>JBAMHW010000015.1:31500938-31519226 GCA_037177495.1 Rhadinocentrus ornatus | reverse complement strand
CCGCTTGTATTCGCGATCTCGTTCTTTCGGTCACTACCCACAGCTCGTGACCATAGGTGAGGGTAGGAACGTAGATCCACCGGCTCAGCTCCTTCTTCTCCACGACAGAGTCCAAGTCTCCAAAGCACATGTAGATTGGTTTAGCAAACTCCCATGCCCCCTCAAAGACCCTGAAGAGGTTTAGAGCTGGTCCACTGGTCCACGACCGGGACGAAAACCACACTGCTCCTCCTCTATCCGAGCTTCGACTATCCGACGGACCCTCCTCTCCAGCACCCCTGAATAGACCTTCCCAGGGAGGTCTATTCCCCTGTAGGTGATCCCCCTGTAGTTGGAGCACACCCTCTGGTCCCCCCTTTTTGAAGAGGGGGACCACCGCCCCAGTCTGCCACTGTACCTTTAAATCTTTGTTGGATATATTATGAGGATTCCAGTCCGGAGTGTCTCTGCCTCTCACCTGGTAGGTGCTGGACAAGGTTGCTGCTGCCCGCGACCCTGCAAAGAAATCAGCGGTTAGACTATGATTTTTATTTTTACTTATGTAAGAATAGGGACCAGGTACAATAAAGTACATAATACATGGGTGGATGGATGGATGGATGAGTGGGTGGGTGGATGGAAGATATTTTAGGGCCCTCACCCTGCAGGTTTTAGATGTCTCTCTGCTTGCCTCACCTGGCTCATGCAAATGCTTGTGTTGAGGTGTTGCTGAGACCCGCTTCATTACAACTGGTTACCTTGAATCAAGGGAACAGCTGAAACCTGCAGACAGTGGCCCCCAGGGGCCGGAGTTAACAAACCCTCGTCCATGCCATCACATAGCTCAACTTTTAAAAGTTATGTAGTGACAGAATTCGCATCTGACCTGCAGAACTACTGGGATATCGTCTTACAGCTTCCTTGCACAACATTTTGGGGGGGAGGGATTACCTCAGTGTGGGGCTTGAATAAGACTTGCTTGTTCCCAAACAGATGTGGTGTGTTGCACGATGGTGCTCGAGCAGAGAGAATGAGCTCATTGTTTACAGTCGAACCTGGTGCTAATCTTTGCTGAAACGCTAACAGCTGCCTAACTGCACCCCCCTTTTTTCTGTTGGAGTTTTAACTCAAGCAGACTCAAAACACCAACGAGGCGCCTGATGATTGCCAACCCTCCCACTCAAAGCACCATCAGCTCCATCCCACTGTGACCCCCAAATCTAATCTGCACAATGAAATCGATCGGCATCACCGCTCCGCTACGGCCGGCTCAGCCTCGCCCGTGTCGGGTTGCCTACTTAAGCCCCCCTTGCCTCCGCCCCTGAGTCCTGTGCAGGGATTGGGTCGGGTGGTGGACTGACTACCTACTGTAAAGGGGGTAAAGCGGGGCAGTTTTGCTCTGTGATGGCAGCGATATCCCTCTGACACAGCTGCTTTCATGCTCACCGTTTATCACAGAGACTCGGTCCTACGCAAGTCCTGCAAGTCATTTCTCATGACTAATGGAGTCAAGTAATGAGATCTGAAGGGAGTGGACTGAAAAGAGCGGAGTCAGTTAAAGGAAGATATTTGTCCTCCTTACTGACCTACGTGACCTTATTAGTCTTGGTCCGTTTGCACTTTGCTTCCAGTCTGTAGACCCGATCCGTCCTCCAACTTCGGCCTTTCATGCTCGTGTTCTGTGTGAAGTTCAGACCTTTGCGTGAGTTCACCTTGACAGCAGCGGTGAGACCTGCCGGTGAGTTTCCTCTGCTGGTAATGAATATTTAATAGGCTGTATAGACACCAGGGAGGTTTGTGGCGAGTTTGATGTTAATTTCTCTGCACTTCCTGCCTGCATCAGCTGTTGATGCATTTTTTATTTTTCTTGTGCTGCTGCTTTTTATCCTTCTGTTAAATTTTCTGCCTCTTTTTTTCGTCTCCCTACTTTCTCCTGTCTGGCATGGAGCTGTTATCTCCTTCCCACATGATGGGAGGAAGAGGAGGAAATGGCAGTTTCCTCTTTTTTGCTGCATTATTGACCTCATACGTCCCATTCTGTTATTCCTCCCTCTCCCTACTCTGTGTTAATGTGTACACTGTCTGCAAGGCTTATCGCCTCCTGTTGTCATTTGGAAGATAAAAATGATCATAGAGGCGCCCACAGCAAAGAGGCCTCAGCTAGTGGAAAATGTTCTGCCCTGCCAGTTCCAACTGGTACGCTCTGGTCACTCTTATTTCCACTATCCTCAGAGAAAGACGGATGTTCTATCTTTCAGCTCTCCAGTTTAGTCCCCCAGCCCCCTCACGACCTTTCCAGTTGTCCCAGTGAGCAAAATACGCTGGACACGCTGGAGTTATTGGCACCAACGCTGCAGCTTTCAGGCCTTGTGTCACGCTGAACAAAAGAGGTCAGGAAGAGGACTGTTTGCCAGGGGCGGATTTGGCTCGGGAGTCAGAGGCCGGTGGTTCGAGGTCCGGCCTCGCCAGCCCACGTGTTGAGGTTTCCTTGGCCAAGATCCCGAACCCCACATTCTCCCTGTTATGTTTAACAATGTGTGATTGTGTCGATCACAATGATGTGTACACACCTAAAATCTTTTTCTTCTTCTCTGCTTGTCCAGGAAAACACATTAACACGCGTGTAGACGGACTTACAGCCCTGCGTGGGCATCAGTTCAGACCCCGCATGCAAAGATTAACATGCATTATTCAGACATTGAAACCATGGAGGCGCTGATGGTGGTACGAGTCTGGAGCAACAAATATAGATAAATAAAACCACAGCATATAGTTTCTCCAGGCGCCTTGAAGGACTTTCCAAAGCTCTCCTTTGGCTGCCTTTTGTTCTGTTCTCCACACGGTCTCAGTATGTATGCATGGACAGGTAATCAAGTATCACAGTGCAGGTAAGAATGCCCACGTTCGCTGCGCAGAAGTTGCCTTAAAGTTACCTAAATGGAGATTTTTTATAACTGCTTCAGTTATAAAATCAGGTCTTTTTCAGGTTTCAAGTCATTCCTGATGTTTTTAGCTGGATGGGAGCAGCTTTGCTGGGAATATGGCTGCATTAATACATGTATATGCTTTAAAAAGTAGATAAATATGGGAGAATATGAAGTTATTTGACTTCCAAATACAAGGTTACAAGTTGTTAGTGCAGTTTTTTGTACAGACTGATACGCTTGAATGTATTTTAAAAGTCCAGCTTTGGTTGAAGCAACAATAATTCTGCACACTGTGCTGAAATCTACCAAGTTCTCAGCTAACAGCTCTTTAGGAATCACCTATAGAAATAGAAACAAATTCAGTCGCCAGAACCTTAGGAGCCCATTTTATGTTTGAACTGACAATAAAACAACCCAAGTGCTTATAAGTCTACTCGGTTTTTCTAAAGAAAAGGAGAAAGTTTTGAACAGTTTTGTTTTGAACTGGTCAGACTGGTCTGGACCGAGAGTAACTAGATGTCCAAGAAAAAACCTTAGAGAGCTCCAGGAAGCTGGAGAACTATTGATCAAAGTTTAAAAGGTCCAGGACCGCCTTTGAAGTCGCATGTTGCTTGACCAGACTGAGCCTTTACCCACAGCAACAGGCCAGCTGAGCCCCCCCCCAGCACAGATAAAGCCTAAAAACGATGACCTCACTGAGGGGAAACTGTCCACATCCAGAAAAGCCGTTCTGAAGTCGCGCAGTGTTGTGCTAACTGATAGAAGTCAGATTACAACCGAGCATCTTTGGAATTTCTCAGCATTGAAACGCCGGCCTGCAGAATTCTGGTTCAAAGAATTTCTTCGTTCTGGTGCAGGAACAGATGAAAGTAACTGTAATCCATCGCACAGTTCCAAAACAGACTGCGAGAAGTCTGTCTGGGAGTCCTGTCTCCTCGGCCTCAGACATAACAGATGAGTGCGATGTGAGAAAGGAGGGAGGAGGAGGTGGAGGAGAGGCTGTTGCACAGTTTGCAAATTTGGTTATGTAACGGTGTCACGGCTGCAGAGGATGTGAACACGTGTGTCTGTTTCTCATGTTTATTCGGTGGGTTTCATGGTAAATGCATTTCCAGGACCTGTGTCATAGCACGTCGTATTTCCCTGACAGGGACGGACAGGGCGGAGAGGCGGCGCTGCAGGTTAAAGGACATGAAAAGACAGAGGACAGCTGACAGTGTCCAGAGACAGCTGATAGAGAGTCTGTGACGTCTTCTGCTCCAGCCCGTCTCTCTGGCTCTTGTCCGTGTGTCACGTACACTTTTCCCACAGCCTCCATCAGCACCCGCCCTCCCTCCTTTCCCCTTCTCTCCCAGCCCAGATATCCCAGAGGGCCGCGGGGTTGGCTTAGGGCAGCGGGCTGATTGTCCGCAGCGACAGACGGCTGGCCAGCGTCAGCTGACAGTAGCTGTGCCCGTCCTCCCGGATGAATCTCTGAGAAAGACCAGCACGTATTTATCAGACCTGGTACACGGTTGCAGTAAAAACATTCCTGCTGGTCTTTGTTTTTCTTAATGAAGCGATTTCTTTCTTGACCCATTCAGTCTTTCTTCCACATGCAAACGCAGCCCTGAACATGAAAAAGCTCCGATAATTCACCTCTAACCATTCATGTGCGGGCAGGACGTTTCTGGCTGGCAGTGATGGTGCGCCTCCACCTGCGTGGCTCGCGTCACAATTTGCACTTTGACCGTGTTTACACTGCAGACAAATCTGACTTGTTTTGCCCATAGCTGACCCATGTTTAGCCTCCACATTTACCTGTGTAAACGCAGCACGATGCATGTGGCCACATGCGGGTCCAGGACTGAAGACTGTTCACACCGCAGTCTGACGACGACCGTATTAGATTATAATGTAAACCACACAAAAATCAGATCTCCGCAAAAAAATGGCATCGAGCATTAAAGACGTGCAGTGTGAACGTAGCTTGTGTGTCTTCATGTGGACGGACAAAGGAGGGACGTGCAAACCCATGTTTGTCTAAACGTGGCTTCTTTCTGCTTGGTGGCAGCTTGGAAATCCATTTATAGATGGAAAACATCCACCTGCGCGTACATTACCAGAAAGCCGTGTAATACTTATTTAATGTGTGTTTCACCTGGTCCACCTCTTATTTCTTTATTTTGCCTTTTAAAAATGTGGACAAGTGGAGGACGGAAGAAGAAACTGTCCACAGCAGAAGAACAGAGCATCTAAAATCGAGCAAAGACCAATAACTCACGGCTCCTCTTTCCCTTTTTCCTGGCAACTGATTTTAAAATGACATGGTAAAACATTTTACACCCAGCTCTGATTAGAAGAAATCTGCGCTAAGTTTGTGGTTTTATTGGTATTCCTGCACCACCGTGAGACAGAAACACACGCCTTTCATCAGCTGGCAGCTAAAATCCGACATGCGTGGGCTTCATTGAAGAGTTTTCACTTAAAGGGAATGACTTGGAAGTCAGCTCTCGCTTCTCCGGCCAGGAAACGCCAAACGTATGAGGTTCGTCATTTGTTCCATCTGGCAGAAGCGGTGGAGGGTTTGGAGAGCTTACATAACTAAAACAAATATCCAACATTACAGGATTACGTCATAGGAAAGGATCACATTTGTAGGTTTTGGTTGTGTGTATGTGCTGGGAAGTCGGCGTGGAGGCTTTGGTGATGGCCGGAGGCGTCATAAATACAGCAGATTGTAGAATCGTCTCTAACCAGGTGATTTATCGTGGCTTCTAGTATTAATAGCAGAGAAATATTACAGAAATTCTCCATTTGCAGAAGCCTTTAAGAAGTTTCTTCATGCTTTTTAGCTTCAGCAGGCAGTCCACCGATGATGTCCACGTTCAAAACTTTACTCACACCCTCTCTATCCTGCTGGAACTGCTCTAGAACAGGGTGCGAGTGCCTCCAGAAGATGGAAGGGAAAGGAAAAAGTGCTTTCGCACACACGACTAAATGATGGATTTTATTTGGGCTCCGTTTGCTGAGCCCAAGCTTGGCTGTGCTGGACTGTTATGTCGGTTTCTATGGTGAAAAACAGAGGCCATGCCAGACGGACTTGTACAGGAGTAAAAAAAGAAAGGAAGAAAAGCATGCGCACGGACGGAGTGGTGAAGGAATGGGAGGTGGAGCAGGGAGGAAATTTGAGACCAGGAATTCGGAGGGTGTGGATTCACGGGGAGCGAGACACGACAGACAGAAAGTGTGCAGCAGACCGAGCGGCTTCTTCATGCCGTCAGACGGAAATAAAATGGCAGCCGAGGACAAACCAGCAATCCTGCTTTAACACAAGCGTGTTGTTAGTGTCACTTCAAGCTGGAGGAAACTCCACGTGCCGCTGCGCTCGCCCTCAGTGCGACGCGCAGGATGAACCGGCTGAATTCAAAACATTTTCATGGCCTCATTATTGCTGCTCAGCAAGTGTGAAAACAGAGAGTCACACAGATAGAAAGTCTGTTGCTTTGCTTTTCATAGGGGTTCGTCATGATGCCGTATTATACAGATTTGCTGAGGTCACACCGGATTTAAGATGGTGTTACGAACCTTTTCCTGTCCAGCATCCTGACACCTTCTTTGCTTCATGGACATGAAGGATATGAAGCTTCCATCCATACTAAATGTATTTATCGCTGAATTATACATTAATGCTGGACCTGACAGGGAGTATAAAGAAAAGATGGAAAACCAGCGGCTGCACCTGTAAAGTGTAACAAAGCGGAGAACCATGCGGAGCACCCACGGGAAGACAAATGGAGGAAAACACCAGCAGGAAGTTCATGAAAAAAAGCACAACAAGCAACTAAAATATCTAAATTCTTCCTGAGCTCAGTCAGACTTTTAAATGAAGCAGAATTCCACATTTTATCCTGGTTTCCTTCCAGCTTTTCCCCTCGACTCCGCCCAGTTTATCTGTTATTCATGTTACATAAAGGGTCATTCAGTTCTTTATTACACCTCAAATCTCGCATGAATGAACAGAAGGGAATTATTTTCACACCGTTTGATGAATTTTAAAAAAATTAGAGCAAAAGAAGAATTTTTGGGTAAAAAAGGGACCAAACGAGGGTTAAATTAAATCGGGATCGATGCGTCATCGTCGGTTGAATTTGGATCGATGCTATTGGTTGATTGATGATTGAACAGGTGAGTTGATGCAGGCTGATGTTTGTGATTTGCTGTGAATGGAAGTGATCAGTGTGTGATACTTGTTTAACGGTCACTGTGTTGTTCTCAGCTTCTCTTCCTCTCGGTGCTCTCCACGGTTCTCTGCTTTTCTGACGGCGGTGTTATGCTCTCCTGTCGGTCCGGTGAGAGCATGATGATGTCAGTCAGCAGGTGTGTGAAAGCAAATGTTTAGACTGAATCAAAGCACTCTTGATTTTTGAAAGTCTGCCATGTTTGCGGCCGTATCGGGTTTCTTTCTTCATGCTTCCCCATCTGTGTGTGTGTGTGTTTCATGCCTGTACCTGCTCGTCTGTTATCCGTTCATCTCTCTACACCTTGGTTGTGGTATGCAAAAAAAGCATTCCCACAGTCCAACTGTGCCAACGCGCATGTTTGTGTGTATGTGTGCACATAGTTAGTGCGTCCAGAGGTGTGTCAGGCAGCACAAACTGGCACGACAGTTTGCACACACACGTCTTTCCGCGTCTCATGGCGAGCGTTGGCCACTCGTAGTCTCCCTGCCTGGCTGCGCATGGCATCGGCGTGCACGTGTTGTCAGCACTCTTCCCACGCACACACGCAGCCGCTGAAAATCCACGAGCAGACAGATGTGACCGAAATAACCATGAGCGTGCATCTTGCTTCTGGCAGGTCACAGTGATCCCTGCTCTGAGCTGTGGGCATACAGCGCATGTGTGTGTGCACGTGCACGTGTGTGCGGTGACACGGGTCATGGAGGAGTCTGAGTCCCTTTCAACAATTTAGTCTACAATTCTCAAAAGAAGCAATGGGTTTGCTTGTTGCCACGGTGATGTCTCTGGTTCTGCCTGACCCCCACCCCTCACCCCTCACCACCACCAGATATTTCACTGCTGGTGAACCTCAAACGTTCCCCCATATCCACAGATGGCGGGATTCTGGTGGCGCAGCAGGGCGGGTTTAATTTGACAGACAGAAGCTGGTTTCTACATTTGTGTCCTGGTCTGTGGATCTACAGAGATAAAACTCTCTGAAGAGGCAGTTACAAGCTGCACAGCAGAAGCTCGGTAAAGTTACCGAAACATGACAAAAATAAGTGTTTTACATTTATTCTTAGAGAAGTTTTTAATTCATGAATTAGATTTCAGTGGAAAAGTGTGTCCAAGCTTTTGTCTGGTACTTTCCGGAGATAAAAATCTACACCAAAACTGTTAAAATGAAACTGAAACACGTGTACGATCAGCAGATGAAACTAAAGGCATCTTTTCTATTAAACGCTGCTTCCCATTACACCTTGCTGGGACGGATTTAGTTATACTGGTTCGCTGTGGTTGTTTTGTTCATGCAAGAAAATGTCCCATACTTGAGCTTGGATCATAGCATTGCGTATATGTCTGTGCAGTATTTGATTGATGGTTACTTGGCTGATCAATCAGGAAATCACGACTGCATGCAGGACGGATCATGCACGCCAACCAGTAAAAATCTAATTCCAGTCACCTGATTGTGCCATCTCCACCAGCAGCAGCAGGAAAGCAGCTTCAAAGCAAACGAAGCTTCACTGGCGTCCTGTTGTTGCTGGAAGTAAATAAAAACTTCTCCAAACAACAGTTAATCCATCTGAAGTGAGTCATGAACACATGTCGAGATCACGTCCAGTAGGCTGGGATTTACAAAGCCACCCTGAGGTTCTGGTAGAGATTCAGCTAAAGCTAACGGGCTAACTAGCTCATGGCTAAGTGATGCCTGGTTTTTAAGTACCTGGTGTGTCTGTTCTAAATGCATCAACAAGGATCAGCCTGACAAATCCTGATTGGAGCGTCCTTTTTGTCATGTTTTAGGGTATGATAAGTAATCCAGCAGGTTCCTTCCAAATTAAAAATGCTGATCAAGCGTCTTCCCCTCTTTTAGAGGAAGAAATGGTTTTATATTAGTTAACGGTATGAAGCAGCCCATCGGACTGAGCCGCCAGCGAAGGGTGGCGATACTCTTCCTGTGTGACTCCGCCTATGAAATGACCACACGTGGTTTTAATCTGCCAACCTGACTACGCTGGCTCGGTTAATTAATGACTCAGACATGTTGAGGCAGATGCAGGAGTCAGTCAGATGGTCAGAGGTGTAGTATTTCCTGAGACGGTCCTGGGGCTCTAGAACAAATCGAGTGCGACTTCAGAGCTGTCTGCTGGTCAGGAGGGCATGGCTGCCGGCCCAGAGGTGGCGGCGTGGAGCTTCCCGGGAAGGCGGACAGACCCTGATTGATGAGACAGCAGCCGATCTGAGAGAAGCTGGAAGCAGGCCCAGTGTGCACTCATGCTCGTGCACGTCGGCTTTTCTTGTTTGCTGTGGCAACAACGCCAACCGGCGACTCGTTTCAAGGGTTATTAATGTGTTTTACGCTGAGGCTTCAAACCGCTGCTCGTTTAGCTTTCATCACCTGTTAATAAGGCGTCCCCGCCGCTTAAAAACAGGATGACTCAGTCTGAAGATGCAAATCACGCTGGCAGCGAAGGAATGTCCAGCTTCCTTGTCAGAAATCTGCAACGTTTCAGGACTTCTTTGTAACTCGCATGCTCATGAAGCCACTTGCAACATTACAGGGAACTCTTTTTCTGGAGGGTGTGTAATGAAAGGGTCCAACCCCGCCTCGCTGCCCTCATGGGCCGTCTCCTTTCTGAACATGTTTGCAGTGCAGCCGGCTCCCCTCAGGCTCGCTTACTGCATAACCAATTATTTTAATTAAGACAGATTCCAGTGAGGAAAGAAGTGCAACACACACACACAACATGTCATGTGTTTTCCCATCCCAGCTTTTGCTCCTCTGCTTGTGAAGCTGGAGATGTTTCTCTCAGCGTATGCTCTGCAGAGCCCGCCTGCAGCCTGAGGAGGAACAGGACCTGCAGCGCTCGACCCAAAGCTGCTCTCCCAGTGACCCCAGATTTCTCTCACCTCCTTCTGAGCCACGTTTTTTTTCTTTTTCCTAAACCTTCCTTTGTTTTTTACGACGTCGTCCCGTAGCTTGTCTGTTGTGTCTTCCCCCCCACCCCACCTCCCAGAATGCAGCAGAACAACAAACCCAAATAGTGGCTATAAACTTCAGACTTGTTTATGGCCGGGGTCTGCTCGCTCACCTTCTGGTGAACTCCTCCAACAGACACAACTGTCCTCCCAACCCCAACTTCACCCTGCTCAACCTGCCCTGTGGATGGCTTCCGCAGAGCTCCACCCCTCCTGTGTTTACCTTGCCCACCATATATCCGGGTTTACCACCTCATTTAATTTAGCTTATTTATCTGTCAAAGACCCTTTACCTGTAAGTTTAGTCATCCTAAAATAATCCGGCTAGCTTTTGTTCTGCACAGGGGGGCAGAGGAGAAACTTCCAGCTGATTAGACTGGAACTAACTTTTCGGATGCTGTCGCCATGACAACAGCATCCTCAGTTAAAGTCACACCTGGATGTGGAAGTTGTGCCGAGTTGGAGCCAATTAAAACCTCATTAGATGAGTTGATGGAAGACCTGAGAAGCAGATGTTTGCAGGTTTGCCAACCATTTAAAAACACTTTAAGGAGTGAAGCAAGCTGGATTTAGTAAAGGAGCAGACGTTTGCCTGGTCTCGGGTCTGTCGTTTCTTCCTCACCCAGATCTGGTTTGGACCTGTGCAGTAATTGTCCCGCTCCTCATCCTCCTCTTCCTCGCTATGTCTGTTTGGGTTGGAGCGAGGCTGGTTTATAGAGATTTTAATCTACTCGCCAGCCATCTGCCGCTGCCAATGGGCCTCGCAGCTCTGGGATTAAATCCGACGCTGCACATGAGATGTTCCTCGTGCACAGTGACACGCACACCAAACGCAAGGAAAACAAACGGCATGTCCTGTCCAGCCAACACTTCCGTTACCTTCACATGAACTGGGGCAGACATGATGAGCGGAGCAAGAGTTGAGAACGATGGCCGAACGACTCTCCGCCGCCTGCAGCTCCAGGCTGTGATTACCATTTTATTACAGCATGTCATTATTCTGATGCTATCAATGGAAAGTAATTGGCCAACAATTGATTTACAATAACGCTGCCTCCAATGTGCCGGCCCTCAGGGAGCCTGTGGTGCTCATTGATTCGTCCACTCTGTCTGACTGACTAACAATGCTTTCACCTATCACAGACTGCACTACTGACCAGATTTGCTCCTGGATCTGACAGAAATCATCAACACAAACTCAGTTTCAAAGTAAACTAAACAACTACCAACTTGCAGCTGAAGCTGAACTGTTGAAATGTATATTTATACCAGGGATTAGCTCCAATCAATCTTAATAAAACAGACAAGAAAAGCACAACTGAATTCCTTTTGCCACATTAGGCTCTGCTACGGTCATGCTCAGAATCTTGCGCATTTCTGCCGCTTCTGAAGGTGAAACCGGGAAAAGTAGACCCTCCGCCATCATGACCCTGTTGTTAACTTCCCAACTCTGTCACTAAAGTTGGCCAAATTCCAGCTAGAAGCACATGAGAGGTCACAGCAACACCAGTTCCAACTGGAGATTAAAAAGTTAGAAATTGAAGCCTATGCAGTGCGCTTGCGGCAACTGGAGTTGGATGCCCAGGCAAAAACCACTCTCCCAAGGGTCAGCGATGCTCATTTAGGGACTCAGAGCCCTACATCAATTGACATATCTAAGTCCATTTCGTTTGTTCTTGTCTTTGGGGAGTCAGATGTGGACAGCTATTTCCTGGCTTTTGAGCACATCGCGCATGCGAAGTGTTGGCCTAAAGCTTGTTGGCTGCTTTTGGTACAATGCCGGTTGACTGGAAAAGCCCAGGAGGTAGTAGCAGCGCTCCCTCTTGCGGACAGCCAGAATTACAACACTGTTAACACAGAGTACCCTCTTTGACAGATGATGTGCAGCATGTGGGGTGCGTACTTTTGAAGCACTCAGGTAATTGATTCTAGTGGAAGAATATAAGAATCGGTTACCAGGAGGGCTGGTTGTTCATCTGAATGAGCACAAAGTTGATAATGTATCCTCTACTGCTATGTTAGCTGATGAGTATGTGCTAACCTACAGAGTAGTGTTCCAGAAACCAGAGAAACCTATTGTTAGAAAAGATTTGGTTCAAACAAAAAAGTTTGAAGCAAGAACATGCTTCTATTGCCATAAGCCTGGCCATTATATTGCAAACTGCCAGAAGCTGAAACAAAGGGAACTAATTCCTCCTTCACAGAAAGGAGCAGGATTTGTGAGACCTGTGGAAAACAAAGAAAAGTTGTAGTGACCTTAATGATCCTTGTTTTAAACCGTTTGTGATCTCAGGAACAGTTTCCCTAACTGGTCAGCAAGGTGATTAAAAAGAAATCCAGATATTACGTGACACAGACGCTCCTTTTGGCGAACATTTTGCCATTTTCGGAAGCCTCATCGGCCGGGTATACAGTTATGTTACTGGGGATTGAGATGGGATATGCTCCCCGTGCAGTATATAATGTATATCTGAAAACTACACTAATCAGTGGCGTGTACCTGATGGCTATTTGTACTGAGCTCCCAGTGGTGAACATCACCCTTCTGTTAGGGAATGACATTGCAGGAGGATGGGTGGTGGCGTGGCTCAGCAAGGTAGAGCGGTCATCTTGTAACCCTAGAGTTGCCAGTTCAATCCTCGGCCAAGTCGAGTTCATGTCAAGGTGTCCTTGGGCAAGACACCAAACCCCAAATTGCTCCTGATGGGTCGTGGTGAGCGCCTTGCATGGCAGCTTCCACCATCAGAGCGTGAATGTATGGGTGAATGTGATGTATAAAGTACAGCGCTTTGGATAAAAGAGCTATATAAATACAGCCATTAACCATTTATGATCCCGTCATTGGAAGTATTTCACAGCCTCGTAGAAGGACAACACGATTGGAGTGGTAATGAGGTCACAATCCAAAAAGCTGATGGAAGTGTTGGAGGAGGATGGTAGTTAGATCTATTTGACTAACAGTTTTCTTGCTTCATCTCCCACAGATGGTGACACAACTGACGTGGTGGAGGAGGCAACGGGGGATTCCGACATAAAAGCTCGGACTTCCCCAATTTTTCCTTCTATCCCACCGCTGCCGCTTACGCACCCTCAGCTGATGAAGGCTCACTACACAAGTATTATGACAAGGTGCTGAACGGGCTGCGGCTCAGACAAATTCCTTCTATTTGCAAAATGGTGTGTTAATGAGAAGATGGTGTCCGGTCGTGATTCCCAATGCAGATTAGAATGTTGAAAACCAGATTGTAGTCCCTGAGCATTACTTTCAACATATTCTGGAGCTAGCCCATGATTATTTGTGGTCGGCGCATATGGGCATAAATAAGATCTATCAGAAAGTACTGAAACATTTCTTTTGGCCGGGACTAAAAGCAGATATAGTGTGGTTTGTGAATAGCTGTCATCTTTGCCAGACGACAGGTAAACCACACCAACAAATTCCTTGTGCTCTGTTGCACCCAACTCCTGCACTAGGTGAACCATTTGAGAAGTTAATAGTGGACTGTGTAGGACCATTACCAAGGACACGATAAGGTAACATGTTTATTTTTAACTTTAATGTGTGCCGCAACACGTTACCCGGAAGCAGTTCGGTTGCGCTGCAGTAACGAGAGCTTTACTAAAATTCTTCTCGTCCTTTGGACTTCCAAGGGTAATCCAAATGGATCAGGGATCAAACTTCACCTCTAGGCTATTTGCACAAGTTCTTCGTGAATTACATGTTAAGCATGTCACTTCGAGTCCATATCATCCTGAGAGTCAGGGTGTGTTGGAAAGGTGCCATCAAACCTTAAAGGTGATGCTCCGGAAGTATTTTCACAGGGTTGAGAAACGGTGAGATGAAAGGCTCCCTTATGCCTTATTTGCTGCTCGTCAGGCTCAACAAGAGTCCTTAGGGTTCAACCCGGCTGAGCTAGTGTTCGGACATAAGCTTTGTGGACCTCTTAAACTAAAGAAGGAAGAATTATTAGTTATAGAGGCGTCCCCGAAAATGAATGTGTTAGACTTTGTGTTAGATTTTCGCGAGAGATTGTTGCGTGTCCGAAAGTTTGCAATCGCCAACTTAAAGTTGAGCTGTTTTGTTGTTGCTTCATATGTCTATTATGGATACTGTATTTTGTATGGGACTCACATGAACTATAGGCATGGGATTTTTGCTGTTAAATGCCTGTGCAGTATCTATACCTGAAACCAGTGGTTCACAGTAGGGTTGAAATTCAATTACTGGTTAGCAACAGCCATGTGGGAGCAATCAGGTAATTGCGACACTCAATCAAATAATCATGGGGGATGGCATTTCACATCCTACAAAAAGCAGCCTGCATGAACAGGAGGGAACGCTGGCAGCGGAGCAGATACAGGAGATTTCCAGACAGGGAGAAGTTTGGTGATGGCATGGTGGCTGACTCCAGACTGAGTAATTCATCTCCCTCCAGGTTTATCTTGAAGGACTTGTGTTCGCCTAGTGGCATGGGTGTTTGGATGTTATCCCGCTATAATGTGGCCTATGTGCTCTGAGTATATCTGCAAGCGGGCTACGGCCCTGATGTTTTGCTGTGGAAACTGATCATTGTTGGAGTTTCTGGTTCTTTCTTCCTGCTTCAGTGACAACTGGGGCAGAACCTTTCTCGCTGGAGCCTGGATACTGCAGGTTGTGTGGAATCCAGAATGGTGTTTTTTCTTTTTTTGTCTTTGTTGCCTTGAGCCTCAGTGTGGGTTTTGAGGTGCTTTCAAAGATTTGATGTGATTTTTTTTCTTTATTATTGCAAGGATTGGACTATTCGGAATTGTCCCTTAGTGGGGAATTTCTAAGTAGGAAATATTGGGAAGTCCTTAATCCTCCCTGTGGTTGATGCGAATTTGGCTGCCTAACTCCTGGCTATTCTGAAATAAAGCTTTAAAATTTATCATGGCTACGTGTTGTCTATTGCTCGGGAGGATCTGGTGACTAAACCTCAACAATGCTTACTTCTAGGGAGAATTTTAGAGAGACCAATTAACCTAATGTGCATGTCTTTGGTGGTGGAAAGAAGCCAGCGTACCTAGAGAGAACTGTCTCCTCTGACAGTTCACAAAGATTTAGTATAATCCTGCCCACTCAGAACACTCCTTTTTTACCTGACTCAGAGTCATATGAGCTCACACCAACAGATTTAAACACAGCTTCTATTGCTAATGTGTTTTCAAGTTCAAGTCACAACCATTTCTATCAAATGTGGCCTCCAGCTGTTTTTCTTTTTGAAATAAGAGGTTTTAATGCAGCTGCTGTCACCACTGATGGAATGTGAGAACTTGCTTTATCCTGTCTGAACCCTTGTCGAGCCCCTCAAACCTCCCCACCTCTGCACACCATGGTGCCGGTCAGTCTTGAGAATGACAGGCCCCCAGTCAGCAACTGTTAAGTGTCCATTTCATGAAGGCAAGTTGTATTCAGACAAAGAGTTCATGATCAATTCAAAGAGTTGCTTATGACAGAGACTGCCAACACCTGGATATAAGAAGACCATTTGAATGGTACAGTGACCTGTGGTTGAACTCTTTCACAGACCTGCATGAAAGGAGTTCATGAACTTCAGGGGAGACAGAGTGAATTTGAACTTGAAAATGTAAACATTTAAAATGGTTGGAAATAATTATTGCTCACGCTTTAGATGTTATAAGCTTTTTATTTTGTGCACCTTGTTTGATCAAGAATTAGTTTGTATGGAAAGAGGTAAAGGAGACTGAAGTTCTTTTCATTTTTTACTTTTTGAAAGATGCAATAATGTCTCCATTAAACTTTCAAGATGTTTGTGTGGGAAAAAATAATCTTTTGGTAAAAAAAAAAAATTAAATATAATTTTTTTTAAATCTTTGAGGGCATTTATAAGTCTTGGTTTTTAACTTTGGTTATTGACCTCAGGGTTACTAGACTTCTGTTGCTAAGTTTGACTTTTTTAATAGGTCCTATCTTTAGATGTAAATTTGTTTAGATTGACAGTAGTGAAAAATACCAATAGTATCAAAACTCAAAGCAACATAGTGTGACCCAAAATAAAAGCTGACGAGCTATCCTAGCTTAACAGATCCATACATGGACATGCATGTCTGAGCATGATAATGTGCATTTCTGCATGGTTTTCAAATAATGCTCCATCCATCTATTTTTCCACAGAGGTGACAGGTTCAGAAGGGGAACTAGACAACCTTCTCCCCAGCAATACTCTCTAACTCCTCCTGGCTAAAAATGATAGAATGTCAACGGCAACTAAAATAAACACTGGTTCTAACCAAGGTATGAAAAATACCATCTCTCAACACACAACACGTCCAAACTTGGAGCAGATGGGCTACAGCAGCAGAAGACGACACCGGGTGCCACTCCTGTCAGCTAAAAGCAGGAAACAGGCTACAAATACACAGACTCACAAAAACTAGACGAAGGTAAGAAAATGTTGCCTGGTCTGATGAGTCTCAGTTTCAGCTCCACATTTAGATGGTAGGCTCCAAGTTTGGTGGAACAGCATGGATCCATCCTACCCTGTATCTATGGTTCAGGCTGCTGCTGGTGTGTGGAATATTTTCTTTGCCCCTTAGTACCAAATTATTAGTTTCTTGAGCATGACAATGAGTTCACTGTACTCCAACGGGCTCCACAGTCACCAGATCTCATTCCAATAGAGTAGCTTTGGGATGTGATGGAATGGGAGATTCTCATCACGGATGTGCAGCCGACAAATCTGCAGCGATTGTGTGATGCTATCATGTCAATAGGGAGCAAAATCTCTGAGGAATGTTTCCAACAACCTATGACACAAAAAATTAAGCCACTTCCGAAAGCAAAAGGGGATCCAACCTGATACTTGAAAGGGGGATAAGTACAATCCCCTCTAGTGAATCCCTGGGTCTGCCCCAGAGTCTCCTCCTTGTCTGGAAAACCTCCAAAGGGAGGTGACCAGGAAACATCCTTATCAGATGCCCAGACCACCTCAGCTGACTTCTTTTAAGTAGAAGCAGAAACTGTATGCCAAGCTCCACCCAGATGTGTGAGCTCCTCACCCAATCTCTCGAACTGAGCCCAACCGCTTTCTGAAGGAAGCTCATTACAACCACTTGTATCCACAGTCTCATTCTTTATATCACTACTTCAAATAATCAAATAATACTTTCAATTAAAATGATTTCTGATCATAAGTTATTTGAATAATGCTGGACTTGTACCCTGGTTAAACTTTATAATGAGGTTACTGACCTTTAAAATGAAAAGTGGCTTATTTTATTCTTATTTAGACCTAAAAATAGGGGTTTATGACTCATTTTGATGGTACAGGGCCGATTATTCAAAAACTTCAATCCAGATAAAAGCTATCTAAATTTGGTAATCCATTTTTTCGGGATGGCGAATCACGTAATCTGGCTTACTTTTACCCCGGTTGTTCAAAGCATTGGATCACCCTGATCCAAAATCCCGTTTTATAGGATCACGAAATCCGTATTTGCAGCATGTAGATCAATGTGAGCTGCCGGTCATGTGAAGAACAACAGGTAGAAGAGACGATTTGCATGCTTTGCAAGTGGAACAACCGTGAGCATGTAACACAGTGCTTAATTTGTAAAGTGGGAGGTCCCAGAACGCAGAGGGGTGGTGGTTCCGGCGACTTAAAAGGGGGGCTTGAAGTAACAAAACACACACACACAGATACACACACACACAAACACGGCCAAGGTAGTTAGCCCTTTAAGTAAATCCAAACATCACTTTGTGCATAACAGGGCAATAATTATTTTAATTTCCGAACGCTGGCCTGACAATAAAAAAAAACAAAAAAACATGGCCACCACATCAGCGTTTACTGTATGCGATATGTAAAAAGATAAAACAAAATAAAAACTAGGCCGAAACCGTGACATTTTTTTACAAACAGCAATAGCAATAGTATTCTTCGGACCATAAGGTTTTTCCATCTGAGTGAAAGCTAACTGCAATCTCATAATCACTGGTGCCTGATCCTTTCCCTCCCGCCGTTTCTGTAGCCTAAAATTCACCTTAACATGCCTCTAAATTATGCAAACACAAGATTTTTTGTGTAACCTGAATGGGGAACATACAGTAACAAAACAGAAACTTGTCAGATACACCTTGTGATGTAACCTGGGATCACAGGGGGTTTCGGGTCTTTCAACAATCAGACCCCCTCCTCCAGGCAACCCAGCCAGGG
>JBAMHW010000015.1:31476064-31500838 GCA_037177495.1 Rhadinocentrus ornatus | reverse complement strand
GATTTATTACAAGTAAACGGCCGTGTAAGTGTGGAAATCATGACTCATCCCTGACTTCTAGCCTAGCTTAGATTGGATCAATCCAAATCCGACCCATTAGACCCACTTAGGAATGAAATGGAACTATTTCTTGCTGCTTTTCGGCTTTACCTTTCTCACCCGAGCAGCGATCTGAGCTGGCACGTTTCCACGGGTTGTGTCGCTGCCGGTAAATCTTTCTACAGACTGATTGGAGGAAGACCCATCCCATCTGGCTGCAGGGCATGCAGAACATCATTAGTGCCAAGTGTCTGAAAGCTGTCGAAAACATTCCCATCACATCACAACTGGAGTGCTCACTAACAACCCAGACCATTATGCCTCCACTCCCTGAGTAGGCCAGCAGACAGAGTGCCCTGCAGACATGTGACTTCGCTACACTCAGCCACTTTCCCTCACCTTCGTCACGTCTGTCATGAGTCTCTCACCTCCGGTCCATGTGACACTTTCAGACTTTTCCTGCCTCTCTGCCTGTAACACCTTCATGGATTCAGCCGCAGATGGAGATCGCCATGTCTCCACATTGTGGGTTCAATCGCTCAAGTGTTAGCGGGAACTCCAGGCTGCTGGTTAATGACTCGTAATAGCTGCAGTTTCCTGTTGCAGCATTACAGGAACATGGCTGCTGCCTCCTGTGTCAGACATCCCAAGATGCACCACTTAGGCTTGAGATGACATGACCTAATGTCTCTCGCTGAAACACTTTTTCACCTTCCTGTCTGGCTGCTTCCATTTCCATATATGTCAGTTAATGTCTGTCTTTTTACTACAAGCAGACCCGTGGAGGTAATATTAAAGCAGCATTACACAGAGTGAGTGTGTGGAAGGCATCACACATGACAGGTGCTGTAAATGCGAGAGCTTTCAGCAGTTCCTGCTTGCTCTGATGATCCTCCTGCAGTACTGGTTGTGTGGTAGCAGGTCAGGCCAGGCATCAGCTGCTCTGACAGCTGCAGAGAGCTCTAAATGTGAACGGAGGTGTAGTTCTGCAGCCTCTATAAACAGGATGTTCTTTTTTTTTCTTCCATTTGTGTTTGCTTTGCTGTTAAGAGAGGAAGATATTTACCGGCATCATACCATTAGATGGTTTTGTAAAAGCATCAACTCATCATAAAATATTTGAAAAAAATATTCAAATACATAAGTAAGCTGGTGAAATCCAGGACCTCTGGGTCAGTCCTGGATTAAACTAGGTTGAGAATACAGATGAAAGGTGTGCCCAAACTTATGACTGGTACTGCATTTTTCGTTGCATATGGTTGTAACTCAGTAGAAGAATTTTTCTAACAAACCTTGAGGAAGACAAGACAACGGCAGCGGACAAGAAGAAAACTGGGAATCCTCCTCTTCAGGAATTACTTTGAATAGTCAGAGTATTATATCATATGTGGGAAGATTCTGGTCCGACCAGAAACACCGGGTGAGTTGGGACCATTTCCCCCCGATGTGCCTGAACTGACTGGTCTGAGGCTGGTGATGTGGGCCATGTTTCAGATGGTTTTAAGTCCGTAGATCAAGTTGTCCTAACCTGAAACAAAAAACAACTGTGGTGGACATCCACAACAGGAAAATTGGGAAAGCTTCAGGAATTGCTTGGAATATGTGGGATATTATCTGGAAAGAGACCTATCAGCATGGAGTCAGGAGTTTCCATCCCCCCAATGTGCATCAGTTCTTCTCAACAAGAAGCAAAACCCACCACATGCGCGCATATGAACTACGTCTAAATGCACATGAAAGTGCGATGGGAAGCTTGTCCTGTAGAACATGTCGGCATGCTGTAGCCTTATATTTATAGTTAGGATCTAGACAGCTGACGTTCTCTGTCTCCCCACATAATGACACTTGAAGACCACAGCTTGCATCTCTGAGGGAGTGGATGTGTAAGAGCTTGTTTCACCCATGTCAGACGATGGGCTCAGAGTGGTGCTGGTATTGACCCTACATGTCTGCAAGTGCATTAGTGCAGCCATGCTTGGCCCACTTAACGCACAACTATAACAAACACGATCGTCAATAGATACAGCCGCCTTTTTATGCAGCGCACAGGGAGCTGCTGTGTTGCCTGTGAGGACGCAGTGTGTTCAGCGGTTTGTGTGAAAGGCAGGCAGGGCTTGTCAGACGATGGCCTGGTTAGGAGAGTGGTGGTGGCTAGTCCTGGTGTCTGAAACAGCTGAGGGCTGACCTAATCCTACCACACAGGGAGGAAGGAAAACCAGCGCAGCCTCTGGCCATCTCTCAAAGACTAGTTGTTTTGTGTAAAGCGAGGGGGTGGCTGAGAGGGAGTTTTACTCACATTTATCTGCAACTGTTGCGCTCGGCATCAGAAATTGGATTTAGTGTTGATGTCATTTCAAATATTCTCAAAGAACTTCTACTAGAACTGTATTATCTTAAGATTGAAGTGAAAATATGACTACTTTAACCCCTTAAGCAACATATATGTGCAGGGAAAATCTTTCAGGGCCGGTTTTTCTCCTGGATTGATAACAGACGCATCTCACCCCCATTGATGCTCAGCATTTCTAACTTACATTTTTAATGCAGGGGATTGTGCAGGTGGTGGCCTGTCAACCCATTCTGGTGTCAGTCTGTTGATCCTTAAAGCAAAAGGAGCCAGAGTCCAGATGCTTTGACTGTCCTCATGCAGCAGTTTGGATAAAATAAGTCTTACATGCTAAATTATAAATATTACCCAATGCAGCCGTCCTCTGCTAACCCAGGCAGTAAACACATGGCTGAACTGGATACTCACACTTATACTTATTCATATACTCTGAGCCACTGGCCTCCCTTGTTTAGTGTCTCATCCCTCCCCCGGGTGCTCCCATTGACGGCAGCTGAATGCGGTTCCAACAGGACCCGCTCCACACTCGCACCTTCCTTTATCCTCTAAAGCAGCGCTTCACCTTTGCTGTCTGGAGCGCCGCGGGCTTGTTTACGTGATGAACAACTCATTTACAGCTGCTGAGTCACAGCACACCACTGCATCTGCAAATTAGCATCCCGTGGGTCTTTTTATTTATTTAAGTAGCTGCATGTTGAAAGCATCAAGTCAGCTGTAAGATTTATCTCACAAGTCCAGACGGCGCCCCAGTTGCTCTGTGCAAGAGTTCCCGGTGACCCCACGCACGTTTTCACCGTATGCAGCCGCAGTCCTGCTAGGATGGAACATTTCCATACAGCAGATCATTAATGTATGGTTTCTTTTCAAGGTGGAGTATTTAGCCATTGGCTTCTGGCCGCTCTCATCAATTTCGGGATTAATCTGGTCTTACTGGTCTCTGGTTAAGACTAGGATTAGGTAATGTTAACTGCCTAGTTCTAATCATTCAATCAGTGTGAATGCTCATCGCACTCTGGTGCGGACCGAGGAAGTGAACTCTGGTCTGCCAGAACACTCGGTCTCAGTTCACTCTTAACTCACTGGTTGGCCTCTAGCAAGCAGTTGCTGTAACTGTGGGTCATTGGTGACGTTTCTCAGCCTTCTCTGCCCAGTCGAGCCCAGTCCCCCAGCCAAAGACATGAGGTTTCTGAAGTTTGATGGGAGATGCCCGAGTCATTACAGTCCCATCAAGAAAACCATCAACACACGTCCGAAATAAACTGTATGATGCTGACGGAGAAGAGCGCAGTCTCGCTCAGACCAGACCAGTAAAGTCCAAGCAATTCCCATATTCCAGGAGCGGAGGCCAAATGGGGTTTACTTTGGGCCAACGTGTCTTATTAGTTGTTGTTACTGAGAAGTTCTGTTCGCTTTCAACTTCACCATGCCCCAAACTGGTGCTACAGTAAAACACGAGGAAAAGCAGCTTATTTTCATCCTGTCAAGCTACGTTTCATCACAAGATTCATGACAGATGCGCCGGGTCCCTCGTGCAGCCTTATATAAAAGCTTAGCCTGTCATAGTGGGACGTTCATGTCCTCAAATGTAACCAGGACCAAACACTGTTGACAGGAACTCGCAGATGGCTCGGTGTACCGTGTCTTACTCCAGCTCAGCTGATATTATCTGTAACGTGGCAGCTGTCAATGTTGTCCATGAGGTAGCATCTTTATCAGCCTTGGCCTTCCTCCCGCTTAGGTGTCAGTGAGATAAAGAGGGCAAGAGAGAGCTTAGGACTGTAATTGGTGGTCTGTCCCAGTCACTGGTATCTCTAGGGACGAGGCTTTCTTCGGCGCAATGATGCCTGTAAGATGAGAGGGGATTTGATGCCAAGCCCCCACCCTCTCTTAAATCCTCCTCATCCTCCTCTCTGACAGGACGATCCATGCACGTCAGACCACTAGCTCAAGGACACATGACGTACTCGGACTTTGGTAAACCATTATTAGCCATTTTCCTGTCCCATATAAAGAAATCCGTCCAGTTTAACCCATTGAATATAATAAAGGTGATGGAAACCCGCGCTAGTGCTTTCAGATGGAAAGATCCTGCCGGAAGACGGCAGGTCACGGAGTGCGTCTGGGTGCAGCCAGGCATCCGTCTGTCTCAGGCGGGTTTCCAGGACGGCCGTCTTTGCAGCTGCGGCTGCAGATTTGTGCCGTTTCTGTTGGTCTGTTAGCGTTTGTGTGTGCGTAACTTAGTGTTGCCGAAACGAGCGCAGCGCTCATGGCTGGATTGTCACATTTTAGGACATGTGCTGCAGTCTGGACGTCGGTACCCGAAAGTGCCTGCTGGTCTTCCAGTGCCCCGTAAGTAATACTTGGAAATCAAACTGCCGGTGTGTGTTTGTGTGTGTGCGTACACTTTCTTCCTCCACGCCAGCTGGCAGCAGCGTCCATGCCCTCACACACTTGCCCTCTAGTGCTATTTATGTATTTGCTCAGCCATGTGACCCTTTCACAAACATCTTCAACCTTCGGGCAGGGTGCACGGTGAGCAGAAATATGCCCGGCGCCCCACATTCCCCGAGCCGGCATGAACTCACAGGCGCACTTCTCCCCTCATTAACCATAACTCACATCTGGCCTCCTTTAAAACGGGGCAGCTTTTTGCACGGATGCAAGGAAGAGATCCATCAGCAGATTCCTTCGTGCTCAGCGCGCCTCTCTACAGCCGGCCAACCAGGAAGCAGAATGTTCAAAAGGCCTTAAAAATCTCAGGACCTTTTCCTGCTATTCCACAGGATTCATCAGTCAGTCAGACCTCTGGTAGGAGTTGCAAGCAGCTAGGAAGCTGTACATATCAACAAATATTATGGATCTTTCAGCTTTTCTTGACCCTTTAAACCGTTGACCGGACTCTTCTGTTAATGCTAATGGCAGCACAGCGTGTTCATCTTATCACTTGATATCAAGATAATGTGCAAAAACCCCAGAATGAAATGGAAAATAAAAAGCCATGGAAACATCCAGCTGTATTTACTTACCCTCCTCCTCCTCCTCCTCTCCCTTCCCACCCCCATCTCCATCTCCAGCTTTCCATCCCTAACCGTCCAATCCCCGGTTCGCTCCAGCTGAGGGGAACTGGTCTCTCCTCATTCCCACGGAAAGAGTTGCCAAAGCAAATTTGGCGAGAGGAAGTGGAGACCCAGCTCCCAGCTCGCTTCCCAAACCTCCCCAATCTCTTCCTTTTCCTTCACTCTCTCTGTGTGTGTGTGCAAAGCTTTTGCACAATTTCCGGGCAGCAATCGGTGGACCTGTGGTACAACTCGTTATTCCTACCCTCCGGTTTTCCATGCATGTCCCAGCTGGGTGATTTTCATGTTCCTCTGTGAAAAGCTCACAGCAGGTTGCAGAAAGTGGCTTTTTAGGACCCATCAAAGAGACGTTTGGTGGTCTGGCTGCAAACCAAGCTGCTGGTCTCTGCAGCCTTTTGGATAAACTGAGTTTGTTGTGACTCTTTCTGTTTCCCCCTTTTTTGCCTTTTTTCTTGCACCCTTGTGTGTTTTTGTGATGAGTTTTGGTATGTTTGTCCTCTTTCCAGCTAAGCCTCTTTTCCTCTGAGTCACGGCCTGCAGGTTGTTTAAGTTTAGCTCTCTGTGAGGACTAAAGTATTGCCAACCTATTCTTTGCTGCTAATCTCGCTAATTTTAACTCTTCAGTACAGCTCACCATTCAGGCCGGTTGTAAAGAGTTTAGAGCAGGGGTGTCCAATCTATGGCCCAGGGGCCCGCCAGAGGGTCTAATCGGGCCTGCAGCCTGATTTGATAAATGTGAAGATGACACAGAAGATATTCACTACAATTCCTTATGAGGCTGCATTTTTTATGTTTACATCTAAAACATGTCCATGTCAGGAGGAGACTTGCTCTGTCTAAATCGATCTGACCTCAGTGTGGATCAGGCGGGTCAGGATTACTACACACACGTGGAAATGAACATGTTTGTACCTTTAAAGTAACTTAAGATGGAGTACAGATATTCTTCAGCTAGTAATCAAATCAAACACACATTTCATGGTTTATTAAATGGCAACTATAGGCTGTTTTTGTTATTTCCTACAAACATTTAACCTTTAGCAAAGCTGGTTGCAGCAGCTCTGTGAGGTCTTTCTCTCCGGACTCTTCCTGGAAACAGACAACTGCAGGATCGCTGCCATTAAGCAAAAGGAAAAAAGGAAAACAACCTCCAGTGAATGTTGCAATGAGAAATGTCAGATTTGTTGTATGAGGCTGGTCTAGCGGGAAAAGGAGATGTAGCAGCAGAGGGATAAATGACGGGTTATGTTGGGAGAGGTGGTACAGGCGGGTACGACGGGGGCCTCCTTGCTGTGCACAACCACCTGATATAAGGTCTGAACATCTGCCTACCATCATGTGTGTTTTTGGCTCTGAAAACTCAACAAGTTCCTAATATTTCCAAGTTTTTGCATAAACAGAGTTACTTATGTGCTGAGTGCAAGAGAAACGACTCCATGCTACATCAAAGCAAATTTTAGATGAGGTCATTTCAAGTCTAGTCAGCAAACGAGTTCATCCTGAAGACGAAGCTGCGCCTCAGCAAGTGTGCGGAGTCGTGAATAATAAGGATTTGATGCTTTGCAGTGCAGCTCTGCAGCAGCCTGACTGCAGTGTGTGAAGTGTTTTTGCTTTTTGCTTCGTGGAAGACAGAGGCTCCATTGTTCTGCGTGACTCCTCAGCCAAGGAGACGATGGTGGGATGAACTCGTTGCCAAAATTGGACTTTTTCTATGTGTGTGTGTAGGCCACAAACACACAGTCGAGGAATCTCGCTGGAGGGAGCAGCGAGGGTGCTTTTCATGTTCTCATCCAGCATGTTTGCCTGGGTGTTGGGCAGCACACACACACACAGACGCACTGAGTTACAGGGAGTAAATTACAGGTTGATTAACATAAACAGGTGGTGAGAATTCATCTCTCCACCTTCCCAACGCAGCCGACAGGAAAACTTCTCAAACCCCACGGTGTTTGACACATGCGTCACGTTTGCTTTAAGCTAATAAATCCAGCCCTGAACCTCTGCAGTTCAGATTTTGGCATGCGACATGTTGTCTGACACCCGTTTGTTTCCCGGTTTTGTGGTCAGTGCTGCTTGAGGTGAGCCGAGCTCTTGTTTTGTCCCTCCCTCCGCCTGCACGGCTCTGGGGCCTCTCAGCAAGACATACAGGGAGGCCACAGTCAGGTCACGGTGTGGGTGCGGCTCCATTCACCCTGCCGAGAGAAGAAAGAGCAAAGAAACAGGTTGTTTGCCCTTTCATCTCCGGCCTAGTCTGGGTGCATGTGTAACCTGTTTGGCAACCAGACCTCTGCAGGCTGCTTTTTTCTGTTTCTGTTGCAGTCTTCACACCTGAAGGAAAACACTATGAAGAGCGTTTTAATGACACTGTGTCGCCGCTCAGTCATTCTGAATCACATCTCGCCTGTGGTTGGACTTTCTGGAGCTTTTAACCACACATAGAAAAGTGGAGGTCCGTTGAAATGTAGCTTTCAAGTGATGATACTTGAACAAACTTCATCCACCTGTGAAGCAGAGGTCCAAACCCCTCAAACACTGCTTTTATCTTACAGTCCATGAGGCTCCTGCTTCTAGAAGATTCTGTTATTTCTTCTCTGCAGCTGGAATCTTGCTTGTTTGCAGAGGACATCCTGTAATCTATGACACAGGAAATGCTCTCAGACAGATAGACAAAAAGAGCAGGGTGGGTGAGGGTTGGGGGAGGACAGCGAGAGGAGGGAGGGGCGGCAAAAGAAACAAGGTGGTGGCGACTTGCAGAGGAAAATGACAGATTGCATCTAGAAGGAGATTGAGCGCTGCCTCAGTAAAGGCGCTCTGTCATCAGAGCAGCTTGTGGGATTTGGTGGACCTCCTCGTGTCACCACTGCAGGGTGTCTTCGTGTTTTCTCTCCCATCAGAAATTGCCTAATGTTTAGATTCACCTCAGCTTCAGCTAATTTTCCCAGGACCAGTTTTTTCACAAGGCATTGACACCGGAAACGCCCTTCAGATTTATTTCTCTGACTAACGCAGTAATGTTGGATAATCATGGCTGAATAATGAAAATAAAAACAATAATTCCGTCTCTTCACATCATTTATTTTTAGGATCTTTTCAGTTCTGGAAGCTTTAAAGCCAAACTCAAACTTTTCTAATGCTCATTGAGTAATGAAAGTTATTTTTCTCCATAAAATCATTCAACAAGATGAAAGGTCAGTGACAGAAAAATTAAAAACTGTTTCTATTTGTATCTAATCACTTTACTAAAATCATTTTTTTATCAGAATGAACCATTTATATCTACTTGCTGCGGTCCACGTACATGGCAGCTGCCACCATTTTTACTACGGTGTCTCTGAATGGACAAACAACTCTGTGTGTGAAGCCTTTAAACTGCAGAAGCGGCTTTGTTTGATAGGAGCTAGACCACTGATTAGGATAAGTAACGACGTAAAAGCACCATAGAAGAAGAAGATGAACATGTAGTTACCAGTAGTGCAGTCATTGTTGCACCTGAGGCCGCTGGATCCACTCACACATGAAAATATCTTTATATCTGGACGAGGTTTGGCCACTGACAGCCACCGTAGATTCGCTAATGTGCTATACCCAATTTTACCACTAGATGTCAGTAATTCTTATTATGCTTTTACTATAGTTTTACTATACTACTATAGCGATGCATTACCACCACCAACCGGTGTCTGAAACTATTGTCAGAACGAGAAAGTGAACTCTGAACTCAGCACTTCATCACCATGGCAACATAAAAGACACATGAAAGTATGAGGGCGGCGACGTATGACAACACTTGAAACGGACGTACATAGCATAAATGGTCCCTTACACTCAAACTTCTGAGCCCGTTTCCTGAGTCTACCACAGGTCTACAGGAGTGGTTTCCAGTCTGAAGCTCTCCACTTCCATCAACAAAACCTCTCCAAGAGCGCTGAAGGCTGGCTACACAGTCCAGGATGATGCCAAGTATCTACAAACTGCACATTTGCCCCACTTGGGGACATCTTCATTTGAGTTCAATCAAGCTCATCATCACATTTTTTATGCTCCACGTCCTTGAGGCTGAAATGTATCACGATTCTTCCAGTCATTAATACACCTTATCAGTAAAAACAAAAGTTAATATCCCTCTGTAGCACGTAAAATGTGCACCCTCAGACTGGAAACTGGCGGGACTCTGTTTGGATTTCCGGCAGTCCTATAAACCGCACATCCGACGTGTCTGACAATCTAGAATACAGGATGTGCTATTACTTTGCACACGTACAAATGTGATTTTTACATCTGGTGCAAAGACTTTTCACACCCACAGGGATCTTTGTCACCCTCCCTTAGTCGGGCAGGGAGCACTTAAAGGTCAGCACGGTGAAATTTGAAGTTTCATTTCCCCAGTTTTACGCCTCCTCATGAGGCAGGTCTGGTGGAAGTGCACTACATTGTGGTCTAATGCACACTCATTTGAATTAAAGACTCTTGGGAAATGCTTTGAAATGAAGCTTTATTTCTTCCACAAATGTCTTCATAACAAGTAAAGACAAATAGCACCTTTGTTTTCAGCAGCCAGAAGGCATTTTATTCACAAACTTCAAATCATTTTTTTTCTTCATGTGACAAACAGCAGTGGTTTGCAGGCACAGGAACTTGAAGCTGTGAAGATTTTCAAAAGGTAAAGACTCCAACCGAGAATTACCCCACCCATCCTGTTCTGCTGCGGACGGCCTTTCTAACAGACGTGTACACCCGGACACGTGCTCTCTCATGAGCCCTGCACGGGGGCCCCCCGACAGCAGCTGAGCTGCTCCTGAATCTCGCCCTGTTCCCACATATGGTGCCCCATGACTTCACGCTTCGTGAGTTTCTCATACAGGGGATGTTCCTGACTGCCATGTGTGAAATAAGGCGCTGTAAATTAGCATCTGACAGCGTCCGAGATCCACTACCGATATGTGGTGCCATTGTTTGACTGATGTGATGCCAACAAACAAAGCAGCTCTCAGACCACAGGGTGTTGCAGTGCCTAAGATTAAACCATATCTGAGTGTAATAAAACGGCAGATATGGTAGCAGAAAGGAGAAAGTGGGAGGTGTCATGTTCTCAGTGTGAGGTGTTGGAGCAGACTATGTCCATGGTGCAGTCCGGGCTTGTCAAACACACCTCGGCCAATCATAGAGCCTTATCTTAGAAGTGTGACATCCTGTCTATGCTGTGTAATCCACCGCGGATCGTAAAGGGGGTGGGCTGCAAGGTGCACGGATGTGCGTGAGTGTTAGTAGTTAGCCCAGGTGTATCATTTGCAGAAGGCTTGTTGTTAGTCAGAGTCTTATCAGGAGAATGCTGTCAAGTCCACAATAAAAGTGTTTCGCTCGCCTCTCGGTCAGGGCCTCGGTCTGTGCACGTGTCTTATCGCAAGGGGACTTCTCAGGTTTGCATGTCACAGACCCCCATTTGATAATGTTTAATCCCAGGAACCTTTGCAGAAAGATTTCGTGCCCTATAATAGGATCATTTAGTCAAATTACACCACTTCCCTGGAAACCAGGCCTCAGGCCCCAGAGAACCAGTTCCACTGACACTGTTTAATGGGAATTCCCAAGCCGGCTGTTTGCCTCACGTCTCACAGTCCCACTGCTCAGTAATCTAGACATGCAGATTTCTCTCTCCCCGAGGCCCCCCAACGCTGAGCCCCGCATGCTCAGCTGCCAGTTTCGCCGACCCGCCGATGCTCTCCTCCATCCAAGATCACCGGGACCGGTTCTCATCCTGGTGGAGAGCCGCAGCGTTGGCAACTAGTAATCAACGAGACGAGGACTGGCACGTGGCTCGGAGACTCAGCCCAGAGCTGTGTGTGTGTGTGTGTGTGTGTGTGAGAGAGAGATCAGCTACACTCTGGGCTAGCCACTTGCTTCCAGCCCTCCAGCACAGAGATATGTAGGGCAAATCTCATCATCACTACATAACCCACAAACATCTCGTTGCTACCTTCTAATCGTTATAAACACCAGTTACACGTCATATAATTAAAAGGAAAAAGTTCTTAAGCCCTAAAAATAATTTATTAAACCATATTTTTGCTTTTTTTCCCACTTTATTTGGGTTTGTTAGTGTTTTAGCTGAAGTGCAGTGAGTTCTTTTAAAGGTCCAGAGTGTAAAAGCCACCTGGTGGCAAAAATGCAACACAACACCCAGGTCTATCAGTTATTAGTGTTAGATTTTGACTGATCTTCCTTGGTTCACTAATGTGCAAAACACTTCTATATGTTTTAATTTCTTTGTTCTGAAGACTTATTAAGGCATCAGGGAAAATGGAGATAAGACAAGAGTCAACATTGGACTGACTTTTACTGACTGGACAGATCTTAGAGAAGAGACAGGATGCAAGAAAATGCCAAGTTCGCCTTTATTAGGGGGCGTCTCACTGAGAAATCTGAAGTTCAGCAGTGTGTCTCATTTCAAGCAACAGTTTGTCCTTGATGGAAAAGGAAGCATTGAGAGGATTTTGTTGTTTGATCTGGATTATTTTGGCTAGTGGAAACTTTATTTAGCTGGTAACCAGAAAATCAAATCCTGGTTATATAAATGAAACTCCGAATAAACATGTTTTCTAGTTACATGCCAATAAGGATTCGTTTTAATCTACTACTTAAAAAGAAGAAGAAGAAGAAGGAAAAAGTCAGTACTTCCAGAAGCAGGTTTATCATGTTGGTTTGTTCCCACATGACTTGAATGCACCACCGGTCGCCCACTTGGCAGCTGGCTGAGGGTTGTCTCACTAAATTGTCAATGAACTGAAAATGCACTCAACAGTGTCAGACAGACCAATACCGCCTGAGTGTGTGAGCGTGCGTGTGCACGTGTGTGTGGATGCCTGATCGGGGCGTGCCCGTGGACGTGTCTGGTAGCTGGTCGTGCTGGTGTGTTTAAATTTAGGCGTGCTGTTGACTTTGTGTGCATGTGTGTGTGTCTCTCTATTTCTGGGGAAGTAACTGAGTTCACACACACACACACACAACCTCAGCTATGTGTCACACACTTGTCACACACAGAATCCAGTGCAGATAGGTGTGTTTGCTCATGGGCAGCCAAGAGAAGAGGCAAGAGGTGACTGGGCCAGTGTGTGTGCCCATGTGTGTGTCAATCTGTCACACACTGATACACCCATACAGACAGACAAGCGGGGGCTTGTTTCTGTGCCCCCACCTCCTCCACCACCACCCTCCCGCCCTGTGAGGCTAGCTTTGTGGTGATGACATCAGCCTCTCCAAGCTGTGTCTGTCACAAGCTGCCGTACACACCAGAAATACACATTTTTAAGGATGCAGTGTTAAAGAATGTGAATTTTTCTGGGGTTCAGGCGGGTTTTAGCTCTTGTTAAGCAGCAGCATGATTACTGCTGTTTGATGTGTTTCATGCGTTCCGGGTCATGTGCTGGGATAGAGGTCGTGTGCTGATGGGACTGAAGTTGATTTCCACCCTGTGGGGCTCTCTCTCTCTGGTTTTCTCTCTTGAGGATCGTCCTCGGGAATCATCACGCAGCTGCGGCGTGCAGGAGTGGGCTAAAACTCACGGTCCGACGAGCCTCCCGATGCGCGGGGTCAGCAGGTGCTTAGATGCTTCTCTCCGCGGAGTGTGTTGGCGGCGTGCTTTGCCGCATGTCTGTGTAATCGCTCCTGCAGGGAACAGCGTGGCTAGACGGCAGCAGCTGTCCTCGTCCTGCTTACAGCTCCGTGACTTTCATTGACTTTTGTGTCCTTCTATGACCGACTGTTAAATGAGTCCATGATGCAGGAGAATGCTGCCAGTAGAAATGCTCCATGGAAATACTGGTGGCTTTTAGTGAAAACAGATGATTGACAGTTTATACACCCCGATAACTATCCTCCATGTTCTGCTGCTGTTGGGGACCGGGTCATGAGGGGTGCAGTCCGAGCAGGGATCCCCACACCTTCCTCTCCTTAGCTACCTCCTCCAGCTCCTCTGGAGATACCTGTAGTCTCCTCTTCATGTGCAGTCTCTGATCACCAACTCCTGACCTCTTCATTGGACATGTTTTAGATGTTTCCTGCTGCAGTACACCTGATTCAGATCAGATGGATCCAACAGCTTCTGCACAAGCCTGTTAATGATGCATCCACCTGAGTCAGGTGTGCTGCAGCAGGGAAACATCTACAGCCTGCAGGACACTGGCCCAAGAGTTCCAGAGGTGGTGCCCCCTGATTTAGCTTCACTCCCTTCGATTGAGTCCAGACACCCTTCAGGTGAAACATTATTTATGTCAATCTCCACTTTGTCCCACCTCCATGAACAAACCCTGAGATACAGAAAGTTTTCTACTTGAGGCTCAACTTACTTCTGACCTAGAGAGAACAATCCCTCCATTTAAAAGCAGGCCTTACACTGATTTACAGGCTCAGATTTTTAGGATCTATGTCTTTCAATGTTCACAAAAGAATTTTTTTCTCCTACTGCACATAAATGCAGCACATATCTTTTTAGGCCCTTTCCTTTGAAGTGCTCCCTTCTCTGATTGGTCGGCCTGACTTTGCTACTTGTTCTCAAGTCGCTAACGTCCACAGGTTTCATGATCATGTCATCGAGTCAAAAAGAAACTCAAATGAAGTTTAAATTTTAATCTACTTTTCTTTCAGGGGTCTGATCCAATCCCGATGAAAAGGTCCAAACATGAAGACGTTCCATCCCAGTCCCCCCTGGCTGACAAAGAGAAGCAGCATGACTGGCTACAGTCCCTCTCCGCCTCCAATAAGGTTGGTGCTGCTAAGCTTTGTCATCTTAATTCTTAAAGATGTTCTCAGAACCAGACTAAGCTGAGGAAGAAGATGCATGTGATGATGATTATTCATGATGTATTAGATGCAGTGTCATGTGATGTGGGCAGCACTTACGTTACGGGGAGCGTAACTGTAGATGCCACAAGCCTGCAGGGGGTAGATGATAGATGTCCCACATAATTCCCCTAAAACAAATCTAGTGTGTCTTCTATAAATACTTTTTATACTCAAACACGAAGATTACTGAGTGCTTTGACTGAAATTTCTTTACCTGTGACGTCAAGGTGAGAAATATTTTACTCTTTCAGGGGATTAACTGCATCCAGCCCAGACAGAGACCCTCGGCTTTTAGACCTTGGTCCCCTCACATCTCTGCCAGTGAGAAGGAGCCCTCCAGTCATCCCCTGGCCCTGCTGAGAGACAGGTGAGCCAAGCAAGACCAGTCAAACCCAGCAGCACAGATGATGGCTGCTTTGTTCTGCTGAATACGCCGAGCTCCCAGCCCGCGCTCCCTCACTCGTCTGGATGGGCTGGTGTCACATGGGTCAGCTCTGACTGTACCACAGCCTCCCACACTCCACCATTCACACACATTTGACACACTCATGCTGTGGGCACCCACTTGGCATGGTAATGCCAGTGCAGGCTGATCTGGCCCACTTTCTCCAGAAGTGGGAGGAAAGAGCTGCAGGCAGCTTTATTTCAGGGTTTCTCTACCCTGATCGGCACAAGTTGTCCAGATCGGGCCGTGCAACGTGGGAGTAACTGTCTGCGTTAGCTGCACGCGCAGGATTCAGGATTCAACCTGCATCTGAGAAGCAGGACACACACAGATTAACCTTCTGCTTTCTTCTTTAGCTTCTACAATTATAAGAGTCTGGAGAATGCAGTGGCCCCCAATGTCGCCCTCACACCGCTGCCAGTGGGGAAGGTGGGTCCCATGTCCCCATTGGTGCCTGGTACCTCCCACCCAAGTGGGGGTGAACCCCCGGCTGAGGGCAACAACCCTCATTCAAGGCCTCGCAAGAGAAGAGCTACAGAGGAGCTCCCGCCCCTGGCACCAGAGGTCCCCTGTCCTCCTTCCGCCACAGCCAGCAAGCCGCCGCTGCCACCTCAGGACGACAAGGACTCTGAGGTGGAGATCGAAGTGGAGAGCCGCGACGAATGTAAGCGCACACCTTCATACCTCCATCGGTGAATTTATAGCCCTTCGTGTCATTTCTCACATGCCTGCTCACTCCTTCCAGTCACTTCGTCCCTGTCCTCCCTGTCGTCGCCATCCTTCACCTCGTCCAGCAGCTCAGCCAAGGATTTGAGCTCACCGGGCATCCAGGGACCCGTCTGCACCGTCACGTCAGCCGAATGCCCTGCCCCCGCCGCTGCGCCTGTCACGGCCCCCGTCACCCCGCCAGAGCTGGGCCTGGAGTCGGAGCTGGAGAGCCTGAGGCAGGCGCTGGACAGTGGACTGGACTCTAAAGAGTCCAAGGAGAAGTTCCTGCACGAGATCGTTAAAATGAGAGTGAAGCAGGAAGAGAAGCTGGGATCAGCCCTGCAGGCCAAACGCAGCCTCCAGCAGGTAGGGTTGCATTCAGATCACCTACCAACAGCATCAGCTGGTTAAGCAGTTAAGTGTGTTTTCTGTTTCAGAGGCTTTAACCAGTCTAGTATGAAGGGCGGAAGCGTGAGATTTCACAGTTTCTAAGAAAACCAAAGACCAGCTGGAAGCTAACCCAATTATTTATGTACAAGAGATTTTACATTCTAGAAGCTAAACTAAGGGTTAACACACACACACACACACAGGATTTTACCATTGTAAGCTAAATGGGGTGAATTGCTTGTCTGGAATCACTCAGAAAACATACATGTTTAATCCAGCTGGACAAAGACGTGAACCTCAAACTGAAGTCAGACTGTAGCATTGCACCAGCAGACAGTGCATACTCAGGATATACCGTGTGCATAGTTTATGTAGTAGTTACACTTTGATTTGAGCCACTATTGAAGAGTGGGAACCCCAGATGACAACACAAAGGCTTCTCTTCCACGCTTCTCATGATGACAGGGTCATTTTGAGAAATCGCTTGAACTTCGGCTGAAGTGTATTGTAAGTCCTCCTCGCTGTCCACGCAGCTTTGCACGAGTTGGCAAGTGATGACAATGAGAGCGGATGTTGCCACAAAGGGAAAGGACAGACTTCCATTTTTATTTTTGGAATAGGACTGAAGATGAGAAAACGCCCATGAAGGAGTCGGTGAAGAAAAGGAGCTCCGAGTGACAGTTTCCCACTTTCACGTTCCACGCAGAGCAGATGGCTTTAAGATAAACTTCTGCCTGTTGTAGCTGAATGAGCCCCGGCTGACAGGACTGGGAGGGGAATGTGTGGAGGGTGTGATGAGGCTTGTTTCTTTTCAGTCTTTCTGTGGAACCAACAAAGCCTGATGACAGACAATTTAGTCCCAACCACCAGGTTCCCATGAGAAGTGATGGGCGTGTTACCACAACACATAACATGTTCGCACTTACCCAGTGATTCGGAGGAAGGAAGCTCAGCTTCTGTCAGCCCACACACTGACCTCAGCCCTGACTTGGCTCAGTATAAACACTGACACGGACACTGCAGCCTATTGCAACAGGTCTCTGCTCTCAGGTGTCAACAGCCCAGAAACAAAGCCCAACAGTAGGCTCTGCAGCTGTTACGTAATCATGGAGCCTCCCGGTGGTTCTGCAACTTGTCTAAACGATGAGTAAAATACGTAGCACCTTCAGATATTTCACCTGCAACTTCTAAAATCTTCTCTTTCCAGGAGTTGGAGTTCCTGCGGGTGGCGAAGAAGGAGAAGCTGCGGGAGGCCACCGAGGCGAAGCGCAACCTGAGGAAGGAGATCGAGCGTCTGCGAGCCGAGAGTGAGAAGAAGATGAAGGAGGCCAACGAGTCACGGATCCGCCTGAAGAGGGAACTGGAGCACGCCCGACAGCTGCGGGTCTGCGATAAAGGCTGCGAGGCTGGACGTCTCCGTGCAAAGTACTCCGCACAGGTCAGTTAGTCTGCGTCCGAGTTGACAGTCTCAAAGAATAATCTGCCCTCACTTCTCCCACAAGCAGCCGGACTTTGTTGTAATCTTTAGAAATCGTCCTCCAGCTTTCTGAAGGTCTTTCAGAATCAGAATCAGAATGCCTTTATTGTCGTTATACACCGGTACAACTTTAAGCCATCGCCAAAACAGTGCAGGATAGAATTTAAAAAATAAATAAAGCAAAATAAAATGGAATAAAGGCACATACAAAATAAGAGATGGGGTTTTGTACCATTTTCATTTAACACTGACCCATAAATCCTTTAAGTAAAATAAAAAAGGCTCCAAACTCAAAGGATGAACCAGTGTTTTGTCGACACAGACAACTTAGTAAAGAACCAGTTTTAAAGTTTAATCTCTGAACCCAGCAGAGATCCGACAGTCTGACGACAGAAAACAGCAACAAGGTGGTTCCCAAACAGCTGGAAACCTGGCGTATCTCAGCATGGAGGCAGAAACGGACACGTGGAGGTCAGGACTAAAAACCATCTACAGCAGAGGAACAGGATCGGAATCCAGCAAAGACCTGAACCACTGTTAGTTGAAACCTCATCAGAAATGGTCTCCATGGAAACGTGGCTGTCATGAAGCCGTTTGTAAGGAAGGGAAACAGGGAGAAAAGGCTGAGGTAGGTCACATGACAAGAACTGGACTGAAGATCAGAAGATACGGGTCTGATGGAGGGATGAACCAGGACAGGGTTCAGACTGTGCTGCTGAGCTCTGTATAGAGAATAAATCTGAGCAAGAATGAACTCCTCATCAACTGTTTCACCGTCTCAGACACTCTCCGGGCAGCAGAGAAGGCAATAAGAAAAAAAACATTTCCTCTTCTCCAGTCAGAAGTAAACGGGTGTAGCCCTGAGTGCAGAGAACACGATAACCTCCCTCCCCCCTTCAAGAAGAAACAGGAAGAGACGTCAGCTTCCCTGAGGCACCATGGGAAATGCAGATTAGACAAAACAAGAGGGAGCTTGTGCTCTCCAGCTGCATCTCTAGCCGTCTGAGGAAGGCTGGCGATGAGATGAGAAGTTTTTGGTGCAGACAGGAAGAAAACTGTTGGCTGAGTGATCTCATCATGCTAACTAGGCCAGCTGCTTTAAGACACGAGCAGGCTGCTACCAGACTAGAAAAGATCCTTTTTGGACCCTGACAGAATACACATCATGATAATCCAGATCTTTCCCCTCAAACACTCGAGATGGTCGTGTGGGGACTCAAAAAAACAATGCGGTTTAATATTGATCCAGTTTGGCCTTTACCTAAAATTATCTCACACATGAGGCACCCATGTTAGTATTTTTAGATGCATCCATACTATTTAGTCAGAAATGATTTTCCATTCATTAGTATAAGGTTGAAAAGCCGGGACCGATGGGTGCTACGCTCCATGTTACATTTCAGTAGTCTCACTTCAGATATTACCAGGAAAACTTTTTATTTGCTGTTATGTAACTTTATTTAGTCCAATTAATAACCAGTCATCTCCATCCACTGTTAACGATGCCGTCCAATTCAATGAAATGAGTTAAAATTATCATTATTCTGATTCACCGTGTTCATATAAAGTCAACCCATAGAGAGTTGCCAGACTAAAGAAACCCCCATCCTGAGCTGCATGAGGCAGCAGGAAGAAACTTCCATCAGAACCAGCACCAGCCAGATTGGTCATCTGATTGGTTGGAGGTGGAGAAGACAGGAAACGGAGGTCAACAAGGGCCGCAACTCTGAGCCAGGCGTACCTGTGGAGAAAGAAATGCCATTTACATGCAGAGAGGAGCTGAGTGCATCATAGGACATCCTCCAGAAGCCGAAGCCTATTGCAGCAGAACTAAAGGGCCACCAAGCCAGCCCTGTCTGCTTCCTGGGGCCAAACTGGGAGCCGGTTCCACAGACGGGGTCCGATAACTGGAGGTTCTGCTTCCTGGGGCCAAACTGGGAACGGTTCCAAAGACGGGGTCCGATAACTGGAGGCTCTGCTTCCTGGAGCCAAACTGGGAGCCGGTTCCACAGACGGGGTCCGATAACTGGAGGCTCTGCTTCCTGGGGCCAAACTGCGAGCCGGTTCCATAGACGGGGTCCAATAACTGGAGGTTCTGCTTCATGTTCTACTTTTAGAACGTGAAGGAACAAGTAAGCCTGTTAGCTGTTATGTTGAGACTTGGCATGGGTTCATCACTTTAGTCAGACGCCTTCTAAAGCCTGAAGGATTCAGAGATCAGTGTTAAGGAGTTTAACAGGCAAACAAACACATTCCTCTGACAGGGTCCAGGTAGGGCTCAGGTAGCAGGACTGGGCTGGAGGGAGTGAAAAAGTAAAACATGAAGAGCCGAAGCTCTGAGTTGACGTAAACAGCTGATTCCTGCTGTGTGTTTTCCAGATCGAAGACCTTCAGATGAAGCTGCAGCACGCAGAGGCCGACCGCGAGCAGCTCAGAGCCGACCTGCTGCAGGAGCGGGAGGCCAGGGAGCACCTGGAGAAGGTGGTGAGGGAGCTTCAGCAGCAGCTCTGGCCCAAATCTGCCAGCAAAGATGGTGCTGACAACTAGACCAGCAGCACAACCCCACCCCCACCCCCCTCCTCCTTATCAGCATCATCCCACAGGACATCTTATGCCAATTTCAGACCATGAAACACACCCAGGAGTCCCTTACACCCACCCCCAGAACACACTTACACACCTACAAAGAAAAAAATCTCCTTCCCACCAGAGACAACGATGCAACGCGGGGCTGCCTCCTCCTCCAGGCCCAGGAAGAGTCTAGTGAGTGGTTCCCTTGGAGAAGGAGCGGAAATGTGTTGCTAAATCCAGCACCGGCTCCTCCACCCCAGAACTGAAAACTGGATCACAACAGGACGAGATGTGGAGCACCGAGTGCAGGTGTTTCTCTCACCGGGAAACGAGACTTTTCAGACTCTATATTAGCCGTGCAGCTGGTGGGAGGAGTTATCAGCGGCGCGGCCAGGAGGGCGGGGCTTACACGCATCACCTCTCCCCTCCCACATCCACTCACGTCTCATGCCACGGCATGGACGCAGGGTTCCGGACACATTATAAGCTATTTAAGAGCCTACATAGCGATATGTAAAAAAAAAAAAAAAATTTAGTTCCTTTGTGCTGTTTAAATAAATAAATACGATGAAAAAAAACTGGCAAATGGACGTCCCGTAGTACCACCGGGGCTTGTTGTGTTTTCCAGGGGGCCATCGCAGTCCACCAAAGGGGTCAGACATCTTTTCCTCACAATTTTCTTTTCTAACAATCACTGAGATTTGACTTTTTACCAGGGATGGAAGTTAAAGGCACCTTTTTTAGCGAGCACTTGTTTTGGATGATCAGTAAACGTGTCCGGCCGCCAGTTTCTCACACACCATATTTTCTCATTTTTAAAACATTTTGGGTCAAAACCCAGAAGTTTCTAATATTCTAAAAGAAAAAGACCAGTGAATTCTCCAGATGTGAGCTTGTTCTTGTGTTTTTTATCTTTTTATTTGAGCAACGGAGAGCGTGTTTTTACTCCAACTGACATCATCTGTGAAGAGGAAGTGGGCTGGGTGGACACTTGTCAACCACAAAAATGTTCATTTTAATTAAATTAAGGTATGTAAATATAAATATGGGTTTTTTCTTTTTGTACTTTATAATAATGAATCGCACTTTGTCATAACAAAATACTGTTGTAATGCATTGTACTCCCGCTATTGTGTTTAAATCTTTCTTTGTTACATCTTATACACAACGGCGGCCATATAAACTCAGTAGGCATTTTGTTGATTATACACCAATAAATACTGTTGTTCTGTTTTCTTACGGCAAATTATTGTAAATAAACAGAAAGGCGATGGTCTAGATGTTGCTTGCTGATGCAATGTGGGGGATTTTGTTTCGAGGGAAAAGTGTTGAGCGGCGCTTTCGAGGCCGGAAGCTGGACTGTTACGGGAAAACGAAGAAAAAGTCCGAGCGGAGGCCGTGAATCAGCCGCCGCACAGCGGGTACAATGCAGCCAGAATGTACATTGTGTTAATGCCGTTTCTTTCCCTTTTCTTTTAGCTTTGGTTGGTGTTTTAAATGTGGAGATATTTGATTGCTTGCTTATGTTCACTTTCTTTCCCAAATAGAAAAACTCATATTTTTCATTGTGCATGAATTTTGAGAAAATTTGCCAGACCTATAGTCAGTTATCGGGCATTGATTGATACCGTACATGTAAGGGTTTTTATTGTGTTATGCAATATAAAGCAATTCTTCTTATTTAGCAGAGGAAGCAGTGGTGAAAAAAAATAAATAGCAAAAGCTGTATTTTGTTTTTACTTAAAAAAAAGTAAAAAAAAAAAAAAATCTGCATAAAAAAGAAAAAAATCTATGTGATGCTGGACAACCTCAAGTGCCTGGATGTGGGCGAAAGGTTTCCAGAGTAGGAAAACTATTGATGAAGCTGTCCGGGCCGGAAGTGGGGGGGGGCCGGGGGGCTTCTCAACCGTCTCTGCAGCTCTTTTAATCAGTATTCATAAAACTAACCAGTTTACAAACATTTTTCTTCTTCGATGCAGAGAACAATTGAACATAGCAAAGATGCTCAAGGCTTTTCTTTTTTTCTTTGTTTGGAAATCAATGATATGCATGTTCGGACAATTTTTATAGAATTTAATTGTTACTATTAGTTGTATATAAACTGTTTAATCCCAGTTTTCCGACTTGACTGGAGGCAGACGGGGGTTTTCTTATCAGATTTTACCGACTTTGCCCGCCGAACAACCTTCGCGCCTGTCGCAGACCTAAATTGGTACATTTTCTAGTCGTTTTTATCCTCAGAAGAGTTAATAACATATGTGTAGTTTATGTTACTCACAGTTTTCTATAAAAGACGGGGAGCGGCGACAACATTTGGCTCTCTGCGCTACCCCCCTGCAAAAAGAAAAACGCTGTTTAAACGATGTCTTGTTTTCTAAGGAAAATTATTTTGCTAAATAAAGCAGCAATAACGGTCCATATTAATACACAAAGTACTAGCCAGTGTGAAGATCTGAATAAGAATTTACAAATGTAAATATGTTTTTTTTCATTTACCATATTGTATAATTTATGTACATGGTGTTTTCTTTTTCAAAAATATCTTTTCTTACATTAGCTGGTTTTTTTTAAAGTTTGTGTTTTGACTAAAATGCTTCAGAAACAGTTGATGCAGTGCGTAAGAGAATATTCCCAACATGAACATGTTAGCCTCTTTCTTCCCCTTCTTTCTTCTACGGTGCGTTCTGCAAATGACTTGTTTGCCACCAGCTCATACGAGTGTTATTGTATAACAGACCTGGATCACACACACACACACACACACACACACATGACTATGCCATGTTGCAGCTTGTTTTCATACTCCTGTCTCGTTTTAGCCCTCTGCTGCTGCTAATACTATATACAGTTATAGAATATTTTTATGTAAGAGGCAAGCTTTCCCATTTATTATGCTACATATACAGTATGGAAAAACCTGCTTATTCTCCCCATTTTCCTTCATCTTTTTAAGCATTTGTCCTCCTCAAACGACACCGTTCCCTCTCTCTCTAATGACACGGACTATATTGTAAAGTAAAGGACTTTATGAGATTATGTTTGAAAATAGCTTTGCTTATATACTACAGTGACTGAATGTACAGTGTATAGATGCATTACCAGAAATAAAGTTGTTTGTCCAGACTGAATGGCCCAGACTCATTTTTCCGTCTGTACATAGTGAATTTTTTTTCTCATCCATCTTACTGGAAGATATATATTCATAACATGCCTAAATACCTTCATACATACATACATGTACCTAAATCTTCATATATGCTGACTTACAATCTGGCCAGAAGTAAAAAGGTCCCACACTAAATCTGGTGGGACCTACTTTATCTCTGATTCCAGCAGCTTCTCTGTGGCATCGTCTCGTTTAGCTTCTACAACGTCACCAGATTTATTTCCATCCAGAGTTGCATTCATTTCCAAAAACATCTTGTATTGATGATGGAGAGTCCGACCACTTTGCAAAGCCTTCTCCAGCACATCCCAAAGATCCCCAATAGGGTTCAGGGGCCTCATTTCTAAAGCCGGCGTAGGTGCTACAGCTGGTGTACGTCAACCTTTAGGATTTATAAAAACCAAAAACCCATCTCTTGGCAGAAGAATGTCCCTACTTCCACGGCTACTCCGAACCTGCCGTACTGCAACACCAAGAAACCGAAATGTGAGACATTTGTGCGCAATCCACTATTAAGTTTCACACCACATGTTAGATATTAAAGCTGTTTGAATCAATAAAGAGGAAAATTCGATATTAATACTCCTGAGAGTTCATGCTCAGAAAAAACAAAAAGAAACCAATCAGACGTTATTAATAAAAACCTCAACCAGCCACTAAAGCATGTTCTGTCGTTGTGAAACAAGACGTACGCTATAAAAAACATTCAGCTAAATAAGGTGCCAGACATTAACAGTTATTGTTAAAACGACATGGTCGCTATGTAAACATGCTCGGCTACATTTTCCCCACCTGTAGCTGATCAGAAAATTGATGCTTGGATATAAAACGACACCCTGCGTAAAGGCGCACGATGCCTGTTCTGGCACTGCTGGACGATGTGGCGCGAGACTCTGGAGCGACCAGATTTTCTGAGACCAGCAAGACTTACTGACTGGCTCACAAACCGGTTTCCGACCACCATGTGCTGTGCTCTTGGACATCTGTGATGCTTTGGGCCCAGCGTTGCAGAGATGCCCCAGGAGGAACCATGCTGTGTCAGTCCCTCTGCAAGTGCTGACAACATTGAGCTTTCTGGCAGCCGGCACCTTCCAGAGAGAACCGGCTGACAGGTCGGGGACATCACTGCCAGCCTTCCGTCGTATTGTGCCAGACGTGTTAGTCAGTGTCATTATTTTGTCCCCAGAGGTGATGGATAGATGGATAGACAGACAGACAGACGGACAGACGGACAGAACGGTCTGCAGGGTTGTTGCCATGCGTGGTGGCCTCTGTGGTCTTGAGTGGGCTGGCTTCTGGTGTGAATGGATCCCAAAGATATAGTTTCCTCACAGCGGAGTCATGCCAGATGTTTATCTATATTTAATATTTAGTAGAAGAGGCAGAAGGGTGAAAGGTGTGTGTGTATGAATGCATACACACAGAGAGAAAGATTATGATCAGGTGTATGTTTTAAAAAACTGTTAGTTGTGTGTTTTTATGTAGAACACGTTGAGCTACTTTTTGTATGAAAAGTGCTTTTAAAAATAAAATCTTATACAGTTCTCCTAATGCGAGTGTCAGAACAAATGATCAAACCTCTCCAAGTTTTAATCTACAAAGGGGTACCAGACAAGGCTGTCCACTATCCCCCTCCCTTTTCGCTATATTTATTGAACCGCTAGCCGCTGCCATTAGACAAAATCACGCTATTAAGGGCATTCAGTCTAAAAATAT
>JBAMHW010000015.1:31401620-31412210 GCA_037177495.1 Rhadinocentrus ornatus | reverse complement strand
GTTTTGTTAGAGCTGGGGAGAAGCCTGTAGTGGCTCCCCGAAATACATCCGCTGGCCTGTTGGCGACGGCACGTGATCGGGAGCTTAAAGTTGACCAAGTCCTGAAGGCCGTAGTGGATGCTCTCTGCAGTGGAATCAGCCACAGCAAGCGGCTGTGGCTGTGGTTGATTGTTGAAAGACCCAAAACCTCCTGTGATCCCAGGTTACATTACTGATGATGTGTCCAGGGGCACCATAAGGTGTATCTAAGATAATTGATTAATTGATTAATTGATTGAGAGTGCTGCAGCTTTAACACACCTTACAAGTTTAATCAGTTGTTCAACAAGCTACTTATCTTAAAAACAGTAAAGTATTTGTACTTCCAACTGCAAAGAACTTATTTTCCGTTAGGACTCTGCAGAGATCGACAGTACATATAAAAAAGTAGCTTTTTTTAACCTTCTTTTAACCAGGAAAGTCCCATTGAGATTAAAGCCTCTTTTGTAAGGGAGTCCTGGCCAAGAGGCAGTTACAACCAAAGTATCATTTACAACAATAAACAAATAAAATTACTTACTAATTAAGAAAAACAGTTACAAGTTAAGGAAGCTGTCTCAAGTGCTTTCAGTCTGAATTTAAAGTCAGTCATGGAAATAAGTTTTTTTTAATTTCCAGTCCTTTTGCATCATGTCCATGTGGAAGGGGCAGAGAAGACAAAGGCCCTTCTTCCCAGTTCAGTTACTTGATCGCAAACCATACAAATCAACATTTCTCCGTGTGATTAAGTTACAAATACAAGGGCAGTAGTCCAAGCATGGCCTTGTAGATAAAATTGTACCAGTATCCCAACCTCCTGGTGGACAAGTGGTCAGCCCACTCAAGAATACAGTTCACAGTGATGGGTCAGGGCTCTACAATTTGTAACAAACCTCAAAGAAGCATGATAAACAGCATCAAGCTTTCTCAGACATTGAGCTTGAGCATTCATATACAACAGATCTCCATTACATAAAACAGTTAAAAAAGTTGCAATGACCAGCCACTTTTTCACCTCAAAAGAAAAACAAAATTTGGTTCAAAAGAAAAAAAAAATTTGGGTTTGAGTTTCTTTACAAGATAATCAGTATGGGGCTTGAAAATGACAGCGTCATCAAGCAGGATACCAAATACTCGTACATATGAACTACCTCAATTTCATTTTCCTCAAAAGTGGACACTGTGGGGAGAATTTGAGGAACCTTCTTAGAATTTGAGAATAGCATTATTTAGTTTTGTCAGCATTAAGAATTAGTTTTAGCTGCAAAAGTGTGTGCTGGACCACGTCCGAAGCTTTCTGCAGAGATTTAACAGCTCTAGCAGGATTTGAGCCAAAACGGTAAATAAAAAGTGTCATCAGCATAAAAATGCATATTACACATTCTGTATAGAGGTCCTATAATAAAAGGTTATAAATGGATCAAAACAAATGTTCGTCATACCTACTATTATCAAGTGCTGGTGCTTGGTGTCAGCAGGACATAGTCTGTTCCCTTCTACTAAATATATGTTTTAACCTTGCAACATATCCATCTGTTCTTCTTTTTTCAATATTTGTTTGTAAGACGGTTCATGAGGAAAATCAGCCATCAATGATACAGCTGGGATTTCTGCTCTGAATCTGCTCAGCACAACCGTCAGTCTTTACAAGGTGAGGCCAGATGACTCCGGTCCCTGTGAGCTGCTGTCCTGCAGGTTGTAGATGTTTCCCTGCTTCAGCATACCTGACTCAAATTAATTGGTTGTTGTGTAGAACTTGACAACAAGGTGTTGGATCCATTACATTGAAATCAGGTGTGTTGTAGCAGGGAAACCTACAACCTGCAGGATAGTGCAGGTCCTGTGATTCTGCATATCCAGGACAAAAGAAACACTGAGACCCCCTGACCGGTTAATGATGTAATGTTTACATAGTTACATCTGCATCTAGCCACAAATCTGGGATGCCAAGGTACTGCGTGCTAGCTACTGAGACTTGGACAGCCTGATGAATCGAGCTAACCACGGCTGGAGGCCAGATATTATTTATTATACCTTATTAATCCCAAGCTGGGAAATTCTTCTCAGCATTCAACCCATCCTAGTTACTAGGAGCAGTGGGCTGCCAGATTACAGCGCCTGGGGAGCAAGGGCCTTGCTTAGGGACTCACAGTGGCTTTTACCTTATTTGCTTGCCTGGGAACTTGAATCTAGGTTTCCTGGACCCAAGCCCTGGACACCTCTGTAACCACTAGGCTACCACTGCCCAAAAAGATATATACTCAAGGATAGATTAGCATATTTATTGATTTCAATTTAGATGTTCAATTCTGGGAAAAACAGATTTCCTTTGATTGGATTAATAACTGCTGTAGTGGGACTTTAAGTAAAAAAAAGATAAAATATCCTCACAACTTGAAAGAAAAACCAGGAGACAAGGGGTTGAAAATAGTTGCCGTGCAAAGATGTTACATAAATAAATAACGAAGAAGCAGCCTCTGCTGTACAGTAGATAGACAGGAAAGAGGGGGACATAGAACAGGAGGTCCCAGGCCGAGGCTCAAACCTGGGCTGACTGCATCGAGGAGCTGCACCCACACAAGCATTCAGCTACAACAAAACCAGTCATTTTTGTTGTCTTTCCAGCTGGTTCTTTGTCTCCTGAGCAGCTTTTTTATGACGGTTAGGTAATTGATTCCTCATTGTGCTGCCCGAGTCGTGGTAAGCTAGCTTCATCCTGCATAGTGTAAAAAAAAAAAGAGTGAAAAACTGCCGTGCTTGCCCGAGTTTTGTTGTTATTGCCAACATCTGCCGTTCTGTTGCTTCTGCTACAGTTATACACTCTCTGCTAGGGGTGTACAGTACTGCAAGATTTGGTATCTTGCATTGGTAGTGATGTGTATTTCTAGAGGCAGGTGATGTGGAAAAGATGGTTGGGAGGTATGAAGGGCTTCAGACACCAACTTGACGAATAATTAAAAATGTTTATTACAAAAAGTCGCATCTGAAACAGAAGACTCCTAAAGCTGCAACAGCTCTCATACAGAAACACAAAGACAATCTAAAAGTTCCCAGTCTGGGATTATTAAAGTATGTCTGGTTCATTCCTAAGGTTGCTTCTGGACCAATGGTAGGACTTGCATACAAGGGACACGAGCCACTGTCTATGTATGGAGCAAGAAATCCTAACAGAGATTATACCAGTATGACTTGTACATCTAAATTTGGCCAGAGCACCTGTGCAATGCTAAAAGGGCAGATACAACAATACCATGTAAATAATGGCCTGGTTTCGTCGATAGTTAGCACCGCAGCCTCACAGCAAAAAGGTTGCTGGTTCGAGCCTCATGTGGGAGTTCTTTCCGGGTTCTCCGGCTTCTTCCCACCGTCCAAAGACATGCATGTTAGGTTAATTGGTCATGCTAACTTCTCCCTAGGAGTGAGTGTGTGTCTGAGTGGTTGTTTGTCTCTCTTTGTGATGGACTGGTAACCTGTCCAGGGCGTACCTGCCTCTTACATGGTAAAATGCTGGGATGGGCTCCAGCTTACCCGCAACCTGTTATGGACAAAGCGGTAGATAATGAATGGTATTATAAAATTGACTGTTTAATCAAACAGTTTAGATAATACTGTATTTTAGTACAGGAATTCTTGGGTGAAACAGAATCTAAGACTAAATAAATGATCATACATGTAAAATTATACATATTTACTGCTTTTTTACTCATGAATCTTCTTGTTCAGAGTTGCATGTTTGCTTTGAAAGCCTTATTATGGGCTGTGGCTACAACAACTGCAAAGCCAATCAGAAAGAAGATCTCAGTCTCTGAAAGATGATGTTCAGACAGAAAGTTCTGTCTAAATAATTATTCTCTCTTTTAAAAGACACAGTACACATCCTCAGCATCTTGATGTTCCCCAGGGTGAAAGATATTTTATGAACCTGTAGGTGAGACAACGTTGTGAGGCTTGACAGCTTGTCTATGTGTGACTCTGTGAGTTGGTAAGTAACACTTAGCTGGGCTAAAGTTTGCTCTCTAATGACTTTACAACCAGCTTCAACATACAAGATGGTATGGAAAATGCGATGTTGTCTTTGGTATGGATGTTATAGCGAGTAAAGGTGAAGCAGTAATTGATGTAGTAGCTCAGATTCATCATAAATGACATGTGGCCAGTAACATCAGATGCTGCCAGTTTCTCACTGTAAGATTTAGTGAACTTACAACCTTGACTAAGTCCTGGATCTGACAGCTGGGTGATGTGTGTGCTGTTTTTCTCCAGGTATCGGTACATGTCAGTAGAAGTGAATTCATGGCTCTATCTACCTGGAGCTCCATGTATCCATTTTATCACGTCCCCTGTGGGTGTGTGATGTGTTTAAGTCTTCCTTTCTCTTCTTTTACATCTGTAAGATCCCTTTCAATCTTTGATGAGAACAAAAACCTTTCCACCCATCCTCCATCTCCTTACTGCCTCCACCTCCTCACCCCCAGCAGCCCGCAGCACCAGCTGTGAGAGTCTGATAGACACTGTCCAATATCCAGTTGCTATAAATCTTCCCCCAAGTTAGCCACAAATATCTCAGAGATGCTGATTTATAGGTGCTAGCCTTGACGTCTGTCTCAACAAGAGGCTGCTGTGGAGCTTGTAAGATGCATGTAGATGGGATTGATTTCTTAATAGCAGGTCTTCTAAAATAAGAGGGCACCTTTATGAGGCGCTTGTAAAGAGAGAGAGAGAAAGAGAGAGAGTGGCTAAGGTACACAGATGGAGGGCAAAAAGGAAAAACCTGCGAAAGAGGTCAGTGAGGCAGTAAACAGGCAAACGAGTATAGGATGAGTGAAAGGGTGGAGGAGATAAAGGCTGAGCAGAGCATGGGTATGTAGCTGGTGCATGTCACGTGCATCAGATTTCGATGTAACAAGTACAGGTTTGCATACCCTCAGAGGGTATTGCAGTTGGATTGCATAGTACGAACCTGGTGTGTGCTGCGCCTTTCTATTTTATTCCATGCAGGGTGCTGCAGCCCCCCTTTAACATCAACCGGAAAATACAACACACAGCATGGGAGAAGAGGATATACAGGACGAGGGTATGATGGTGGTCTTGGGACTATTGTTACCAGAAAATCCAGAACTGGAAAAAATAACAGACTGGAGACAGCGTGAACACAGACTTAATATCCTTCCTGGTTCCCCACCCAGCTCGCACTCTGATTGGCTACATTCTGGCCCACGTCACCATCCACACAGTCACAACTCAGGAGTCGTCGGTTTTCCTCACAAACAGGAAGATATTTGGTTGCAAATATTGAACATGTTTAATATTTTCGATTCTCGACCACAACCGGTTTTGAAGCCGATTATCGGGACAAAACCGCTCGTAACACCTCTGACCACATGATTATTGTACTGGAAAATCTTATAAGACTCATGATAATAGAGTGTTTGCGGTCCTTGGTCAGAAAGAGGCCAAATCGGGACAAAAACTGCCTGAGAAACTTTATGTGAGTACCAGGCCTTACTCTGCTTCTTGTTGGAAAGAGAATGTAAAGATGTTGTTGTCTTTGAGAAACAAAATAAATAAAAGCACTTTGAAGAAACATGTATGGTTAAATGCATTCAGTTAAAAATGTTTATAATCCAGCTGGTGGAAATTCTGATTGGCTTCTATCTTTAGGAGTCTACCAGCTACATTTGCTGCTGATCAGCACATTTCTTATAGATGTTTGCTTCTTCTTATCTCTAATGAAGCGCCGCTACAGAATTTCTCAATTTGAGTCTCAGTGACTGTTATTGCAAAAATAAAGCACATTAATATTATAAACTGATTTTATAAATGATTGTAATATCGTCTTTTGTAGAAACAAAGGTGAACCCACTGACTGCGTATATAAATGCAACTCGTTTGTTGGTCACTAGTCACGCATGTGTGTTAACCCTTTAAAGCCCGACTCAAGAAAAAATAGGGAGTAAAATTCTTCTTCTTTTTTTTTTTTAAATCTTAGGTCTTTATTTAAAGAAATGTAAAAAAAATAATTAACAAAAATCATTTTGTATATTTACTGTTTATTACTGTAGGACATGTTGAATTTGTTGTAGTGCAAAGTATGTCCACCAGAGGGCAGAAGACGTATCAGATTGTGTATAACAGGGTTTTGAGCAAAGTTTTTGCCGTAAAGTGATGCAAAAGGTCTGAGAAACGGTGTATCAATGATACACACAACATTAAAGGGTAAGGGCTCTTTGGTCCACACAGCAGCATGATGCTGTTTGTTTTTCACATGGCAAAGGCCTCCAACATCTGATTTACTGGATCCGTCAAAAGTTTGGACACATTAGAATAACCTTTAAATTACAATCCAAGTGTCAGAAAGGCTTTTCAACCTAATAAAATCAGATGTTGATAACCTATCTGTGTAAAACTGGCTGCGTTTAGCAGTTTGTTTGATTTGTGTCAAGCTGTCAAGAGTCCTTCATGTTAACACTGCGGTGGAGATAAGCGCTCTGGTCTCCTCAGCCTGCTGCAGCAGATAGAGCAAAGGCTGCTCTGATAAACAGTCAAAGAGCCTCTTGGGGTTTTATCTGAGCTGCAACAACGCCTATCTGGACCGGGTAGAGTCCACACCGAGGCAGAGGTAGATAGGGAAGGGAGGGACGATGGAGGGACAGCAAGCTGTAAGACGCATTCATAGAAATTTCTTTGCTAAAGGAAACTTCTTCTCTTTTACCCTGGTTGTGCAACATTGCAAAAGTTTTCCTTTCAACTCATTTAAATAAATGTAATCTAGATACAAAGAAGAACTTTAAAGGTCCAGTTTACAACTTTAGGAGAAAAAAATGAATTCCTGAGGACACGAGTCCTTACGAGTGAGGGGGAGATTTAATAAAAGCAGACGTGTGTTTGTGGCCTCTCAGCTTGATCTCACTCATAAACACACAAAAGCTTGACAAGCTTTTCTGAACACTTGCTTCTCATCGCCACCTTCATTTTAGAAATTGTAATATGAAAGCGCTGCTTGACTACATGTTCAGTTTTTGCTGAAACCTCTTTACCTGTCTGACCCCACTTTCCTTTGAATGTGTGTGTGAAAATACCAACAAGAAACACACCTGCAGCTCTGCGATAAACATGACAGCTGTGTAATCATGAGTTTTTATCTTCTTCACACCCTGAGCGCTGTTAATGGCTGGTACCTCCAAACCCACTGATCAAAGGTTGCAGCTCGACAATCTCCTATTAGCAGTAAAATAACAAGAATTCAGACGAAAACACGTGGAGAGCATTGTCTCTGTAGAAAAACACACCACCTCACACAGAGGAGTTTTCTGTCACACCTGATACAAAAAGAAAAACATTGTCAGACATTTGTGCAGACAAACTCCAAGCAAATCTGGACTTAAAAAACTAAACATGTTAGTCTGGTAGAAAGATCTAACAGGAAGATCTGAATCACGCCTACGCTCTACTAGAGGTTTTTCATCTTGCGATGGCATGACTACGACGTGTTTTTAGTTTAGATGGCTGTAGAGATGGACTGTAAAGGCTACCATGATGCCATTGTATTTTTTCCCTCTCTTTCTTTTTTTTACATGGATTATTGACCGTCTAAAGCTGATGGAGCCTGGAAGTGATACTAATGGCAAAGCAGGGTGGGTTAGCTGATATACATGCTAGGCTAAAGATCTCCTTGTATAAGCTAACACTGTCTGGCTTGCTTGTTTTTAAACATCCAGGCTATAGTCAAGACTGACAATGTGAGTCGGAGGTTTTTTTCTCACAGTGAAAGCTACGCCTCGTTTTTCACACGGCTAACTATTAGCATCCCTAATTTAGCTTTTGAACTAGCAGGCCAAACTGTTATTATTCTTAGTAAACTGCGCATACTTGGTGGTGTTTGCATGTATAAGAGTTAAACTTCATGTAAAGGCTGGTACACACGAGGATTTTCTAAATCTCAAGATCAAGATTTTATCTGTTAGAGAAAATCAGGCATTTGATCATCCTGTGTGTGGTGGCTCCGATAATCTCAGTACAGAACAACACACACATAAAGATGCTGTCCGATCTAGATCTAGAATCTAGTCCTCTGAGCCGGACATCTTGATTGAGCATACGTGATCTAACAAAAACAAAGAAGAAGAACCATGGCAACAACCGGAAAACACAACACCCAGCATAGCAGAGGACATACATGATGAAGTAATGATGGAGGTCTTACAACTGTTTAATCCTGGAGACAGCATGAACACGGACTTCATATCCTTCCTTGGTCCCCAGTCAGATCGCTCTCTGATTGGCTACGCTACGTTCCTCGTCACCATCCACACTGTCACAACTCAGGAGTTGCTGGCTTTCCCCGGATTTTTGGTCGGAAAAATTGAACATGTTAAATATTTGTGATTGTTGGTGACGGCCCTTTCTTTGGAGCTGATTGTCAGGACAAATTTGCTCATAACACAACTCAGACCACAGGATCATGTTATAGGAAAATCTTTTAAGACTTAAGATAATCAGGTATTTGACGTCCTTGGTCAGGAAGAGGAATCCAGACAAAAACAGCCCGATGTGTGCCATCTTTATGTGTGCGCCCACCTTAAGTTCAGTTTATAGTTTCTTTGGAAGTGGCAGTGAATGTAATGAACATGACATAAAAGCATGCTACCTATACGCTCCAGATCTTAGCCAGAGGCTAATGGACTTTCCATGAACACTGTTGAAAAGCTCTGCTCCCTGGACACTAAAACGAAGACCTTTTCTCTTGCCAAGATATTTTCCAACAGTCATATTGAGCATCATAAGTTTGCTCCATACAATGTGTTATTTTAGCTGTGTACACAAGACACTATCCTCCCCCAGGATGAGCCAATGGGCTGGAAACGAGTGCAAATCGACCTTTAGTTAGATTTAAAGAAAATGTGATTTAGTGGATGCAAGAGCCTCCGCTTGTGAAGTTGTAAAAGTGGTGTCTATTAGGGTATTGCTTTCTAATCCTGCCAAGTACTTTGCCTTAGCCTAACCAGATGTTGTAAAATGTTGTGTTGACATGCAGCCATGGCAACCAGTAAAATGGTGTCCATGAAGGCCTCCATGAGGGTGGTCATGGTCATGTTGTAGACAGAATGTGTTTTAGTCCTCAACATGATTTTTTCCCGACCATAGCCAATAAATATTTTTACCGAAGCCAACCAGAAAGTGACAGTATTTATATTATGAAAATAATTGCATGAACTACTGAAAGCACTGCATGGTGCAGCGCCATTCATTCTTGCCTCCTTATAAGGATTGTAGGGGTGGTACCTTTCAGGATGCACTTATGAGCCATATTTCAGGCTATGAGAGAACGACCAACAATGATCACTTCAGCTGGAAGATTTGTGGGAACAAACACACTAAAGTAAATCTTTTCAGTCTGAATATTCAGTGGCTTAACCTGCAGTGTGTCTTATGAAACCATGAAACTCTCAGTGGATAGTTTCTTTGTAGGAAATATCATTGTAATATGTATCATGAATAAACACTGAAGGTGTATAAATTTACACCTCAGCTGATTACCTCAAGCACCCTTTGCTTCACTACTGGGTAAATCTCTATTTCTACACATAATATTACGTAGAAATAGAAAGAACTGACCTAAAGATGTGTAAAATGGACAAAGAACAGATCAGTGTGCACATCCTACTGTGCTGAAGGTTTTCATGTATGAAATCCTAACAAAGGTTGAGTATGTGTGTGCAAAAAGTCGTATCGGTTGGTGTAAATGCATGTGTGTTGTCAGGTATTTTAACAGGTCGTGTACGCAGCGGCACAGCTTACTGCAACAGGAGATGCTTTGATATCAAGCTAATATTTCAGCTTGGTTATTCTACTAAAGCAAGAAAAGATTTTCAAACAATATCAGAATTCTTTCTTTGGATTTGATGGTTAATTACCAACCAGCTGTTTTTTTTTTTTTTTTTTAATCTTATGAGTCAAATAATTTTAACTTTTGATTAAAATGATAAAAAACGATTGCTGTTAACCAGAAACTGGTTTTGTAGTGAGTTTTTATGTTTTTTTCTTAAATGAGGACATCTCTCAGAGGATTTCAGCAGAGCCACAGAAAGCCTGATGGTCTCCTGTGACACGAAGGAAAGGGAAATGAGAAAAATAGAAAAGATACAAGAATTCAAGGCTGTAAAAACACAGGCTAATTAGACAATACTGTGCCGCAAAATAAAGAAAGTGTTTGCATACAGATAAAGAGCACGAAGGGAAAAAAGCAGCAACCTCTGGTTCCTGATGCAACGAGCTAGGTCTGCTCCTGAGGGAACGTTTTACTGTCTAACACTGAATGGATGTTTTCATGATCTCTGAGCCGTGCATTTGTGAGTTTTACAATAAATCAAGGATCAAACCAGTTATTTTCTGAAGGTAGATTATCATAGTACAAAATGAGTCTGTATTACTCATGTAGACAGCAACAGATTGCAGGTTATAGTGATATCTATGATTTAAACATTACAACCAGCATAATAAAAATATAATAATAATAATAATAATAATAATAATAATAATAATAATAATAATAATAATAATAATAATAATAAT
>JBAMHW010000015.1:31308958-31327881 GCA_037177495.1 Rhadinocentrus ornatus | reverse complement strand
CTGTGAAGAGTAACAACTGAAAACTGTAGCAACGTAGCTTTTCTACTGCAGGCTAGCTAACAAATTAGCCGTTTCTGACGTTTTATATAGCAAGTAACAGTAAATGATCCGACTCCTAAGCTACGAGAACTCTTTCATTTGGATGGACTGTGATTAGACTTTGGTAAAATATGTATTTCTAAAAAAGCAATTCTTGATTTTTGCTAACAAAATACCCAAAAAAAAACCTACACATTGTACCTTTAAATTAATTTCTATGCCCATCTGTAGGTGTAAGTAATTCTCACACACGGTACCCTTAAAGCAAAAGCTGCTTTTTGTGCCATCAGTCCTCTAGTGAAACTTTTTCTTTTCTTGGCTATTTTTTCCTCTGTCTTGCGGGCAAAGAGTATAGATGGTCCTCCATTTCTATGTAAGCTGGCAAGCTGAATCATCCACGGTCGTCTTGGCTTGTTTACACTACCCCCGCACCCTCCCCCTCCCCCCAAAACAGCGGGGACTCGCAGGTAAAACGCACAAGGCTAACAAGTTTGTCCCCTTTCAGCTACTGTATTCAAAGATGGTGATGCAACATGGCAGCCTCCGGTTGGGTGCGCCGCCACCGATGTATTTATAAACATCTAATTCTAAGCAACGAGAACAATTTCATTTGGACAGGACTGTGATTAGACTTTGGTAAAATACATATTTATGAAAGCAATTCTGATTTTTGCTAACAAGAAAACAAAAAAGCTACACACTGTACCTTTAAAAGTAAAATCCAATATTTTTACAAGTACATTAGAAACTTGGATAACTTTTTATTTACTTATTTTGCTATAAAAAGTTACAAAAAAATACATAATTTGTCTAGTTATTAGGAGAGTTTTAATTGCAATTTGTTATGTGGGTAGGCCCTGCAGTTGTAGGGGTGCATTGTGTATAAAGAGACACATCCATAAGAATCATTCTGGCTGGAGATGGTACGGTGGCCCAGAGGGGTCAGCACAACACGGCTTAAACAGAACCCAGCAGTGTTTGGGTCTTTGCAGATAGACAGGCAAAGAAAGGTTTTGAAGGAGTTTGAGTGAAACACTGATGTCAGTTTATGTTTATAAATGTCTTCATCAAACCCAAATATTTATTTTCAAGCGTTTTAGAATTGATCAGGGTCAACTTTATTTATATAGCACACCAGAGAGAGGCATGGAAACGAGAAAATATCCACTGAGCAGCAGTCTGGACCAGAATGTCTGGTTGATGTCAGAGGTCAGAGGAGACTGGGCAGACTGGTTGGAGATGACCAACCTTGGAGCAGATGGGCTCCAGCAGCAGAAGACCAGACCGGGTGCCTCCTATCAGCTAAGAACAGGGAACACTGGACAATAGAAGATGGAGGAACGTTGCTGGTCTGATGAGTCTCCATTTCAGCTCCACATCCAGATGCTAGGCTCAGAATCTGCTGGAGACATCATGAAAACATGGATCCATCCTGCCTTGGATCAACGCTTCAGGCTGCTGCTGGTGTAATGTGTCGAGCAGTGGTTCCCAACCTTGGGTCCAGAACCCCCAAGGGGGTCCCCCAAATAGCACAGGGGGTCTCTGAGGCTTTGAACATTAGAGCCATTGTCATTAATGTCCACAACTATTTTAATGAATAAAAGTAAGCCATATGTTGTTCATTTCACTTTGGCTTTATCAAAGGACAGGACTCCACCAGAATACATTATTTATGGTGAGAATCCCACTCTTGAAAGCCTGAAACCAGCATGGTTTCAGCACAGGGTGGAGCAGGGGGTCCACAGTGTTTTAGTATATGCATGAGGGGGGTCCCTGAGGAAAAAAGGTTGGGAACCACTGGTGTAGAGGATATTTTCTTGTCCCACTTTGGGCCCCTTAGTACCAACGTCGGCTGGTTTAACCAGCACAGCCTACCTGAGTATCGTTGCTGACATGGGCGTCGGACCTGTGGTGGATGTGAGTGTTTTGACACCCACACTTTTCATGGTAAAAAAACACACTTTTATTTTTTTCTTTTAGAAAATTGAGCAAGTGTTGTACAGTTGCTCTGCATCAGTGTGCTGCGCGACTCCCTCCTCTTCCTCCTCGCCCCCTCCCTCTCCTGTTGCTCCTGGAAGCCTGACTGGACTGTCGGTGATCAGCTGATCGCTTTTCTGTCCCAGCGTCGTCGCTCTTGTAGTTTGTTTATTGTTCAGCTCGTGCTGAGGAAACTAGCAGAGGTAACCCGTTTCAATTAGATTTGTTTGCATTTATTTTATTTTTATCTCTAGCGGGGTTTGCTGGTGACACGGCTGTAAAATCTGCTGCTCATAATACAGCCAGATAAACCAGGTTCAGATATTGAGCAAGTGTCAAGATTAAACAAGGGCTTTCTTCTCTAAATCACTGGTGCTGTGCAGATGTTGGATTGGCAGGTTCACCTTTTAGGAGCCATGAATGTGGTGAAGGGAAACCTTCTCTAACTAGATGGTTCACAGGTGGTAGGATGTAAATGCAGGGGCAGGTCTAGAAAAGTTTTGATGAGGGGGCCAGGCAGGGGCGCTGACCAGGAAAAGGGGACACAAATGAGAACTTATTTTAAGGCCTGGATTTCAGTAAATAATTAGCTGCTTATTAGAACTCAAGTAGCCATCAGTAGCATACAGCCTGTGATGCCTCCTGTTTAATCACCACAATCTTGCCTCAGTTCAGTTTATCCAACTCAGCCTCTAAAAAATGTGGATTGGTTTGGGTCACAGTTTCCATACAGGTGCACATAAATACTGATGTCGAGTTTTTTTCTCCCCCTTTCCTTATAGATCCTGTGCTGTGCAAGGGAAATGGTGTATGTGCAGGCATAAAAATGTTTTAGGTAATGCTGCAGGACATTTGTTTTAAATAATATTTTAGTCTGAACATTAAATCTGAAAGGAGTGAGACACATGATGCACGTTTTGCTCTGTCAGCTAAATAAACCCGTCAAACTAAAGAAGTTTCACTTTCTGTCACCACAGGACTACAGAACTAGTAAGCACCTTGAACTTCAAAGCCATTCTTCTGAAGCAACTCCTCATGCTATCTATGAAATATTTAGCAAAATGTAAAATATTTAAACCAAAGATCAAAGTTTCCTTTTCTGCGGTGGAAGCTAGAAGATAAAGCCTCCCTCAGCAGAAGTTGCACCGATTCAGAGCTGAATTAATGTGCTAATCCATGTTGGAATACTTTTAATGATATCATATAATTTTCTTAGAAGTTATTTTTTAGGACAGCCTTTCAGGAACAAGTGTGTGTTTTGAAGGGATGTGAAGGGAAATGGCAGAAACGAAGGTTTACATTACAATTCCCCTGAGATTTGTGGTACCAGTCCAAATGCACTGTTTCATAGATAAGGTTGTAATGCGAGCAGGTGCGTCTGGTGAGGAATTCTTGGTTGTGAGAATGTTCTGACAGCCGACTAAATTGTTACACATACAGTATCTGTACAACAACACACGTAAGAGTGTGTGAGTGGTAAGGAATGTTAACGGAGTCCAGATGTGGGGATGTGAGAGGGAGATGCACACCGCTTGACGGTGACTCAGACGCACCGTTCTGCCATCTCTGTTCGAAGTGTCAGCTGCTGCCGAGTCAGAGCTCAGAACACAAAACACAGTCCCAGAGCATGTCTAAACAAACAGAGCGCAGAGCTCCAGCTGGCATCACACAGGTGTGCACCAGGTGTTGTTACAGACGAGATTTTCCCTGAGAAGGTAGCTGCAAGCCTGTCAGCTTTCTTTTTCATAAGACACTCCAAGGACGGCTTTATAACAGCTCCTAGGAGCTGATAACTCCAGTAAAACAGGATCTCATTATTCCAAAAGCAAATACACGTTGAGCCAGTGGTTTGAAGAAAAACAAACATTTCTATCCTTCCATACACTTTCTTCAGCTCATCTGAGGTTGGGTTGAGAAGTCTAGGAGTGAGAGACCTAGACTTCTCCTTCTTAGCGACACTCTCCAGCTACTCCTTGTTGATCCCATAGTGTTCCAGGCCAGATGGGATATTTAATACCTCCAGCGCGTCCTGAGTCTACCTCAGGGTCTCCTCCCACTAGGACGAGTCTGGAAAACCTCCAACAGGATGTGACCATGAGGTATTCTAACCAGATGTCTTGTTCAATAAAGAGAAGCAGCAACTCTACTTCCAGTTCCCCCCAGATCCAGCTCCTCTCTAAGGTTGAGTCCTGCCACCCTGAGAAGGAAACTCATTTTAGCCACATGCATCTGCAATCTCATTCTTCCAGTCACTGCCCAAAGGGTTGGAACATAGCTCATAGAAAGAGCAGTGAATCCAAAGCTTTTCCTCTCCGCTTAGCTCCTTCTTCATCACAAGGTCACAAGGAGGACTTTTGTTCCCATCACTAGCTGTGTGTGCTCAGTGGTGCATGACGCTGCGTTTTGGATCGCTGCGAATATGAGCTGCTGGCATTCAAATCAAATCAAAGTTAATTTATAAAGCACTTTTCATGCCAAAAGCAGCACAAAGTGCTTTCCACCAACCCAGAGGGTATAATGAATAAAAAAATAAATACACATGCCATCTATCAACAATTCAGTTGAATTTAATCTTTATTTATTTAGTTCCAATTCACAACAAAGTCATCTCTAAGCACTTTTACATACACGGTCCAATCTAATTCAGTCCGTACTGAGCATGCCCGGGACGGCGGGCGACAGTGGAGAGGAAGAACTGCCTTTGAACAGGAAGGAATCACCTCCACGGAAACCATCTGCCTCCACCAGTAGCAGTGCTCCATTAAAGATGCTCTCATTGACAAACTTTTTTCAGTTTCTTTTCTCGGTCTGAAGATCAGGCCATTAAACCAACGTGTCGACCTGTGGCCCCTGTTTCAGCCGTCTCTTGGCTCCCGTGAAATTCTGATCATTTTTGCATCATCTGGAAAAAACAACCATCCAATAACCTTTTAGACGGCATCTATGCAGCTCGGGAGGTTGTGGGGTTGCTTTTCTGTCCGTAGATCACTGGTTTGATTTCCAACTTCCACATGTTAATGTAATAGTTTGAAGAAGATACTGCAGGTGAAGCCAAGCTACACAGTGATGTACCCTACCGGCCAGCTTTCACTGACTACAGCTGAGAAATGAACTAACGTGTTCATTTCAAATTCCCAATATCAGCTACATTTACTTATTTCATCCTTGGATTGTTGGAACAATCTGTACAACTTGTCTTTGTGTATATACTGAGCTCCTGATGCGCGAGTTGATATTTATTTAAAAACATTTATTTATTATTTAAATTCCTAGTAAATCTAATTAGCTATTTTCAGCCAACAGGAGCCCTTTAAAGAAATGTTATAAAAATCATGTTTGATGAGACGTGGGAGAGTTTCTTGTCCACTGAGGTTCTAACTTGATAATGTTTGTCAGTCTGCCTCATTTCTGATGCTCACAGAAACGCGTCTAATCCCACAGTCGGCACTCGTGTCTGTTGTGGAGCTTAAATATTTTCTAAGGGCATTAATTAAACCCATAAGAACTAATCTCTGTTTAATTAATTTGACATATTTAGACATGTTTTTCCTGTGTGAATAATCCCTTTATGCCTTAAAATGTCTTAAAGAAACTCTAGTTTGAACCCATCTAGCAGTTTGAACGCACCAATCAGCTCGTCTCCCCGTCTGTGATGTGCTGTTGCTTGTTTCTCACGTTGAGATTCGTTGTTTCATCAGTCAGTTGTAGAGACATCTAGTGGCACAAACATGAATTTACAGACAACTGAACATAGCCCACATGCCACCATCTCGTGCCTGTTTGTCTGCTTCTGCAGTAACACGTCAATCATGGCAGAAGCGATCAGGAAGGAAACCTGCAGGAAAAATGGGCTTTTTGCTAGAGTAAGAAAAACCATTCTTATAGTCACAATTTACTCAACTCCAAACACAGTCTGGAAGAAAATGTATTTCAGTGGATGGATCACACCAAGTTAAATTCAATTTAACTTTATTTGTATTGTGTCAGTTCACAACAAACATTAGTCAGATTTTATTAACTGTGTTCAAGAGTTATTAAAATTTAAATAAATAAATAAAAAGAAAAACCTCCATCAGAACCAGAACAGGAAGGAAAACTTCCATCAGTACCAGACCAGGAATGAAAACCTTCATGAGAACCAGGACCAGGAAGGAAAACCTCCATCAGAACCAGACCAGGAATGAAAACCTTAATGAGAACCAGGACCAGGAAGGAAAACCTCCATGAGAACCAGGACCAGGAAGGAAAACCTTCATGAGAACCAGGACCAGGAAGGAAAACCTCCATGAGAACCAGGACCAGGAAGGAAAAGGTTTATGAACCAGTGGGATGGAAAACCGAAGTGAGTGACCAGCTCCAACACTGCAGGCAACGACACTGAACACCATTACAGACTGACCACAGTGTTGCTCTGCTGCTGGTGACTCACACTCATTAGATGTTTCGCACAAGTCAAACTTAGTTTAACTTTGTGTGGCGACATTTTGTGGTCCTACACTCCATCTGTCTCAAGAGGAAAATCCCCCTAAAAATCCCCCCATCTTCACTGGCTGCAGAGACAATACCCAGCCTGACTATGCAAGAACACGGGTGCTTTTTTGTGGTTGGTGCTTTTAAAAAGCTTAGAGTTGAAATAAGGTCCAGTTCCATTTCAATTTCCAAATGCATGGAGAAGTCAGCCTTTTTTCCAGAACAAGGGTCCGGCACATTTACCAAGTCTGAAAAATGATTAATGTCTTTGCAGATGTTTCAGTGTGTGGTTTAACTAATCAGACGTTCTTCACTGACAGTCTGGACTAGTCGGGCTAGAGAGGGCTGGACAGAAGGACAACACAGAGGCACTAATCATGACAGCACAGGACCAAGCCTCGAGCACCAGGGCAATCGAGGCCCAGATCTACCACACCAGGCAGGATCCCAGTTGCAAGCTGTGCAAAGAGGTCCCTAAAAAAATCCGGTACCTAACAGCAGGGTGTAAGATACTGGCAGAAAAAAGAATACATGAAACGCCACGACCAAGTAGACGGCATAGTGTACAGAAAAAGTTTAAGAACCAGAGCCCCACATCACTCATCCATTCCTTCCTCCCTCCCTCCTTCATTTATTAAGTCATAGCTCCGTTCACCACTGCTCATATGTGACACATATCAGGTTTTTTAATGACAGTCTGAGCGGCGCAAATCCAACTTTTAGTGGAATACGTATCGATCTGTGTGGAAGCGACCTCTGTCCGTACCGTCATGCTGCATTTCGTCCGACCTTGACGTCACAGAGGTCAGACAAACATCACAATTCTGCCGGTTCACATTATTAACTGTGTTGTATTTTCCTTATCTTATTGTAAATAAAACGATGACTAAACACCAGCGTCACGTTAAACATATGAAGGAATTAGGCAAAGTAAAACAAGTGAAGGGAGGGACGGGGTGTTTTTACAGTTAGCATGTGTTAGCGTGCGGGTCATGTTTTATATGCCACATCTTCAGGTTGGGTCCAGATTTCTCTGGAAGATTTTCACAGGTCAGGTTTGGTGATCATCCTAACGGGTTCGGAGGGTCGGTAAAACTGGACCCGTGCAGGACTCTGCAGACAAACTCGGCTGCATTGTCTGTTCATGCCTCTGTACAGATGTAGGAGCCGCTGCTCGACAAAAGGCCACGGTTAACATTCATGCTCTTCTTTCTCTCCGTCTCCTTCTTTCTTTAATCAGTTGTGCATCATTTTATCTGTGCAGATCGGGGAAGAACTTCCACATAAATAAACCCGAAGCATCCATTACATCCGGAAATACAATGCTGCGTGGTGTCACTTCAGGGCCGCGTACCGTTCACACCTCAGCGTGATGAAGGTTGCGGTGAAATTATGATGTGAATGACCACGTAAAAACATCGGATTTTATTAAAAACATCCTCCTCTCATTCGTCCATCCTTCCCTCCCTAATCCGTCCTTCCATCATCATCCTCATCGCTCATCCTTTTCCCCGTTTGTACTTTTTCTTTCCTCTCTTCATATAATTTATTTCTTTTTTCCAGTTCCCTTTGTGGTTCTGAGAATGAACGTTATCATGACTTCCTGCACCGTCACCATGTTTGCTGATGTCTTAAACAGATGTTGGAACTGAGAGGTGAACTCTGCACTGCCCTGTAGTGGATGCATTGCCTAACTACCATGCCAACATAAGGGACACATAAAAGTATGGGGGAAATGGATGTACCTATTTACGCGCATAAAGTGAGCATAGATGTGCCTTAAGCTGGCTTCGGTCGCTGACCTGACCTCTCTGTCCTGAGACAGAACCCCGACCCTGACTCTCCTCCTCCCGTTCACCATGAGTCTCTTTCTTCCAGCCTTGAAACATGAGACATCGCAGATGAACCAATCAGAGAACGTCTCCATAACTCCATCGTTATCTTTCATTAAGCCAGTAAAGCCACATCTCCCTGCTAGTGAGCTCAAATATCTACATTGCCTTCCAACAGTGGCTGTGAACAAGTCAGACCCCTTAGGCCAGAAATATGCCTGATTTTCCCCCACGCGTTCATGTAGGCAGTCCGTTCCGTCACGGTAGTAATTGTTCAGAAACGTGTCTGTGTACACTTGTTAGAGCTGATTTTTACCTTCATGTAAGGATCTAGTTTTCTGTACTCACACACTGAAGGATTCTGGGTTACGTGAGTCTTCCAAAATCTAAAAGCCTTAATAACAGTTTTAAGAGGTTTTCAGTAATTACTTTGAATCATTTGTGCATATAAACTTAATTCAGGGGTGAGTATGTAAGATCCCTAAGTGAGTAAGGTCCCTAACAGCCTCATACATTATTATGGAATATTCAAAGCAGGTTTTTATTCTGTACATCCATTAAAGTTGTTTCAAGAATCAAACAAGAGAGGGGAAAAAGAAAAAGAGCCAGACTTTAAAAATCTTTGTTGTGAAAGCAGCGCTGCAGAGGAATGTGTCTGCCTATCCAGCTGTCAGGCAGCAGTGCCAACTATTTACAGCAAAAGATTGAGGAATAATCTCAGTGGCCCAAGGGGCGGTGGGATGCCACTGAGGACACGAGCAGCAGCAGCTTTTATGACCTCAGTCATCAGATTTATACTCAACAGACTGGAGAGGATTTGCTCACAGACCCACATCTGGAAGCTGGTTGTACCTTTACCACCCTCCCTCCCTCCACTCGCCTCGCATCCCGAGTGCAACGTTTGGAGCGAATTCCTCGGTTGTTCAACTGCAGCAAACTGGATATTATTTCTAGCCGCCCTGGAAATGCTGGGTGGGGGTTTCTGAAGACAAGAGTGGAAAAAAACCTGTTTTGTGTCTAAATGCTGAACTGCTTCACAGGTCAGTAGGACGATTCCAGAAAGACGTGTCTGGATCTAAGCAGCACCTACACTGCTGCTCAAAATTCTGTTTTATGCTAATCCTCAGTGAATGCCTTTACACTGCATTCATGCTGCTTTTTAAACAAGGTTAATCTGCTGCTAGTGGGATTTTACAGGATATTAATCTGTCAGCATTGGCCCACACATACACCCATACCTCTGCTGGTTGGAGCCGGTTTTATCACCTGCTGCTGAGCACAGCTACTGCGGTTTCTAAGAAATGTTATTGAAAGAGTGTTGATGAAAGAATGATGAAATCCTTCAGCTCCATTTGAATTTGTGAGAAAGCAATGGGTGGATCAGGAAGCTGTTTTAGGCAAATAACTGCAGAGATAATAAAACAATATTCAAATAATGCTATTGTTAAAAAGTCACTGTACTCCCACGCTGGCTTATCCTTTGTGCTGCTATAAGCTGCTTTTCAATTTTAAATTGCCTTTATGAGGAAATATTTAATTTCTCTTCTAGTCATTTTAAGTATTATCACTGAGATATTTAAAAACATCAGGTCCTCCAAGTCCATCTTAGAAATCACAAAAAAAAGCACAGTTCTGGTCATTAACAGTGCAGGTTAAAGCTCGATCATGCAAAGAAGCTGATCGTGGTCTGCAAATGCTGCCGTCCTCTCTGGGACAAAGTTTGTTTAAAATCAACTGAGGAAAACTGCTCCACGGTCAGACGAATCAAAATGTGAAATCGTATTTGAGAATCATGCAGACTATGTCCTCCTGATGAAAGAAGGGAGGAACTGTCCAGCACTCAGGTCAAAGCCTCTCTGAAGGTGTGGAGCTGCGTCCACATCTTGATGCTTAAAGGTATAAACGGATTTTAGAGAAACATGACCTCCAGTCATGTTTTTAATTTTGGTCATTTACAAAAATTTTGTTATGTAAAAATAAATTGGAAGTTATTACAAACTGTGTCCAGACATTATAATTTCCCTTAGAGGAAAAACTTGCTGGTTTCAGTAATGACGACACACATTAATAGACCTTCACTGGATCTTTTCCCCCAACCACTCTATAGATCAGGTCCCTCGAGACGTCCAGATCAGGTCTCTGAATGTGGTCTCCGGTGTCCGTTTAATCAATCGATCAGCTCGGTTCTGGAGTCGGGTTAAAGGGACGGCGCGGTCCACGGTGAGGTCCAGCAGGACAAGAACTGATAGGGAGATTCCTGTCCAAGTTGGCTGTCCAGTGCTGTCTCTGTGCTTTGCCCCAAACATGGACTGGTAGTCCTCAGAGGTACCGCTGTCTCTTACAAAAAATCCATTGGAGAGAGAGTAATTCACAATATTTACAACATCAGCCTCCAAAAAGGTGCAAACTGACTTGAAATGAAGAGTGGGCGTGGTATCTAAAACTTGTAGTTTTGCCTATTAGATAACTTTATTAACCATCTCTGCATCAACTAGGACAAAACCAAATACAAATACTGGTACAGTACTAATAAAATCCACACAGTCAGGGTTATTAAAAAAGTCTTCAGGTTTAATGTTTGTCGCAGTCACACTTACTTCTTTAGAATGGCTGGTTTAAAGGCTGATCACTTTTTAAAGGGTCTTTGGGTTATTGTGGTCTTTTGTAATATAAGTTTGTCTTGCCTGTTTATTGTTTTATCGTTTATGGAAAGTTGTTCTTTCAAATTGTTTGAATTGTTTTTGGTTCTGAGTGGAGCAATGGAATCCAGGCTGGACCTGAGTGCACGGTTAAAAACTGGTAAGCAGGTAAGATGTGATGTGAAAAGGTGAGTAAAATGCCCAGCCACTTCAGGGTTCAGACCAAGCTTCTGACAAGTCCTTGTATTTCTGAGTATTTGCAGGAATAAAATCATTTAAGGTAAAAAAAAAAAGGTCTGAAAACCTTCATCATTGACAGGAGAGACACAGATATCAAGGCCACGGGTGATTAAAAGGTCCAAAGTGTGGCTTCTGTTCTGTGTCGGTTCTGTAATATTATGTTAAAAACTCATATAATTTAGGACATTTAAAGATTCTCTGGCAGAAGTGTCTGATGGATTCATTTGTAAATAAAATCTCATAAAATAATAATTTTATTCAAACTTGTAACCTTCACCTCTTCTACTGGTACGCGTAGATAAAAGGTGGCATCATTTTAAATAACTGGAGCTTCTGTTTCCCCGTGTTCTGCGGGAATGTGGATGTGTTCTAGTTTTATGCAGCGTTGTGGTGAAACAAACACAAACAAATTTCTACTGCAAAACACCCACAGAGGAATCTGAAGTCTGAAGATGAGACATATCACAGTGATGGAGTTTATATCATCCTGAACTGCTGCAAATGCTAAAGGAAACCGTTTTTTCCTTTCCATGAATCCATGTGCAGGTCTGGCCTGTCTGCAGTCCAGACGTTTCACCAAACGAAGACATTTGGTGCATTATGTATCACAAAGGAGGCGAACGAAGACCCAGGACTGCTGAGCAGCCAGAGTGCCATCAGACAAGAATGGGATGACATTTCTCTCCCAGGGGTCCTGCAGCAGGTCTTCTCTGTGCCCAGATGTTGACAGCTGTTATAAAGCAAAGAGGAGACGCTACACGGTGGTAAACATGAACATGTCCCAACTTTGAGATGTGGCTACCATAAAATTAATTTAAAACTGTTGTGTTTGGTTTTTGCCTACAAGTTACAGCAGTTAAGGTCCGGGTTGGGTCATGATATGAATGCCACATTGCGTGCCACAAGCAGGATTTTGTGTTGTGTTGCTTATAAGGGGTGATCGATAGCAGAATAAAGCTCAAAAGGCCAGAAAATTCCATGAGCTCCATGACTGTCAGGTGGGTGAATGGGTTTGTTTTTCCTCCTCCCAGGAGGAGGAAGAGGAGGAGGTTTGCAATCATTTCTGCAACTTTTCAAATCCAACGTTCAAACCTTGCTTTGTATTTTCTGATCCGAGCGGTGATACAACTAAACCATTTCTTTATTCAGTTCAACTCTGAGAATGCAGTTGATGTGGTGTAACTGTTGCCAGGCTTCGCTTTTCATTTTTAACTGGGGCCGCATTAACAACTATAAACAAATATGATTTCAAATTAGGTAAGAGAGAAAGACTTCTGATGAGCTTTCACTGGTAATCCTTAAGCGAAACACATGCCACTCCGGCACTTACCCACACAGCGTCCTGCCAAAGTAGCTTCATGCTCTCCAAACATTAAATCACTGTCAGGTGGCAGAATGCATGAAAATTGTTTGTGGCTCGTGCACATGCACTCGTCAAGAGATACGGACTTTGCATGGCTACAGAGAAATCTCTGTTACCACAAAGAACTGGCATGAAGTTGAACAGCCATACCAGGACCTGCATAAATCAGGGACAAAACAAGTGGGTGGGTCCACTAAATATAACCCTGAGAAGCTCAACAAGGCCTAAAAGGCAGGGATTTGGTTCCTGTAAAGGCACAAACAAGTGGAAATGAGCCTCAGGCCTGTAACGGTGACATCCTTCTCTGCTCAAAATAAATGCATAAAGCTGCAGATTCCCAGTCTTCTACAGACGGGTGGCAAACTGCTTCCACATGTGCTTTTTCCATATCCCGCTGCTGCTCTGGAATTTCGTTTATGTACATTGTCAAACTCCTCACACTGTGAGAATAAAGGCATAAAAGCAATTAGGGGCCAGGGAGGAAAGCAGAGAAGAGGGGGAGGACAGTGGAGGGCTGGGGGAGCTGGGTGTGTGGTGCCAGGTCCTGGTGGGGTTTAGGGATGTGGTCATGTGTGTGTGTGTGTGTTTTGTTGTGTGGGAGTGTTGGTGTGAGCGTACGTGAAGGGGATCCCCAGGACTGAGCCTGAACTTGGGTTTCCATTCACACGGGAAGCAGGATGATGGTGGGGCCGCATCCTGCTTCTGGCAAATTCTCTGAGCTCACTGCTTTATGCTTGAATCCATCACACCCCCAATTCCCCAAGCTTCATCTCCAACCACCATGCCCCCCAACATCACACAGGGGTCCTGAGAACATGCAAGCCACAGGGAAGAGGCCTCTCACACCAGTGTCCACTCCAGTTGTTACTTTGGGATACCTACAGGCTTCTACAACCTTATTTATGGCTAAAACACTGCTTATGAAGAGCATATTTATGCATTTATTTTGGGAAAGAGGGAACAAAAAGAATTGGAAAATTCATTAATAAAAGCAATGACTTTCAAAGTAAATCCTTTTAACACTTTCCTGTGACTTTTGTTGGGATGCTAAACCAAATTAAACCAATTAAAACAGGCACATATATACATATACATGACTGCATATAGCTGTTGAAGAGCAATATAAAATAATGTGCTTAAACTTCTCTGTGTGACATGTTTTTATAATCAACATGATTAACCCTCTCAGCTTCACTCAGCATAAAGACTGGAAGCAGAAGCCAAGTTAGCAGCATGAAGCCAAGCTAGCTGGCTCCATGCAGAGTTCTCTTATCCCATTAAAGGGGATTTTATTTAAGTGTGCTTGTGTGAAGTACTCAGGAGAGTGTTTTCCCTGCAGCTGACAGCAGAGCACTCTTCGGTTGGAGGCTCAAGGTGCTTCCAGACAGACACCATTCTGGTTCTGGCTCCTCTCTTGGTGCATTTTGGCGAACCAGCCCGCATTCATACCAGTTTAATTGAAATCAATTGACTCTGTGAAAGTAAACAGGCTGGAAATGTGTTGATGGTTGAGTTGTGAAGCTCCATTAATGCCTATGATTTCCCAAAAATAAGCAGTAAATGCAGAAGACCGAGCGAATTTCATAAAATGTTAGGATGTCAACAGAAGCTTATGTAAATGGACTTTTACTTATACAGTTCAAAGCCCCCCCTCTCAAATGCCTTTAGGCAAGAGAACAAAGCAAGAGAAGTTATCCAGAATATTCTACAGATCAACAAAAACAATGGTGAGAATACAAGGACATCATCCACAGCTCAATAAATTTACATGTAGTCGTTATAAAGCCAAAATTCTTCTCAGTGTTGATTCTTCTCTAAGTCCAACACCCAAAGAATCCCAACAGTAGCTAAAAAATTAGGTTCTGATCATAATAGCAAAATAATCATCCCTAAACTCCAAAGTCTACCAGACCACACCCAAGAGGCTTACTGTGTACATCGTAGCTTGGTCTAAAAGACTGGCTGGGACCAGAGTGTCCACTCAGGGATGACCAAGTGGGTGGAGGCATTTCTGTGACAAGGATGGGTAATAGGTCCCCTGGTCCCGATGGAAGCCATCACTCACACTTTCTGAGAACATCTTGGCACAGATCCTTGGGGACTTCCAAGTTCCAGACAGACAAGCAGATGTTGGTCAACCAACCAAAACTAGTGTTGTTAGAAGTCAGAGGATGTGATGGATGCAGCAAGCCCAGCTGACAGTAACACCAGGAAGGAGCATGAGAAGCATGTGGAAAGTAATGTCCCAAGTGGTCCCAGAGGAGAAAAGCAGCATCGGCAGCTGTGACACCAAACTAGGAGCACTGCCCAAAGGATTTCCTTCTGTTAATGCAGACTAAATATCAACAAGGACAAATGACACAGTTAAATGCAGTACGATGGGATGAACGTAAGTACAGGGTGAAAAATATATGTTGCGACAACGCCACCCAGGGTAATTCCACCCTTAGGAAACTTCTAACCAAGAGACAATGGTTAGGCACACAGGTAAACTCACCACAGGGCAGAGACAGTTCAGGCTATCAAAAACTATTTTATTTAACAAAATAATGGAAAACAAAATTAAATCAAAGAGGGCCTATATAAAAATTTACTTTAAACTACAAACCCAATAAAAGGTATAGGACTGGGACCAACAGCAGCACTCAAACCCAACCACCTGTGAAATGCACACCAATTAAACACCTGTGAAGAAAACCACCACCAGGGAAGAGATGCTGCCTCGGGTCCTAGTTTGGGCGGTCTGAAGCGGAGACCAGAGTGGACACACAAGCAGATCCGTGCACGTGTAGAGCCACACTGATCCAAATGAACGGAAGAATGCACGAGCGCCCTAGTGCCCATGCCAAGCCTCGTAAAAAAACAGGCGGCCAGGGATTATTAAACTACCGGAGGGTTGGCAACTAATCCAGCACTGCAGCGGTGCAGTGTCAGCACCACCCCAACGGAGACGGAAGGGGCCGAGCGGCACGATCCATCACACACTTCCGGTACCACACCTGAGCGCCCTGCACCTAGGGATGTTGTGCTCGAGCCGATTGCTCAATCACGTGTCGAGCGTGTGACACAGAAGTGTTGCGAGCATTGTTTGTGAGCATTGATTCAGCATGCCAAAAGTCACCTGATACACCAATGGAGGCCTTGTTACGTCGCCAGTGCGTATCGAGCAGCACCTGGGAAATTCGAAGGGACCAGACTTGTCAATTTCTCAATGATTTTAAAGGGATTGTGAACGCTGAGGAGTTCATGGGTTTTTGAGAGGAGGAGCTGCTAGCGATTGTGCAACATTACACTTTAACAGATTAAGGAAAAGCATCACACCAGCATTAGCTTATATTGGATCACATTTAGCTTTTAGACTTAATGGGCCAGACGCCATTGCCAGGGTAAGTGCTGAACGAGCTTAGAGCGTGAGAGTGTGAGAACGAAGCGGGCGGTGCCTTCAAAATCACAGGTAAGATTTATTTCCCTTTCTTTATATAGTTGTTTTTTTAATAGCCTTGCAAAAAGCAGATTTTAAAGGTAACCATAAACTTCATCCAGGAACATCATAGGAAACGTCTCAGCTGCAGCTGCAGAGAAAAACCACAACCTGCAGGACCTTAGACTGCCGAGCTGGTTTCTGATCACCATCAGCGGAGAATTTTAATTATTTATAACTTGGTTAGTTATTACATTTTATTATTGTGTTTCTTTCAGTTGCAACATTTCCAAAGCTGGAGAAGTCTAACATTATTAAGAAATACTTTTAATAAATAAAAATCTATGATAATCACAAAGTTGCCAAAGCATTTTACTCATAATACATTTCAAGATTTAAAGTGTTTATTGTCATTTGCCCAGTAAGGAAACAATTTTCCCTGAACAATAATATTGTTACTTTGCCGTCCACACTGAATGCCATAAAATATTATAAAATAAAAAATATGCAACTTTAAAAAAATAGATAAAAGATATAGATAAGATAAAAAACTCTGAGTAAATATTCTTGTACATAAATGTGCAGTGTGCTATAAACTGCCACATTTACCAATAAATTTTCAGCTGTGCAAACAAGAAAAAAACCTGTCATGAGGTAGACGATGAGACACGTGCAATATCTATCATAAATAAAAAGACACATAAAACAGTAAACAATTTCAATACAACTGTATAAAATCATTAACACAAACACTTTCCCCGTTGCACAAGCACCCCTCCCCTTATACGTTCCGCTGTGAGTAGACTACTAGTGTCATTACAGATTGGCATACTTTAAGTTACAACACAATTCTGTTACCTTAACTAATCCTACCTAATAACCCCTCTTTATTATTTATATGAACAACAGAAAATAAATGGTAGAAAAAGTATCCTTTAATGAACACGTATTAATAGATGAGACAGAGGGATGACGTGCAGTGTGGAAGCCATGTCAACACTTTCTTTCTGATGCATCAGACGCCCATAGCCAGCACACGGAGCTCTAATTAAGCCCCACCATCCACTGGGAATGCAGGAAAAGGGGAATCAATGTGTGCCCCACCTGGGTTTAAATACCTGCTCAGCGCCACCGATCCATCAGTGTGTCGTAGCCCGGAAACACAGTGCCATATAGTGGCGTGAAGGAAAAAGACCTCTGGCCACATTTACAACTCTTACAAAGTTATCACAAACACATTAAATTAGGCATCAGTTTCCTAAGGAAATTCAAACTATGGTACAACAGCAGCTAATGGTGCCATATTGGTTTTAAATGTGCTTTGCTCACTCTGGGATAAAACCAGACAAATGGGGTGGCAACTTTATTTCTGACATGCAACAGAAAACAATCATGATTTATGGCTGTATCCTAAGCTGGGCACTGTTCACTCCTCAAATGAGTTGACAAACAGTATTGTCCAGAGCTTTTTGGAGACTATGAAATGAAGTCTTTCTCACAATAACACGTCGGCCAAAACCACAGAGGAAAAGCCAGTGGTCTGCTGGAGGCTGGCCTTGGCAGAATAAAAATACCTGGCAATTCCTGACGAACATTTCTGTGCATTATTAAAACTAAGACCTTCCCTTCCAGCTACAAACAATCAACAACTTTACCTTGTTAGTCTACGTTCTGAGTATTTTTTTTTATAGCATCAATTCCAGTATGACTGAAATGAGAGTAATAGCTGCTAATTAAATTATGTCTGTCTCACTAAACACACTCAAACGATGCCTCTGCAAAGGCCAGTGCAGAGGAAGCACTGTTCCTGAAGAGGAGTGTTTCACAGCAGACCAAACTTTGCTCACCTCTTTGCTCATGCTTGATTTGCATGATCGTGGTTGCAGACATACCAGTGATACCAATCAATAAGCCCAGATTGAGGATCGTGGACCTGAAGGAGCTGTTTATACTCTAGCAAAAACCCAGTTTTGTTGTTTAAATGGTTTATGATACGAAAGAAAAATACTGTGAGGGGCTGATTCAGGAACCCTGTGAGCCACTAGACAAAACTTCTTTAAAGTCTACGTGATACTTTCAAGGGGTGGGGAGTCTACATCTTTCAAAGTGTTACGCTCAAACCTTTCTTAATATAAAACTCTGGAGCCCACATCTCTGTATGCTGAGGGACAATAAGCAGCCTTTTATCCACATGACAGAAGAATGCTATAGGCATTTCAAAGCAGGCTATGAAAGCAAATCTTTATGCTGTGGAACCAAAAAGAAAGAAAATATATGCAGTGGAAAGAGGAAGATCATTGCGGGTGGAGGCTCTTGAAGAGGTCCAGATGCAGGGAGCATGCACAGTGGAGGAAGAGGACAGGCCGGATGCCTGGGGAAAGAAGCTGCCGCCCACCTCACATCCCCCTACCAGCAGTGTCTTTCCAATGAGAGCTGATGATGAGCAAAAAGGAAAACTTTCCCCAGGCTATAATTAGCAACCCTCAATTTGACTCATCATAGTCTCTGCACTGTGTTTGTGTGTGTCTGTGTGTGTGTTTAATCCTGAAGGAGATATCAAGTCTCTGGGAGCCTTGGGAAGAAATCAACCTCGGCATAACAGATGTGACTTGGAGACATGGAGTGTCTAATGTTAAAACAAGCTGCATATTAACAAAATACGTGTCTGTGTTTGCAGGGATGCAGTTACAACAAATTTAATTCTGCCTGCCTTTGTTTAGGGTGGTGGGTCATAAAATCTTGATTTCTATAAGCAAAACGTGTCTATTCAGATTATACGACTGGTTTTGCAGACCTATATATATATATATATATATATACTGCTCAAAAAAATTAAGGGAACACTTTAACAACACAATGTAACTAAAGTCAATCCCACTTCTGTGGAATCAAACCGTCCACTCAGGAAGCAACACTGATGGACAATAAATTCCACCTGCTGT
>JBAMHW010000015.1:31262086-31278553 GCA_037177495.1 Rhadinocentrus ornatus | reverse complement strand
GGAGTTTTGAATTGGTGGGGGGGGGGATAAGTGGGTGTGGGGGGAAAGGGAGGAGGATGGGTGGGAGCGGAGGGGTTCTTGAAACCCCCCCCCCCCCCCCCCCAAAAAAAAAAAAAAATTTAAAAAAATAAATAAATAAAAGCGGCTCCCCTAAAGCCCACGATTTGGTTCGCACACTGTTAACACTGATCAAAGATCTCTGATGACTGATGAGTAAAAGGAATTTGTTGCAGACTCTCGGAGGAGGGATAATGATTGCTGTGTGGTGCTGAAGCAACACTGATAACAATTCCTCAGAGACAGAAATGAAAATCACGACATATTGATTAGGTTTCCAACATGCTGGCATTCCAATGGATTCCTTTACAGTTGTTGATTGTTAATCAATGATTATTCTTCCCTGATCTCCCCCAGCTGGTTTTCTCCCTTCCAGCCACCAACACTTTATTATCAGCAGAGATGTTTCCTGCCGTGTGGAGGAGGTTTTGTGTGAAGGATAACCAACTGCTCTAACGTATACATTTAAAGTACACTAAAAACAGTGTTAATTTTGCAGTTCCAGTTTCATTTAGCTCTTATTCTCTTATTCATAATGGGAGATTCTCTAATTTATGCATAAACAGAGCAGCAATGGAGGGTGGAAAGCGGGCTGTTAGGTGAAGTAAGTTTATGGAGTTTGTCTCTACTGAGTAAACTGGAGAGAAGTTGGACAGTTGTTGTGTATTCAACTCTTCCAGTTAACGAGGTGACAAAGTTTTCACCAGTTTCCTGTGAAAAACTACCAGCGAGTAGCTTGAAATCTTGGGGTCAGCCACGTAAAATGGAAGGTGATGTCCCAACACTGGGAAAGCAGTGCTCACGTCGTCTCCGGTTGGCCATCCTTTGACAGCAAAGATGTGGACATATAAGGAAGTCGAAAGACAGCGGCTCAAGTAGGAGGCAGCATGAGTCCACTGCTGTGAAGTTGTCCAGCGCTGTGTCCGAATGTCCACCTACTCTATAACCCCTCGTTCACTACGTAGGGCTGCACTATATAGCACACTATGGTCACTCAATCTCTTGGCGATTCGGACACAAAGCTGCCTATTTTTCCCTCGTCACAGACCACGTGACTACCAGCCGTCACCATGGCAACCACAACGCGTGTCATGATGTCATTCCAAATCCAATCCAAAGCTGTGTGTAAATATTTTTATTTTTATTCCTTATGTTGCATTTTATTCTTTGTTGCATCTATTCAATAAAAAATGTTTTTTCCCCTCCTTGTGCCATGTTGTGCTTCTGCCCGCAATGCTTTGTGGGTGATTTTAAGTGCCCTACTTTTTCTCTCTGGACATTCGGACACCCCTACAAAATGGCGTGATCCCTATATAGGGCACTATGTAGGGAGTAGGGTGCACGTTCGGACACAGCCCAGGTCTGCACCATGTTTACTGCATTTCAGTAGGAACATCACTAACCAACTCAATAATTCCATAACTCTGCATTAGGATGAACTGGATTCATGACATATTTGTCCATGTAAACAAGCTATTTATTGCTAATTCGTGCAACTGTAAACACATTTGTTAAATTATCACAATGAATTATTGTATTATTATTGTATCCACCAGGGGCAGAAGACAAGAAGCAGATTGTATACAACACGCAAAATAATATACATACTGCATTTCAGGGTTAAAGAGTGTGTAGCGATAGAGGATTAGATTTGTCAGATACATGCCTCTGGGTATTTTCGCACATACGAAATGTGTATCTGCAGTCTTTTCCCTGATTAATGAAGCTGTATGTACATCTCTGTCTTGTAAATTGCTCTTATTGTGAAAGATGTTTAGATGATGTACATATGTTCACAAGGCTGATTTCCACTCCATCTGTAGCATGAACACATGCTTTTTAGAAGCACAACAACTCTTACTTTTTACAGCGGGAATGAGAACAAAGTTAAGCTCTCCTGCAGAAAGGATGAAGGCCTTTAATACTGCGGGATACCAGTTAATTATCATACCCATAATTTATGTCTTATTTTATCAACAAACTGGCAGTTTAATTATTAAAAATTACACTTATTTCAAAGAGTTGAGCTTTTCTTCTATCCACATTAAGATGAACTGTAAATGGAGACAGTTTCGTAGCATCTCTTGTTTAGGTAAGAATTCAAATCAGCCACTTTAGGGTTAAAAATTATCACAGCAGCTGGTTACCGTGTTTCTTCATGGACTTTGAGGATTTATGCAATTCAGGATGAGTTGCATTGAAAAGAGAAAAGCACTATTTATGATAAAATAAAATAATTTCACATTATTGTAAAGGTAAGGCATGGTGGAGGAATCATCACAATTTGAGGTAGCTAAGCTGCCTTTGGGGAATCAAGAGGGTATCAGTGTCAGGCTGTGATTGACAGCTGTGGATCGGTAAAAGTTTGGGTGATGCAAAAGACCAAAAACCTCAGAGAAAAACGAGAATTATTTCAAAGCAGCTCATTTAGTGGATAGTGGACTTTAGAGGACAGACTTCCTGTGAACTCGACAGAGTTTGTGTGAAAAAAAAATGGTCCAAAATTCCTTTGGCAAAATTACTCGCTACAAAAGTAGTGGTACTACACTAGTAGTGATGTCTCATTCGTGAACAAGCCGGCTCCATGAGCTGATTCTTCATTGTGAACAAGAAGCCGACTCCCATCAGGGAGAGTCTGGGCTTTAAAAGGGGTGGGGCTTTATCATGAGTGGTTCACCATGCAGCCATGCTGGTGGTGCAACATTTCACCAGACAAAGTCTGCGTTCTGGTGCACTACTCAAATAAACGGGACCCTTTAAAAGCAACATGTTCAGTTCCCTGCCAACAGTGGAAACTCACATTTGTTGGCAGGCTGGGTCCACTACTTTGATCCGAATCACAGTTTGTTTGCGCATTCAGTACAATTTATAATAGTGTTCAAATAAGCCAATTCATATCTACAATAACAAAACAATGGATCAAATCAAAAACCCACAAGACTATTTTAAAACATTTTTCACTTCCTGGTTGGGTTGAGATAATGCAACATGGTTAGAGTAATATGTCTCAGCTAGGGTTGGAAAAGGATCATGGTTAGAACTAAAATACATTCTTCTTACAATGCAAGTTAAATGTTGCTTTCATCATCTAGATGCAGTTGTTTTCATGACAACTTTTTGCCTGAATGGGGAATGAGCCATTGAGTTTTACAGTTTTTTGGAGGACCACCTCTTCCAGAACAACATTGCAAAGATGAATGGTGTAACACATGACGGTTACCTTTAACAACACAAAGTCAAATAAACTCACTAAAATGTGGCTAAATAACTCTGTATTCTGTGAATGGTCAATGCGTTCTGGGTACAGGCTTAATATAATCTAAAAGGGTAAACGAGAAACTACATGGTATAATTTTACATTTACAAAGATCTCTAGAAAGGATTGTGACAATGTGAAAAAAAGACTGACACAAGAGAGGCCACATATATTGGGCCTCATATATAAACAAAGAGGCATAACTTAAAAAGAGCTATTACCAAAGCTTCCAAAGATGCATTTAGATGGGCTCTGGGAGACAATGGACTGAGAAATGATATTGTAGTTAAACTGAGTGTAAAGAGGCTGCAGCACTGAACAAAGCCCTGCAGTGATTCTCCCTGATCATGAATCCTCCTTAGGTAGTGTTATTCACTGGAAGATGACACTGCAGCTGACAAACTGGTGTGGAAAGATGCTGCCTGCTGGGCCGTGAGTCATGTCAATCTGGACTGCAGCGAGACTCCATCTCTTCGAGGCAGAAAAGAGTGACGATCCAGACTGCACCATGACAGAATATCCCGTCACACGGGGAGAAACACAGCCGGTATGCCAGGCATGTCTGGCTGAATCACACTCCGTCACTGCAGACGCACACTCATGCTGGCCTTCCAGCAGTATGACTGGACTAAAGCTGACATCAGCGCCGCTCCGGTTCACACTGACCATTTTCAGGCTGAAGAAATTTTACTAAATAATAAGACTGTTGCACCGCCTGACAGGCTCAGTGGTTCCCAACATAGAGAGGTTTGGAAGTAATGGGCCTCTTTTACCAATATCTTCTCACGAATCAGAGTCAGATTCACAAATGTGTTCCTAGGCCGTGAAATTGTTCTTATCCTTCCTCTTAAATTGAGGATGTGCCGTTCTTATGTCCAAACACATCCAGAATCCTTTTAAGATGCCTGTAGTCTCCTCAGTGGTATGCAAGTGTATGCATCTCTTTCTGGGAATTGCAGCTGAGTTAAACTTTTATGGGGTGAAAGTGTTGTGGTTAAATCCAGATCTTTGGCTCAACTCAGTACTGAATATGCTGCATGCACTTATGCCCAAGATGATATTGTGTGATGAAATTGTGATCTTGTATTTAAAAAAACAAAAACGAAAGAGCACTGCGTCTAGCACTACATGACAGCACCTGGGTCCAACTGGACTCCAGCAGTCTGACTACTTAATTCTTGCTTGTGTTAGTCTTCCTCTCAGATGTAAGTCCCTCTGGATAAAAGCGTCTGCCACATGACTGTAGAATAGAATAGAATAGAATAGAATAGAATAGAATAGAATAGAATAAATGGGTCTGGCGTGTCTGCAGTCTGTTGCACCGATGGTTTGAGGAAGATGAGCAATAGAATTAAATCTAAAAATACATTCATCCGAGCGAAATGATTGTGTAAGGACACGGTCTGTAATATGTTATTCATTTTGAAATGTCAAAATGGTTTGCAGTCATTTTAAAAATCTAAAAAAATGTAATGCTATTTTATTATTTGAATTAACTGAACAACAGAAAACAACACACATGCTGACTTTGCTAAAACTCGTCAGCACTCCTAAGAGAAACCTCAGTGTTTTTTGTTCTTACCTAAGAATAAATACAGGATATGAAAATACTGCCGAATGCCACAATCATCACAAAAAAGTTGTAAGTTGGACTTAGGAACAAATTTATCCATGAGAACTGCTGGAATGAGCCACAATGATCGTAAGAACGTATCTATAACTTTACATGAACAGCAAACTACAGCTTGTCTCACGGATTCACCGTTATACCGACGCTACAAAGAGCCAGTCTGTCGTAGAAGGAGCAACGGCTATCTGCTGCAGAGTGGTGATTTAAGCAGCTGTTAACTTTCAACAGTGGTTCCCAATCTGAGGGTCCCGACCCTTATGGAGGCCCTAAGATAATTTCAGGGGGTCACCAGATCATTGGGAAAAAAAAAAAAAAAGAAAATACCCTACATTTATCTATAAGTCTAATAAGTACTAATAAGTACAATTTGATAATAAGTACCAAATTGTAGAATTTGGACTTTTTATTTGAGCTGTTAACGCGTGATCAATCTGTAGAATTAACACGTTATATTTTTAACGTATAAATGCATTTACAACAATGGTTATTACTCCTGCCATATTAAAAATCCAAAATGGTAATATGTCGGCGAGAGAAGCTGAATTCAGGCATGTAGGTGCTTCGTTACAGCGGTGAACCGGGAGTTGCAAACACCAATGTTCATTCTCTTGGGGGTCGTGATTCAAAAGGTTTGGGAACAACTGATTTAGAATATGAAGCTGCCTTGTGGAAAAGATTAAAACGTATCCATACATATCCTGAGTGCTGATCTTCTTCTACATTGCCATTTTAAAGGCGTGGAATACGTCGGCTGAAAATCGAGCTTATAAAAAGGTTTGCAGAGTAAAAAGATTGGCCAAACAGGCTGTTTAAAGGGGATAATCTCCTGTACAGCAAGGCATAGCTGCTGGAGACCACTTCAACTCCTTGTGACCGTAAAACAAACACCTGTTTCAGGTTCTGAGATCACATCTGAACCACATGCCTGGACAGCCATGTGTAAGCTCAAGATGCTCATTTCCTTTTTTTATTAAAATAAAAAAAAAAACGTGACTGATTATCTGCAACACTTTCTAAAACCAAGTTTTTGAGAATGTCCCTTTGATGCATGTAAATCCTGCACAGATTTGCCATACTTTGTCCTGAAACATAACCAGATCAGCTTATTCTAAGTTGTGATGGGCGTGCATGGGCTGTGATTGGATCTTATCCACAACTGTTGGGAAAGCCAAAGATAAAAACAAACCAAACTGTCTAATGAGGCTTTAAAATCCTTAGCATGTCAAATGTATTTGTATTGTTGTTGTAGTTTAATTTCACTGCTGTTAAATTTTACCTTTTATTAGGAAGTATGTGTAAAATGCTCTGGTGTGCAGGTATACACCATGCCTGCGGGCCAGTCAGAGATGAGTAATTCCCAATCCACCCCTGTGGGGTAGCCGGTATAACCGCTGAGAGATTAATGATGCAACTGTAAAACCAAATAAATTCAACTTTGAAACAAACACAAAGCCAGTGTGTCAGACAGCCATGCCCACCAACCCGCAGCATGTCGACAGTGCAAAGGCAGGTGGTGATTCACCCATCCCAGGTTCTCCACATAATAATGAGGGATTGTGAACCGCGTTGGCACGGCTACCGCAGCTTCCTCTGCCTCCTGTCTTTTTGAGGACTGTGATGAGTTATTTTTCTGCAGCTTGGCGCAGCATGACACATTCAGCTCCCCAGATGGTCCTCACCGTGATTCACTTAGTCGCCTTGTCTGTTGCTTGGTAGCATGTGCAGCCCAATGGCACATCACACACACTTCAGAGTTAGTTTCACGTGGTGAAAACCAGCAGCCACTAACACACACGTTTTGGGTTTTTTTCCACCACAAGACTGATGAATTAGTTTTCAGGCTCATAACATCTGTCATTCAGAGCTGTGGCGCCAGACAGGTCAGGGTGGATCCTGGGACAAAAGATCAAATGAAAGCGTTGCTCCCGGTACTGTCATGTCTTTAAACTTTACTTATTAAAAATGTCTCTAAATACCATCGCTGGCGCCAAAAATCCTACAAAGGTGAACAGATGTGGAGCTCCAGCTAAAACACAGCAAACAAAAAGCTGAAATGAGAGGTTGTTGAAATTTACTGATTACTGTTCTTGGTCACGTGTTTTTCATGCACATGGGCACACACGGCAGGCTGACGTGGTAACAGTGGACCAACATTTAGTACTAGCATGAAACAAACCCGACTTGTCTCCAATCTCGAACATAGACAGTGACAGAAGGTGCTGCTTTCCTGCTCTGCACCTCCCGACACAAAGCTTTGCATCACCTTTCAGAATCGGTTACACTAGTAGCCAGAATGGTTGAGAAATGAGTCATTTGAACTATGAAGATCACTTGGTGCTGCCGGCAGTGTGGGAGGGGTTCACCTATTTTTCAGGGACTCTTTAAAATACTTGGAATTTTACATTTTTCAAGCATAGAAAAGAGTGTTATTGTTATTATTATTATTGGAGGATATTACAAGACTTTGATTTTCTCAAAAAAAAAAAAAATTCTACTTTTTTTTTATGCTGAAGACTGATCATAGTGAAGTAGTCGGGATGTAGTCTGATCTTTAATGATCGGTGTAGTTCCATGATTTCATGGACTAGCATTCAGAGACATTCTGTTTGTCCAATGAAGTGCACACATATGGTTACTTACCCAATAAAGGGTTAAATATCAGACTGAAGTCAAGAGTGGTGTTAGATCTGTGTGTAATATTGTTACATATTGATCACTGGATCCTGAATCAAATCCAATCTAAATTATTCTGTGGCAGTTTGTGATACTGTCACAAATAGAGTTGGACCCAAGTAAAAGATTGATCCAGCAGGGCAGGTTTAACAGATTTATTAAGCTGAACGGAACTGGAGATGGCTGAGGTTCAGGGATCCAGGTGAGTGGTGAGTGAGCAGACAGGTTTCAGTGGAGGCAGCTTTATGCCTTTAAAAAGCAGCATTTGGCACATAAAACTGGCACAGAATACTTGACATGACCTGTAGCGTGTTCAGCTGACAGTTTTGAGTGCTTTGGGACAATCCTGGTGATCTTTAGACAGGTGGGGATTACAGGCAGATCTAGGACAGGTCGAGTATGTCAAGGCAGTTGACTGGAACATGCTCAGAGAACCAGACCAGGGATGCCACTGGGGCCAACAGTGTTTTGCACATTCACTCAAGTTCATCAGCACAGCTGTCAGACAGTGGACACTGGGCAGCAAAGAGCTCCTTTTCACAGCCAAAACAAGAGCAGAATCTATTTTACTCAGCGGGAATGCTTTGTCAGGCGCAGGCCTGTTGTGTACTTACAGTCTGTGCTGTTTGATAGTGAGCCTCCCCGCACACTGCCAGTCTTTCCTGGCCTTGTAGCCTCAGGCCCCACGCCGTCCCTCCACATGCTTCATGCCCACCCTTTCTTTGGCTCAGAGAGCGGCTGTCTAGTACAGATTATCCCAGCAGGTGCCCAGTCCGATGCCAAGCCCCTGTGCACACAACAACCTTTGTGCTGAGTTGGCAAACCACAAAGTCAAGACAACGTGGGCAGGATAAAGTGTTAAAGTGTTTAACTGAAGGAAGAGAAGGCTAAAGTGGGACAGAGTAACAGCACGATACAGGAAAATAGAGAAAATTATTTGGAAATCATCTGGGCCAATTTCACAGCTCCAAACATGGGATGAGTGTTCAGAAACTGTCTAAAGTCCTGGAGAGGATGATGTCCCTCCTAGCACAAGGTTAAGCTCTCCTGCTGCTGCAGCACCTTTTGGTAACATAGAGTATGTACACAGTCAGGTTTAAATGGTTATCTTTAGAAGAAGAGCTGCGGTCATGAAGCAAACAAGCTTTTTCTGGTTACTTTTGGTTTCTTAGAATTAGTATTTTATCACTACCTGATACTGTAGACCGCCTTTCTATGCCATTCACATATTTGGGACTAAGAGAGTGTACTGGGCTGTTGATGTTAGTATCACTGGTAGCTTGAGTGTGTTCTGGATAAGAGGGAATTAAGGTCGAGGCTATATGAGTTGGAGAACAAGTAGTTGTAGCAGCAGATAGCACATGACAGCTGCTGGTTGGTGAAGGAGAGGACTCCTCTTGGCTGCCTTGCCTTGCCTAGCTAGCTTGACTAGCTAGCCTTGCAAGCTCTGTGGCTCCTAAATCTATTTCTTTTGGTCACAATACAGCTTGGAGACTTTGGCTCATCTGGACACTTGGCTTGTTATCAGTACCACTTCTGACCAGAGACATTCCTCACCAGCATTCATGCAGCAGTGGTATTAAAAAGTACAATGTAAAGTACTCTGAGATAACAATGGAAAGCAACGGAGGACAAACTGAACGGTTGTCATCTACAGCATGACGGCAGCTGTGGTCGACCAAGACAGAGGAAAATGAAATGAAAAACATAGAAGAAAGTGAGCAGGGCTGCAGGACTAACTTGTAAGTTATGAAAATGTGTGTCTGTGACTGGACAAACATAGCTTAGCATTAGCTGCCTCCATCAGTTAGCTGGTTCATTGGTTTGGTTGCAGGAGGCACATAAAGTTGAATGAAAACTGAATAAAATTTCAGTAGTTACCCAAGTCTTGTTCTGGTCCTGTACATGATCTCTGTGTTGCATTCCCAGTCTAATCTGTAGCTTTTAACATGGGTGTGGAGAATATAGGCATGTGAAATCTGTAGATAAATGACTGCTCTCTGGACTGAAAGAACTGTTTTTGACTGTATAGATGCATAAACTGAAACAGTCCTTGTTCTCAATCCTTGTCCTCAGAAACCTCTTCCATTAATTTTCTAGATCAGTGTTTCTCAATTCCAGTCTTTCCGGTCCGCTGCTCTGCAGGTTTTAGATGTTTCCAGACTTAACACACATAACTAAAGTTAATGGAAAATGGACTTGTACTTATATAGCGCTTTTCCAGTCAGCTTGACCACTCAAAGCGCTTTACACTACCTGTCACTTTCACACATTCCACACACACATACCCTGACAGGCATATCGGGAGGCAACCTAGGGTTAAGTGTCTGGCAGAAGAGGTGAAGAAGAGTAAAGCTTGTAGGCACGTCTCTACAGGTACGTTTTCAGATTAGATTTTTAAAAAGGGAGGAAGCTGATATTGTGGTCAGGGGGAAGGGAGTTCCAGAGTTTGGGAGCATACTAGCTAAAAGAGCTGGTCCCCATGGTAACAAGTTCAAGGGGGGGGACAGTGACATGGAGAGAGGAAGCAGACCCGAGGGAAGTGTGGACCTGTGCAGGAGCAAGATGATGAATGACCTTAAAAGTAAAAGGAACCGTTTTGAACATGATTCAGGTATTCATGGGGAGCCAGTGAACCTGTTGTATGTGGTAAGAGGAGGAAAAAATGCATGTTGCAAAAAATACTTCAACTTCTTACTTTGTGCGAGGAAGGCAAATTTTCCATTTGTGTTTGGCATGAATGCACCATTAGCTTCCCTTAAAACAAGACATTAGCTTGGCAGAGTCTTACAAAACAACAGCTGATCGAACCTGGAGGATTCATGTGCCTTTTACCAATATTCTTAAAATTTGGTCATTTTTTTTTATGTTAATTGTACAAAAAACTAATTTGTGTGGTGGTTAAGTGTTTCTACTTATTAAAGTGTGCAGTGTATATGCAGTGATAAAAGCTTTATTAGTCCTGATATGTGAGATTAGTTCGATGTAATGTGCTTGTTAGCAGTCATTGAAACTGAATGAAATTGAATTGTGTTTATTCTGCTTATTGCATTTGGGGTATTTGGGGTCTGTGATTTATCTGTCCCGAGTCACCGAGGGTCAGGAAAATTAAAAGTATTCCCAGATGATGCATAACTTTCTGTGGTCATGACGCAAATGTCTGCTTCAGTCATAACTGGGTGTGTTTCTCTGAGCTCATGACTTAATGGTGGAAACCAGCTGGACGAACCTTAAAAACATGTACTGCAGGATTTTGGCTAAGGGGGGCTCTAAAAGAGGAGCGACGCCCTGAATGATGGTGATTAATAGCGTGCTGAAGCGGTGAAGCCAGTGAGTCTTGGCGGAGCTGGTGAATGTCACGTTTGGACTTGTACTGTTTGAGTCTAAAGTGAAATGCTGGTGGAGAAGCAAACACTAGAATGGAGGTATGTTCTGTAAGTAGTCTGATTAGTTTCTCATCTCGTCTCGTTTCATTAATGCTTCTTTTTCAAGGTGAGCAAACAAGAATTACTCTCACAGAATAAGTAAATAACATCTGCAGATAACAGAAATACTTTTTATTTAAAATAATGCAAATAGTTTACACATTAAATGTTGTAACAACAGTCTAACCTGTGAGCACAAGAGCTGCCCATCATTATTCAGTCTGCAGGCTGTCTTTCCTTTGGTTTTTATTCTATCTGCTGTCACTCAATATTTCGCTCTAATGCACGCTATCCTGTAGTGGCCGTCAATCACAGAACATAAAGCAACTTCAGCAGCAGGTGAAAGAATGCAACTATAAAATAAAATGAAAAACAACAGCAAAATGCTAAATCCGGTGCAGGAACACACCAGAAGCATGCATGATGATGGGTTTGCAGTTTTTGGGCTAAAAATACGATACAATACGATACAACCCAACACGATACGATACAGCTTTATTGTCAGACACGTCTGAAACTTGTTTTGCATTGCGTCTGCAAGATGTTTACACAGAGCAACACTAAACAGTACACACATGAAATTTGCTCACATAACATGTGAGAAGCAAATCTTTCCAAATGAAGGAAATATTAGATGATGGAAGCGTTACCTGGAAAATGGTACAAATCTGGCATTTGTTATTTATGATAATGCACCACAAAGAACAAATTACCAGCTAGTTTATGCACAACCAGGAATCCTACACCGTTAAAGGAGATGCATGGTCAGTCCACACATGTGAAACAGGTTAAAGTAGAAGGAAAAGGTTTTATATCCTGGGCTTTCAAGTATTCACAATTGTAGGAAGAAATTCAGTGGCAGGGGCTCACTTGACTCTTTCTGTAGGTTTCATCTCTAAAATGTTTTGCATGTGTATTATTACAATAAACTGATGTTCCATCTGGTCTCACGTTTCCTCGTAACATCATGCATTAATCCTCATTTAAAAGTGAAAAATGAATCCATCATATGTGTCTTTTGAGTCTTTTGTCAGTCTTGGGCTCAGAAATATTGATTTATCAATTTCACATTGAGACACAATCGCACCACCATCCAGCCTTAAAATAAATCTGCTCCTCTTTAAGAACCTGTAGTGGTGCGGAAGGACAGGAAGCTGTCTGGCCTCTGATTGGACAGTTTGATTAGGCACTAATCTAATCTGATCAGATAGATGTAAGTAAATAGAGACAAAATTTGCAACTGCAACTTCAGAGTCTCACACGCAGTTTTGGCTTCGCATCTGTGGACAGGATGTTTGCAAAAAGACTTTCCACAAATAAAATATTTTTTACAACCATGCAAATCTTTTCTGCACATTTAAAAACTTTTCATTTTTGGGCAGATTTTTTTGGAGGATGATAAACTTGATTTAAAAATACAAATTATTTGCAAACATTTATTTACAGCTGCATCGTCTTTATGACTTTATATTGAGCTCATACTTCATTAGTTAATAGGGAAAAACAGTAAATGTGTGATGCAGTAGGTTGAATAAGTCTGTGGTTTTGTTTAAGACCAACATCTGTAGAAAAGGTGAAAAACAGAACACATCTGCATTCTGCACCCACTGAGACTGACGCACAGAGAAATGATAACAGCTGACAGATTGGGAATATCTCCCGTGACATCACAGCTGTCGTGTGCATACCCAAACAGACATGTACGCTCGGACTCTTGACGGACACGGTCCACCTTCCTCAGCTGTTTTCCCTGAGCCAGCAGCAGGCTAGCTGCTGCATGACTGCTGCGCCGGGGTATTGTATTACTGTGTGAGTGCTGGTGTATGGAGCGGTGGGATTTAGCCCCATAAGCTTCGAGGTATATCAGGGGTGTTTGTGGCAATCAGCTTCCACTTGCCCCTCTTCCTGGGTACACACTACCACACCTGTCTCCACTGGCATTTGCAAAATCGCTTTCCCTGGTTCACATTCAGACACACAGAGATTAGGGAGGCTGTGTGTGTGGTACGTGCGTACATATTTAAGTTGATGATGGGAAGATTTTACAAATGAGCAAAGGTGAATTTATTCGGACTCCAGCATTCGGCAGGACAGCACATGCTTTATGAAAAAGCTTTACAACAATTGATGCACAGGTAAATATAGAACAAGAAAACTTACAAAGGCAGAATCACACGTCAAGGAAATCGTCCCTATTTTCAAAATGCTAAAAAACAAATCTGTATCTCAAACTGTGGCAGAGGCTGCAGAAATGATGCGACATAACGTTAATTTCATTATCTAATTACTTTCATCAGCTACCCCAATAAAATCTAGTGCACGAGAAGAAAATGTGTTGACGCCTTAATCAATGCAAATATTTAGCAGAAACGAGAGCCGGACATAATCTTGTTGAGTGCGAAAGCAGGACGAGTTGGGAAGAGATCCGATGAGATTTCATCTCCGTGTGAAGTTAGAAGGAAGAAACTCACATCTGATCTACACTTGGGAAGACAGCTCTGAAAATGTCACCACCTGGGAGAAAGACAAGAACAGGAGACGTTAAATAGAAGCTTTTCACATTTAATACAAAGTTAAACAGGAGACTTGGTAACACTCACTGGAGAAAACAACTCATTTAAAGTGACATCTGCATGTAGCAAAATGAAGCCAAGCATGCTAAAGCTAACATGAGAACTTTTATAAGGTTGCAAACTTGTCATTGCTGTCATTTTAATGTTACTAAGTAGAGAAGTTAATGAACCTTTAATTTGAAAGGGAAATAAACAATTACCTGATACAAATTTAAGATGAAAAGTAAATAGGAGTTATGAGTAGTGATGACTTGTTCATGAATTAGCCGGCTCTTTGTAGTGAATAACAGACTTTCATTGGGTCTTACTTTGATTACAGGTCACTGTAATGATAAGACTGTTGCCATGGTTACAAAATTAGTTCTGCTGAAATTAAAATATTCTGTTACTGTTGTAGTGACATTTACAGAGTGTCTTTGAACATGTCAGAAGCCCAGTCAATGCAGTGATAGATGATGTGGCTCATTTAAAGTCTGCGATTGGCTGAAAGTTAAGGGAGATGGTTCTCTTAATGTTTAATGTGGGGAAAAAATGCATTGGGCGGGTGGAGGAAATTTGGACTGCTTTTGCCCACATGTGGCAAGTTTTTTTTAATATTGTGAAAACTGCACAACACGCTCTCATTTTATGGTAGAAAATGTACAAATATAATAAATCAATAAAACTACAACAACAAACAAACAATAGAAATATTTGATTGAGGAATTGTATTGAAACACCATAATTTCATGACAACGTACTGTGACGTCATCAGACTAGCAGATGGACTGAAGCTACGCTGCAACATGTCGGGAGAGCATTTTCCCAGGTGATGGTGCTGCAGGATGACACCAGAAATCGCTGGGATTACAACTTCTTTCCAGCCTCATGGGTGTGCGCTCTGGCCTGAGCAGAAACGGACATCCCGCGGCAGCTGTTAGGGAGATCTGATTCTGACCTGGATTCCAGTCAAGTTCTCAACATTGTTAAAGTTAATGGAAAGACTGAAGCTGATTCTGCTTTAGGTAAGATGATTTATTTTCTAACATACATGATCCTATTTGCACTTTGAAACTTTTTTGTGAAGAAAAATTAGAAAATTAATGGAGAAGGAGCGACGTCGCCTCCTGTTTGTCCAGCCCATAACTTGAGAGGTGTTTGCATCTGGAGTTGATTTAAACCAAAGCGGCTGGGACTGTGGGAGGAGTCTGCAGCAGAGCGCAGCGCGGTAATGCCAGTGGTGCTCGATTTGCAACTGAAAACAGCCCAAGAGCAAACTGTGAAAGAGCAAAATAATTAGACCATTTCATTTTTATGATCGTTGAAATCCCAGATCGTAATTGTGATTAAAATTCGATTAATCGCATAGCCCTACTTATGAGTGTTTTCTATGGCCTGTATAATTATTTTACGGGTTTAGTCTGACAACTTCCTGATTTGGGCTGGTTTCTATTGGATTGGGCGGGTTTTGAGCTGTGATTAGGCTGGAAACTGTCAATCTTATCGAGCAACACTGTTTACCATGTGTGGGGAAAGATGACGGAGTGAGTCGGTACCAGTGTTGCCAACTTAGCAACTTTGTCGCTATTTTGAGCGAGTTTTCAGACCCCTCTAGTGACTTTTTTTTTTTTTTTTTTAAAGTGCCTAGAGACAAATCTAGTGACTTTTTTCTGGTATTATTGGACCAATACCAGCCTTCAGCTGCTGGATGTTCAAAGCCTTTTTAGGGCAGCGTGTTGTCTTGTCTTTGGCTTTTGGCTTTGTTAGATAGGGTTGAAAACAATGCAAAAACACAGTTTTAGGAATGCCAGTGTGCTGGTTGCCTTGGTTACACGTGTGTAAACATGTCAATACATTACATAAACACGTTGTCACTTCCTGGTTGGGTAAGAGATACTAGCATCATCTGGCTAAGGTTAGAATTTCTCATATGCTAGTGTGTTGTTTATGGAAACCATTTTTTCACTTGACATGTGCTCTCATGAACACTAGAGGCCGTGTATTATTGTAATTCCAAGTTTCTCCTGGCTGCAAGTACAGTCATTAGATTTTATAGAGGTAAACATCTAGAATTTACGCTAAAGAAACAGACAAGAGAATACATACAGTGATACTGTCAAGGTACATATTCTATTCTATTCTACAGTCATCTGGCAGACGCTTTTATCCTAAGCGACTTACATCTGACAATAAGAACAACACAAGCACAAATTCAAACAGGGTGCGACATATTTTTATTTTATTTTTTAAATGCAATATTGTGATTTCATCACACAATATCCTCTTGGGCATTAGTGCATGCAGCATATTCAGTACTGAGTTGAGTGAAAGAGCTTGACCAATCTTTCTAACTTACTCCGACGAGTAGAAAATTAAGCTAAGTGTGGAAATGCTTCTTAAACAAGTGAGTCTTTAGTTTGCTCTTAAAAGTGGATAAAGACTGTGGATCGGACGGAGTGTGGTAGATGGTTCCACCACCAGGGAACAACAGAGGAAAAGAGTCTAGCTACTGATGTGGTGGGAGTACTAGGGGTCTTTCACTGGCAGAGCGTAAATATCGAGTTCGAGTGTAGCTTTGGATTAAGGAGTGACGGTAGACAGGAGCCGTTTGGGTTATTGTTTTGTAAGCCAAAAGCAGAGAATTGAATTTGATGCGCTGCAACTGGAAGCCAGTGAAGAGCGATAAGCAGTGGAGTGACATGTGCTCTTGTGGGCTGGTTGAAGACCAGACGTGCTGCCGTGTTCTGGATCATCTGCAGAGGTTTAACTGAGCAAGCAAGCAGGCCTGCCAGTAAAAAGTTGCAGTAGTCAATGCAGGAAATAACCAGAGCCTGGACCAGGAGCTGGGCCGTGTGATTAGTCAGGTAGGGTCTG
>JBAMHW010000015.1:31236688-31247232 GCA_037177495.1 Rhadinocentrus ornatus | reverse complement strand
CCCATCCATCCATGCATCCACCCGCCCACCCATCCATCCATCATCCATCCATCCATCCATCCACTTACCCACCCGCCCATGCATCCATCATCCATCCATCCATCCATCCACTTACCCACCCGCCCATGCATCCATCCATCCATCCATCCATCATCCATCCATCCATCCATCCACCCAACCATCCTTCATCCATCCATCATCCATCCATGCATCCATCATCCATCATCCATCCATCATCCATTCATACACCTGGACAGGTGCAGAGGTTAGCATTCAGTTCAATTTTAAATCGCAGCTGAAAAAACACATCTGCTGTATCACTGAAGGCATGTCCATTTCTGAGGCTGCGCAAAAAGGAACATTTTTACAACACAAAATGCATAAGGCAGCCATTAAAAACATGCATACCTGTAAAAAAACAAAACAAATATATTCACTGCTTTAAACTTCACACTAGAACCTCAACAATTTCTTGCTACAAACCGATCTGGTTTCCGATCTACGCTACACAGACAGGCTCTGTGTTGAATCCATTTTAATATACACTCTAATCTCAAAGACACACGAGTATTTGCCTGTTACATACAGCAGTTTCACACCGCCACTGCCCTGTATCTGCAGTCCTGTACTAATATAATCAGGAAGAAAGACCGAGATCCATCTGGCAAAATGTCGGCAGATGGAGTTTCAGTGGTGACAATACTGCCATCTAGTGAGAAAATGACGCAACTTTAAGGACCTGCAGTCAACTTGTAAAACGCATTTTACCTGTACCTTTGTCTAAAGGTCTCTCTTACTTGCTTCAAGCCAGTCAAAGGAAACTTCTCTTCACTGGTTTCCTTTATCTGGTTGCATTGCTCTTGAGAAGATTATTTCAGACTTGTTTCTGTAGTATTTGGTTACCCAGTTACTAACAATCAGTTCTCACTGCAAACCTGTGAAATTAATCTGAATAAAAAAACAATTTGTGGGTTTATCCACAAAAACAAATTTCTATTTTTAAAACCTTTATTTTAAATCCTAAGCAACGAGCACAAAAAAGGACAATTATGCAAATATGCCATGATATGAATGCAGCCTAATTAAGTGTATCACTAACAACACTATTGTTCAGAAGATCACCATCATCGCTGGATAAATGGATGCATTAACTCCCATCATGAGAGAGACGTCTGACACCATTTTTCATGGACTGCCCCGGGGTGTCCAGAGGACAGATTCGGTCTACAACTGTGAATGAAGCCACTGACACTCACATTCATGAACAATCTTTTATATCTGACCCACAGGAGTCTCAAGTTCATTTAAATTTGGAAGTTAATGAGTATTTTTCAAGGCAGGTTCTTTTGCCAGTCTCCATGTTGACAAGAGGAATGTTGATGCTGTGAGAAAGAGTTCCAAAGCAAGATTAATTCATCTGTTTATTTTACATCGTCACATTTACTTAATGACGTATCAGTCATCCATTGTTACAGTTTGTATGCTTTCTTGAATTTGCACAAACCAACACTACTTGCACATTTTTGACATCCAGCTTCATGAAGTCATCTCCTGCTGGTTTTGCACATAATGAAGGATCTGTGCACACAGAAATAAATAAGTGGAGTTTTCATTATTTATCACAACATTGTGCCAGGGTAATGTTAAAATTGAACAAATAGTCCAGTCCAGCGGCTGCAGCAGGTAAAGAGCAACCAGAATTTCTTTATTAAGTAGGATCTGTTGTGTTTTGATGCACTAGCAAGAAAAATAAACAGACAAATTAGTAGATAAAATAAAGAGGTAAATAAAGTTCTTATTAAAGGTCCCATTTTACACATCTTTTCACCAGCATCACAAGGCCTTTGTCCTTCATTTCAGCTGTTCCAAAAGTAGCTCTAGTGAGCTCTACTGAGAACGGGCTGTTTCTGTGACTGAAGCTTTAAATGTTCATGAGTGGTGCCTGTCCTCGCCCCTCTCTGGGATAGGATCCCGCTTTCGTTGGCACCCGCTCTGTGATTTTAGAGGGCAGGTTCAGCTAGCCGTGGGGGGCAGGTCAATGGCAGTATCTACTACCAGGGGGAGTGGTTATTTCCTTTTGTGATGTCACAAAGGGAAATATCTCAGACTCGCCTGTTTGAGCACATATTCACTAAAAAGTGGAGCAAGCAAGCGAGAGGAGACAGAATTTTCTTTCATCATATGACATCAGAAAACCTTTAGAAAGTGAATTTTGCATAATATGGCACATTTAAACTAGGGATAGACCAATTATCGGTGCACATAATCAGCATTTAATGCATATCGGCATCGGCCTTTTTGTTTAATCCAACAGCCAATAAGAGATCAGTATAAAACTGGGTTATTTTGTCTGCAGTCACTACTCCCACTGTCCCACTCACAGCACCATCTGATTGGCTACATGCACAGCACAGGTGACAGCCAATCACCAGTAAAAGCTGAACGCATGCACAGGTGACACAGGTCTGAGTAGAGAAGCTCTGGTGAGCAGATGTGAGCAGCATCGACAGACAGTTAAGGCAGCAAACTCTCCCGACATTGTAATAAACATCCCATCACAACTGCCAGTGACGTTACCGCGAGCCCAGTAACGGTTTATAAATATGAGCAGCAGCTCTGTTCACTCAGGTTTATCACCTGAAACAAGGTTGCTGGTGAAGTATGTGTGTGAAAGACAGGGAAGCATTTTGAGGGATGGCTAGAGGATAGCTTGTGTAGCTACATTTGAAGCCCCAGAAACTGACAGCAAAGCAGCGTCTGTCTCAGGCTATATCCGCACAGCACCGAAGCTGGTTCAGGTCTGAAAACAGTGTAAAAATGGTGGCGAAAACTAGGGAAAAGGCTTCACTACTTTACTACAAGGCTGTGGGGGGCAGATAAAGGCTCACTGCGTGTTGCAGACGTTCACTGGAAGAAGAGAAGATGACTGAGGATTCACTGCGAGGCAAAAGACAAACATTTGTTTGGACTGATGAAGAAGTCGAGCTTCTTCTTCAAAGAGGAAGGGTGGATTGGGAATCAACGCATGTTCATCACATTGACGTCATATCTTCTAGAGGTGTGGTTACGCTGTCCTCACAGTACCACAGACGGAACCTGGAACTTGGTACCTGGTTTCAGACATGATCGGGTTCATGGAGGCGAATCCCTGGTTTCGTGGGGATGAAAGGGTGGTTTGCTAAAACAGTTTTGTGGTTTTGCTGCAATTCTGCTCCGTGGGGACGGCCCCTCAGAAAAACCTGTCGGGCAGTAATGGCAGTTTAACTACCAACTTTTTTTGCTTTACATTTTTCTGTGATGATTGACAGATCTGCAGCAGCAGAAAATGACTGTTACACGAAGTACGTCCTGAAGCTGCGGGTGCTTCTTGCAGAGAGGAGCAGGATAATGCTGTTCAAGACCTCAGATGTATTTAAGACAATGTAACTGCATCATGAACTACATGCTGTTCAGGGATGAATAGTCTCTCCTAATGCTAATATATCCCTGTTTTTAGCTACAGTAACATTAATTGGTAGTGATGTAGCACTGACAGGGTTCCTGCTATCACAGCTGGAATTACGTGGCATTGATGAGACGAAAAGAAGCCGCCTGACTGGTCAGCATGCTGAGCAGCTCTGCTTTTTACAGTCTGCTGCTGCTAAGTTAAAATTACTGATTGAGTTTAATTTACTTTATAAAACTTCAGAAATTTAATTTGTTTAAATTTTCAGTTTACTTTAAAAGACATTTCAAATTCAAATTTTATTTGTCACATACAAAATCATTCTTAGTACAATAGGCGGGCGGCGTGGCTTGGCAAGGTAGAGCGGTAGTCTTGTGACCCAAGGGTTGTCGGTTTGATCCTCAGCCAAGGCGAGTTCATGTTGAGGTCGAGGTGTCCTTGGGCAAGACACTGAACCCCCAGTTGCAGCTTCCGCCATGAATGTGATGTATGATGTACAGCGCTGCTGCTGTTGTTGTGTGTGCAGAGTGGTGCAAAGCAGGGCCGCATTTTGATCGTGATCACGATTTTAGTGGCCACAATTAAATGAAGCTGATCGTCAACAATATTTACATTGAAAATGCTCTGCTGCGTCTCTGATCAGTGGTCTGCCAACCACCAGGGGGCGAACACAAGGCCAGGGCTTCATGAAGCTGCACACACCTTTTCCAGTCGGCAGCTAGTTCAGTGTTGCCAACTTAGAGACTTCGTCGCTATATTTAGCAAGTTTTTACTCACCTCTAGCGACTTTTAAAAAAAAAAAAAAGCAACTAAGAACAAAACTAGCGACTTTTTCTGGTGATATTGGAGACTTTTGGAGACTGATGTGAATGAACGTAGTTTACTTTGCTCAATGAGGAGTGGTTGCTGTGCAGACCCCACCCTGTCCAAAAGCACTCAGAAGAGGCTTGGTCCTCACGCAGCAGAGCTGCATTCAGAGCAGGAGATGATCGCCTTTGTTCCAAGACCAGGCTGAAGATGCTGCTGCTGGCTGGTCCCACATGGCTTACCGTCCGACATTAATGTCTATTAATAAAGAGTGTAGACATCAGTATTTAAAAAGTTTAAAGTGTTGTGAAATGTTGCAGACTCCTAATTAAAAAAACAAATTACACTTATTAAAATAAATTTAAAAAACAAAGAAAATATTGACTGAAGAATTAAATTTTTTTTTTTTTTTTTAATTTTTTTAGGTTTTCTTTTCATCAATCTTTGCCTTTCTCACGACATCCCTCTCCACGCTGGCATCCATTACAACCATATATACTAGTGATGGGATGTTCGGTTCTTTTTAGAGAGCCGGCTCTTTTGGCTCCTGAACGGCTCTTTATTTAGCATCTTTTGTAGCCCCATAATTTACATTAACTTCAAATTATTTTTGCATTATTTATCAATTATTCAAATTTTTTAAAGTTGGATTTTTCACTAAAAATTGTTGCCACATTGTTTGTTTATAATTGGTGCAATAAAAATACTTATTTTTCCAAACATGGTGAATGATCGTGATTAATAATCGTAATTACAATTTTGAATAAAATAAAATAAAATAACTATTGCAAAGTATGCAGAGAGTTCAATATGTGTGTGCAACAATCGGCTGAGGTGGAATGTAATGTTCATGTGTAGGGTAGGTCTACGAAGTCCAGGTACTGGATGTTCTGGTTGAGGGCCCGAATGGCCTACGGGAAGAAGCTCCTCCTCATTCGCTCTGTGTTTGCCTTCAAGAACCAGAAGCGTTTCCCCAACCCCAACAGAGAGAAGAGTCCGCTGTTGCGATGGCTAAGGTGCTTCGTCATCTTCCTGGCCTTGGTCCAGCACCGCTTGCTGTATATAGTTTCCAGGTCAGAAAGCTCGATACGGATGGTACACTCTGCTGATCGCACCACCCTCTGGAGAGCTTGCCTGTTCTGTTTGGTGCTGTCTCCAAACCAGGTAGTGATATTTCCCGTAAGGATGCTTTCAATGGTGCAGGTGTAGAAAGTCTTTAGCACCCTTGAGGGAAATTTAAAGTCCTTCAGGCGTCTAAGGTGATAAAGACGCTGCAGGGACTTCTTCACCAGGGTGTAAACATGGCAGGACCATGTTAGGTCCCGCTTCATGTGAACACCCAGATACCGGCAACTGTCCATTTCTCCACTGGGGTCCTGTCGATGGTCAGGGGCTAATAATACCTCTCCTGCTTTGTGCTGAAGTCCACAATCAGCTCCTCAGTCTTGCTGATGTTCAGGAGGAGATTGTTGACCTGGCACCATGATTCCAGGTTTCTAACCTCCTCTAGGTAGGCTGTCTCGTTGTTACAGATCAGGCCCACCATCACAGTGTTGTCCGCAAACTTAATGATGTTGGTGGAGCTGGAAGTGGCCACACAGTCGTAGGTATACACAGTACAGCAGGGGGCTTAGAACATAGCCCTGGGGGGCTCCAGTGCTGAGGGTGAGCAAGGGTGAGACATGGTTTCCCAGCCATACTGCCTGTTGTCTGTCTTTCCGGAGTTTGGGGGCCCGGATCTCCAGCTTAGTGGTGAGTATGGAGGAAATTATTGTGTTAAACACTGAGCTGTAGTCAGCAAACAGCATTTGGACTTTTTCTGCTGTCCCGGTTCAGGGCTGCATGATGGAGGTGTGAGATGGCGCCCTCAGTAGATACGTAGGTTGGGGCGGAATGCAAACTGTAGCAAAAAGATTTCCTTACCTTGGGAACTTCCGTTTTTGTGAAATGTCCAATGTTTTCATTCCTTCTACAAAGCATTGCCATATTTCACACTTTTCATGTGATCCTTATTTCTCTCCCAGACTGCATGGAAACTGTGTTAATGATGTGGAACAGCCTCCAACAACACAAGCTAAATCTTCAATCAGATATAATCATATACACAGGTATTTTGATTAAAGCAGGGTTTTTACTGTGTTTGCACCTTTTGTCCCATGTGCAAACACTGTTTTGGGGAATTGAGAAGTAACTTTTAGAAAAACACCTTCCAGGATGAAGAATTTCCAATAGTTTTGGCTTGCAGCATCAGACTGTGTGCCACCACCTGTGTGGCCTGCATCGCAATATGTGTTTTCAGTTGTTTTGTATACATGCCAACGGCATGTGGAGTGCATATTGCTGACACGCCACCTGCTCCATTAACACCACTGCTCTCATAAAAAAAAAGCCCAGCAGTTCCTTTACTTCCTGCAGAGCCTGACAAAGGCCTAATCCCCTTTACAAATCATGACAGTTTTCTGCAGAGGGAAAAAGAAAGCATCCTGACTCACTGCATCACTTTCTGTCAGTGATGCACAGAAGCCTCATGAAGCTTTTGAGGCTTCTGCACGATTGCACCACAAGAAGATTCAAAGCTCCAAAGCATCAAAGAAAGACCTTACTGGTGCCATCTAGTGGTGAGATCCAATTATAGCAGCTACAAACTTCCACACAGGAGTGGGCGATACTGCAAAATTTGGTATCGATAAAGTAAAAGAAAAGGGCAAGTATCATCAATACTGATTCCGATACAGATACTTTTTAGAGGGTGGTTAAAATTAACATGTTGATGGGATAACACGATTCATCTGTGAAATAATTGCATAAATATACCCTAAAAATCTGAACTTGGTATTATCTCAGCAGAAGCTGAGAAGTGGGCATGTGGTTGTCTTGTCACTGGTGAAAAACCCACCAAAAACCGCATATCCTCCTTATTTATGAAGTTTGTGAGTAAGTCTTACACTTAGAATTTTTATAGTCAGGTGTCCAGAAACCAAGTTATTACTGGTGCTGTTTTAAAAATTTTAATTTAGGATAATCTCAAAGAGGGAAGCTTATTTTGGGCATTTAGGTGCATTGTCACAGCTGTAAACTGAATCTACAAAAAAAACAACAACAACTTTATCCTCATTTATGAAGATTCGGACAGTTTTCAAGCTTTACACTAAAGTTTCAATGTTATCAGACTAGTATTCCTCAATATAGATCCCAGTGTTAGTATCGATATTATAGATTTTGGGAATGATCCACCCACCATTACTTCCAAATAATTCACACATCTTGTATCCTGCCAGTTTTGAGCACACTCATGGAAGGTGTTGTTTTAAAGCAGATTCAGAAAACCATGCAAATAAGGAGGGTTCCTCTGCATGCACAGCTTTAACACTACTAACGGATGACTGGTTAGATCAAAGTGACAGTAAGAGAACAGTGGGCACTGTGCTGCTGGATTTTTAATGGTACTCTGTCTAACTTGAGATTGCAGTGTGGAATTCCACAGGAAAGCTGTCTTGGGCCACTCTGCTACACCATATTTACAAATGATTTGCCAAGTTTATTAAAAGATACATGTATGATTATGTATGCAGTGATTCCACACTATAAGAGCCTAATAAAGTCCTTCAGAGAGAGTTGAGCCTAGTGTCTAATTGGGTGTTTGAAAACAGGCTGAAGTAAACTTACAAAAACAAAAGAATGTGACATGACATGGCATGGACTGATGCTATCTGACAACAAACGAACGGAAAGCAATGAACTGGCAAGGGAGGAACTGAAACCAATGGTTCAATACACTGAGGAACTAATCAGACACAGGTGAGGTGAATAAAATCAGACCAGGTGAACTAATGAGCAGAAACCACGAAAAAAAAAAAAAAAAAAAAAAATCACAGAACATGACCCTACATACAAGAAACCAAAACCATGACAAAAACCAAACACAAGAAACCAGAACAGAGACCATGAATCATGACATAAAGTTAAACATCAAAAACCAAAAGTTCTGTTTCTGGGAGCAGGCGTGCTATCGGACAGAATAAAACCTCAGGGACCACTGTCCTGAATGTTTTAGTTCTTTCCAACTCCAGCACACCTGATTCAGATTAACTGAACTGCTTGTCAAGTTCTTTGCAAGTCTGCTAACAAGCCATTCATTTGACAGTCATTAGCTCTTTCCCACCATGACTGCTGTCCGTCTGTCTGGACTAATACCTGTTGACAGGAGCTTGATAAGAGCCAACTGAGAACGGAGCAGCTCGTCTGGCCCTGAAATTCTGAATGAGAGGCAGCGCGGAAGGGATGCACACCACGCTGCATGGCTGAAGGGAGAGGACAGGCTGGATTGGAGCCTGATTTTGTTTGTTAGAAATCTTTATGTTTCAAGAGAAGCTACTTGTTTATATTCACAGCAAACATGTACATTTGATCAATATAATTATAATTCTAGACATGCCTGTAGTGAAAGTTTCAGACGACAATTACCAACAACATATGCAGCAGAAAACTGATGTACTTGATTTCAGTTCCAACATGCAAAATAAATAAATAAATTCAGTCCTAAGCAGCTGCGTCTTTATTCATTTTAACTTGAACAGTACACGTGTGCAACTGTTAAATCCTATTAGTATTCAACAGAAAACCGTATTTAATGATTCCAGCGGCAGAAGGGTCGGTGGTTTCGGTTCCAGCCGACGTGCACGGCTGCAGAGTTGCTCCATCCTGCTCTTGTGAGCTATGAAAAGTGAAACCTTTCCGACAACACCCCCCGGACAACCGGGACGAAATCTACCTACTGGTGGGAGCAATCACAACAGAGCAGCCCAAACAACAATTTCAATTATAGAAGTCAATTTTATTACAATAAATGTCTGTTAAGAAAGATAATTCCTTCATCCTGCTCTGGCTGCATGCCAAGAAGAAAAGTATCTAAAATATTATCTCACTACAAACAGCTTTATTTGCTAGAATTTATGTGCAGCGGGCCAATCCTTCCCTTGTCTTCCCTTGTGTGGGCGCAGATGGGTCTCGCTCCCAGTAACTTCAAACCACTTCACAGGACGACTGCTCGGGGTGGGCCAGACAATTTGTAGACCCAAGACCGGACGGCGCAGGCCAGAATCCCAGTGTCAGCTAGATGGAAGTGCAACTTGCTGCAGCGGCAGAGGACCAAATCCACGGGTCAGTAAGTCCACAGATGCTCCACAACATCACACAGGAACTCAGACACAACCACCAGAATATTAACAACCTAGGGCGTAGGAACCGGGAGGGACGGAGGGGATGTGTGCCCCCCAATATTGGAGACAGGCGCATTTGTACCCCAAAAAATTTATGTCACGCAGGAAAAAATATTTAACTTTGAAATTTGTAACTTGCGTGCTTTTACTTTGAAAGCTCAATGCAGCATCCTGTCATGCACCCCGCCACCTCACCGGTGGGAGAAGAAAAGAGACCCCACCAGCGCAGTTTACATTAGTTCTTTTTAATGGAAAAGACAAAAAAGAAAGTAAATGTGAGGCGGTATGTAGGTAAATGTTTTTTCCCAAGAGGGTAATTATATTTTCTGTCTAATGTTGATATTCATCTAATGTGAATCCAGCATCTAAAATACACTATTTATGTCACTAGCTAACAAAAATATGGTGGACTTATTCCAGTGACTGACAAAAGCCATTTGACACTAAATACGGTATTTAAGATTTTTCTTGTAACTTAACTCATGTAAGTTAAAAATCCCCATCAGTGTTTTTCTACACTTTTTTTATGTCCATTGCTTTCAAGTTAGAGACCAGATGAAGTCCAGCTGGATGGATCCACCAGCTTATGAACTTCAGCTCAGTGACTCGTTCATTTGAATCAGGCGTGTTGGAGCAGGAAAACATGGAAAACCAGCAGGACTGCGGCTCTCTAGTGTTGAACTTGCCTGTTCTAGTATTTATCATTGATCTGTACTTGTATTGGATTATAAGATCTGTGGTGCCTTTGTGCTTCTCTTTGTTTTGAAAAAATACCGTGCTAAATGTTTTTTAAAAAAACAGCCTTTTCACCATTGGTGGACTTTTTAGTACAGTAAATATAATATATACAATTATATAAACACAACTGAGTAAATGTAAAAATACAGAAAAACACACCGTACAGTTACTGCTGATGGTGATGGACTCATTGATCCTCACCTGCATTAGAACACAGAGGTGCAACTTAGAAGAGTAGATATATAATTTTAAAAAAAGGGGAAACTGGGATTACTGCTTGTAGCAGCTGCAGTCTTGTAGCATTGTGGGACATTGTTACTGTTTTACCTTTTAGG
>JBAMHW010000015.1:31201291-31214170 GCA_037177495.1 Rhadinocentrus ornatus | reverse complement strand
TATATATATACACTGTTATTGTTTATTTATTGTACAGACTTGTAAGGCTTGGTGTGTCTTGTGCAGGTTACGTGGGAGAAAAAGGTGGTGTTTACTCAGCGCCCCTGCACCCAGGGTTCTGCAGCCATTACTGTGCAATGCTGGTGATCTTGATTATTAGGTAATGACTTGTTACTTAGTAGCGATGAGCAAGTAAAGTTAAGATGACACAGCAGTACAAGAACATTAAAGTGGTACTACTTTTCATCCTTACAAAGGTTTCCAAAAGAGATCATTAACCACTAGGAAGCAGGTTTTTGATTAAATGAGCTTTTCACTCACTGGGTCAGAGTTAATCCAGTACTCACATGAAGAATTTGTCTTTTGTTCCCCTGATTACTAACCAGTACTTCCCTAATAAGCCTGGTCTTTGTGGGCCCCAGTAAGTACTGGTTAACTACCCATTAGTTCCTGATTCGCCTCTAAGGCAAATTTTGTGTCCAGTATTGTAAAGTGTTACCAGAAATAGAATAAGTAATAACGAGGAAAAGGCCAGTCATATATAAAATAGGATTCAACAGGCACCACGTGTAACAAATGTGTGCACGCAATAAAACCCTTTTCAACCGACCAGGCTGAAGATCCTGGACTACAGCAACCTGATCCACACACGCAGGTTAAATTCACAGAAAAACAGCACAGTAGTGGACACAGTCTGATGTCAGTTAATGTTTTACACAACGCCACAGCCGTCTTGCTTCTCCGCCTTGGTCGTGCTCACAAAGGCCAACCTGACAGGTGTGCAGAGCAGTCTCTTATGATCGGTGTGCTGATCAGCAGTTCTCCACAGCTGTGGGCTTTGCATTCAGCGCTCACCGGCACCCCCATGAAGTTAGCTCAACCCAGATGCTTACAGACGTACACTCAACAAAACTTTGTCAATGAGATGTGACTGGGAGGGTATAAAGACAAAAACAGAGCAAGACTGCAGCATTCATTTAGAGTTCTTTCTCCTCATTGACCCTGAAACTAAATCCTAAACTCTGATCTGATGGGAGAAGACGTACTCTTGAGCAAAGGAGGAAAAAAAAAGGAGATGTGAGACAGCAAACGGTGCACACTCCATTAAATCAATTAAGTCTGCATGCTGCAGGAGCCTGGGCAGCAGGATAATTACTTAGGGAGAGTGATCAGAGACTAATCTAATGATGATGCCCTTTGCTTCCCACAACCAGACTTGAGGAAGCAGCACTCCTGTGGGACTGGACCAGGGCTGTGAAACTGGGGGAACATAAACACACACACATGCAGACGGAGGACATGACACATGTGTATGTGTGAAGGAGTGTTTTTAAAGGAAACACCAGCAGGTTGTTGATTTGTGTTTTACATTCCCATTTTATATTAGGACCTAATGAAATCATCTGGTCCTCACCAGGTCTCATAACGAGGTAAATACAGATTCATACAAACACAATTCAAAAAAGGCAGAATGCAGGAAAAGTGTGAGGAGAAATGAGGTCCGTCCCATGATTCAGCAGCTTGCAGAGGCACTTTTACTCACTCACGGGTTGATAGATAAAAGCTTTATGGAGCGTCGTAGTTTGGAAGTTAGGCTGCTTGTGCATGCATGTTTTCTAATCAATTAAATATTGTAGTGAACAATATTTTCTCTTTTAATCCAATAGATAGATAATTTAAATGATCATTTCAGAAAGATTCAATTTCCCCTTAACTCATCCGTACGCACATCCACCCATAAAAACAACATCCAAAGTGCAAGAAACAAAGCAGAATCATAAAAAACAAAAACAAGGCGGATGCGGTAAGAAGCCACTATAAAAGATAAAAATGACCATAACCAGGCCTTGGCCTGACCTCCTGCCCCCGTGCAGCTCTCCACCAACTTCTCCACGGTGTCCAAGCTTCTGGTGCTCAGGAAGGAGCCCTTTTTGGTTTATTTGGTTTATCTAGTTTATTTATTTAGCTTGTTTTCTGTTGTGTTTTGTGTTTGCCAAACAGTTTGTTGTTTGTAGCCTGAGAAGAGTCCGAGCAGTGCCTTCAGACCCTTTCCAGGGTCTGGGTCGACGATTTGGTTTGCTAAACCCTAATCTCTGTTCCACTGTCAGTCATTGGAGGCCTGGCAGAACATGAACCATGACGGCTACATTTCCCCTGATTAGCAGCACCTGACCTAATTTCTCTGAAAGCAGAAGGAGGACTTCTGCTTTTTGTCTCAGTTTTTGTTTAATCGTGTAGTTTTTTTTATCCAGTCTCTCTTTTTTCTCTGTGCCTTAATTCTGATACTGAATACTGAAACAAGGCTGAAAAAACCTACATTGGATTTCTTGTTTTTGGGAAAGAGAACGGGTTAAGTTAAAGAATTTGTTCACCAGTTCAGTAAAGGTTTTTATTAAAAGAGATTACTTTCACCACCAGCATTTCAGTGATTGAGGAATAAATATTTGTATGTTTTGTGTGTTGATAGTTTTACAGGTCAAAGTCTTACAGATTTCTGTTTGATAGAGACTCATGTGCTCTCTCTCGCCTAGAAGGAGCATTTTGTTATGTTAGCGCGACGCAGAGAAGAAACTTTGATGTTCCTCTGAGAGGCTCTTCTACGGCACTCAGTCTGCTGCCACCTTCTGTATCCGTTTGTCTCCTTTCATTGATTTTTCCTGCTTCTGATCTGCGCTACTGCGTATTCGCTTCCTGTCCTGGTGGATGGCCAACACAGCATCCCTACCTTCTCTGCTCTTAGTCCCTTTCTCTCTCTGTCTCTGTCTTTCAGCCGGCATGGAGAAGCAAGGATTATCCCACCAGGGGATTTCCACTTGACAGAGAGTGGGCTGCTTTTGAACTCTCCCTGACTGAAGCAGCTTCTCTTTCCCATGCTGTTCCCAAAGTACAAGTGGCTCAGACATATGGCGGCGACTGAAAAGAGAGCGATTTTGGAGATAATAAAAAAAAGGGAAGGAATGGAGAGAGCTTAGGATCAGGGAGGGAAGCTGGAGATAAACAAAGCTACCCCATCCAGTTGGAGTATAGTAAACTTGTCAGTTGAACTAAAGAGAAACTGATTTAGCTTTTTATGAAAATGGCAGAACTTTATTAAAACTTCAGCTTTGTAACAGCAAAATGAAGACAACTACCACAGTTTTGACGGAAATGAGTTCATCATCTGCAAACTGTTGTCAGAGGAACCACAAACGTCTGACATGGTGCTTTCAGACCAAGTGTGAAACAAATGATTCATTCCTTGTGCAAATCCAACCACTTCTGTAAATAGCAACTATTGCTGCAGGTAAACACACCTCTGGTGTCCTCTGTTCTGCCCCGGATCTGTTCAGAAATTCTGCCCCACAGCAGGTTTGTGAAAGCAACTGTGTCAACAGTCTAGGAGGGGATTGGTCCTTACAGCCATCTTTAACTACAAATACTTCATTAAATTGTGGTTGAATGTCAATATAATACTAGTACTAATATGTTGTAGAACTACAAGGCAATGTAATTTAGGTAACAGCTAAAAAAAAAACTGTTGTAATTACACTGACCTAAATCGATATCAGATCAGAACAGATCCGATCAAATCAAATCGATTCTTGAAATTTGAATCGATACCAGCTCTATGGACAATAGGTACAGAATCTGTAAGCATAGGACACACATTTAAGCTCAGCCTCGGTACATCTAGCTTCACCACTTCCTTTAATTCACTTACTACCAATTTACTACCAATCGGTTACTCATTTAAAGCACCTAAATGTATTTATGAACAAAATGTATATGTTAGGGAGAGGAGAGCATCATGGTTTGGGAAAAATACAACTGTATTTGCAAAAGCTTCTCCTATACTGTTGACTGTTGACTGCTTTGGTTCCAGCTACTCATTGAAAAATGATTTTAAAGGGACAATAAATGGATAATGAATTAGGGTTGGGAATAGGTTATTATGTTGCAATGGGCTTCAAGGCTTGTTACCAACATTATAACTTGCAGTTTACACCTGGCAACCTGTTCCTCTGGTGGCTATGCAAGTTGATTATTTCACTGTGAATCAATAAGAAGGTCCTAAGAGGTATTTGTTACCATTAGACCCCCTATGACAACAACACAGAGAAAATGGTCTCTTCAAGCAGAATTTGAAGGTTTTCAAGAGCTTAATAAATGTTCTGAATATTGTTTGACACTTTAAACGTATTAATTCCCAACTTCCTATTTACACAGCCGTTCCTAACATCATGAGGAAATTGTGATTAAAGGCTGTATTCTACTTCACAAATTGAGATATCTGTAAATGCTGGCAGACACAAATCTTCCCCCCAAAACTCAGAGTGCCTTAGGAAATAACATAAGTGTATCACACAAAAGACAGGTTTTAAGTTGCAGACTAACAGAGCCAGCAGCACTCGGAGCATTCTTTGATTTTCATAGCGAGCTGTGAGCTCTTGGGGGCGATTGGTCTGGTAAAGGTTTCTGAAACAAGCCCACAGACAGAAGGGAAGGAATCTAGTTCAAACTAAAGAGAGAATAAAACAAGAAATAATATTAATTTTTTAATAAGGGTTAAGTTGTTCACTTGTAAGTTTAGGAATAAATTTTTAATAACAATAATAATGATAATACAGTTTTCTTTCAAAGCGCTTTTTAGACCCCCAAGGACACTTTACAACATTAAAGTAACAACATTAAAAATAAGGCAATATGGAATAAAAACAGCATACAAAGTGCACTAAGAGAAACCAAATTTAATATTTGATATTAGTGAATTTTTAAGGGGTTAATGAAGAGTGTACTTGCTAGAAAACAACAGAGCCTCATATATATATATATATATACATATATGTATATATATATACGTTGCTGCTATAGGTAGGCTGTCCTATTTCACAAACAATTAGCGGACTTTGAAGTGCGCAGACTATGTAGGACACTCCGCAGCCTACGTAGTCTGCACACTTTGCAGTCTGTAGACCCTGAATTGGGGTACATTGGGATTAATTTTAGGCTCTGATTTGATGTTATTTTCTTAAGATCTGTGAACAGAAATACTCTCATGTGTGATCTGATTCCTGAAATCATAATGCTCTCGGCCTCGGTCTCAGACACAGCAAGTTACATTTTGTAAACTATCGCTGTGTTTTCCTTGGTTAAACGTATTTTCCCGTAGTCATTCCTTGATGTCATCAGTGGAAGTTTGTTACCAACTTTCACTGAAGAGTAAAGATTTCCAGTATTCTTGACTTTGCTACAATTTTGAGTTCATATTCATCTAGTTGAGCAGATTATATTTTTTAGAATTATTTTTAGGCTTCTTATCTAACAGTGCCAAGTCTGCATCTAATTGAACTGCCTCTTGGAAAACTGTGGTACTGTCTTAGGGTCAGGTTTATTATTCACAGTGGGTGATAATTGTTAATAGTTTGGGGGTCCTAAAGGTGAAAAGACCGTGAGCATATAGGATATGTTGTGCTCTCCTTAATAAATCATTGTTTCTGTAACTGAAAATTTGATTATTATTTTAGCTTTGTTCCTGGTCCAGAGGTTATTAATGGGAATAGTGCAGCAGCAGAATTTGCCAGGAGGCTCTCAAGAAGTCAAACAAGGCCGCAGTATCTTGACAGTTTGTATTCAGAGGTTTTTCATTTCCAGAATAGCAGACTTTCACAGAAACGAAGCTACAACAGCAGCTGGCTGTTACATAAACATTTTCTAGTTATAACAACACATGAGGTTTTAATGCCCCGTGCATGTGCTGATGCATCCACTAACTCAAATCTAACTGCGGTAGGGAGTGTGTTGTTGTGGGAAGACACAAAATCTGTGGTTTACGTTTTTAAGTGTGTTACTTTTTGATTTCACAAGTAAATAAATAAATAAACAAATAAATAAATAAAAAATCATTTAAATTCAGCGTTATTTTATAGCACAAGTTCACAACAAAATCATCTCAGGGCACTTCAATCAATTGAAGCCAGTTCATTATGATCCCATCGGTGTTCATACAAGCCAATTGCGAAATTTTATTAGCCTAGCTACCAGCAGATTGCATCAAATTTTGACTGTGATGCGATTTCCCCATCCTACGCTGCACAGGGCGACAGTGGAAAGGAAAAATGATCTTTTAACTGGAAGGAAAACCCCTGGCAGAACTAGAACCAGAACCAGAACCAAAACCCGGCTCAGGAAGGCCATCTGCCCCGACTAGTTTGGGTGGAGAGGACAGGAAATAGAGACCAACAGTTACTGAAACGTTTGGCCAGGAAGACCTGCTGAAAGAAGTTTCAAATCTTTCTTTTTTCATTTTAATGGGAAAAGTGCCTTTAACTATTTAAATCTTATTAGGATAAAAGAAAAAAAAGGCTGTATTTAGTGATTTCAACGGCAGAAGGGTCAGCAGGTTCGGTTTCAGCTGAGAGGCACGCTTGCAGAGTTGCTGCATCCTCATGTTTAGCACAGAAATGCTGCAACAGAGAGGAGGTGTTATTTCTAAACACCAACTCTTGTGAACATTTGAGGCACTGAACCTACATTTTAACCAAATATAATAATACTAAATTAATAAAAATAGACAATATGAAGGTAAAAAAGGAAAATTAGGCTGATGATTAACACCTGCATTTATCAGAAACGACTTACACATAACATTTTTATTTTACAACATTCATTCATTTTCTGTAGCTCCACGAAGGCTCGGGGAGACATTCAGCCGTACCATATCTTCTCTTATTTTATTGAACATACCTTTGTGGATGACACGAGATCAAAGTGTTTCTATACACAGGATCATTTTCTTTCATTTGCATTCTTCACCATCAACGATACACTATGAAGCAGAGAGGGAACACCGAGCATATCAGGTCTCCTTATAAAGAATCAAACAACACCAAAGATTTGAATTAGTCGCATCACTTTTGGTGCTTTCTGTAATTACAAAGCCACAAACACCATCAGTCAAGTGATGACGGAGATTAATACAAGCCTCAACAGCGCTTCAGTGAAGTGAAACAAGCTTGGGAGCCTAAGGGTCACATGTTCAATCTCTATCATTAGATAACCAGAAAGCAGATTACTTCAGTCTCTGGTCCTTCCAGACTGTGGCTTAATATTAACCCTAAACAGCTTCGTAAATGTACACCCTGAATTAGTGCTTCAAAAAATAAATAAAAATAACAAAAGCATGACTCCATCCATCCAACATCTCTACCAGCTTATTCCAATGCAGGGTTGCAAGCCTTGAAAAGCAGGACAAGTCCTTTTCAAGCTCAAATATTGTGCCATTCTTCCTCCAACTCAAAACTGTTGTCATTGCTAGTAGGAATGTCCCGTACTTCTCCTTGGAGTCAAGACGAAAACCACAAGCCAGAACTTCTTCTCAAGATTTTCTCAAAATCAAAATGTTGATGAAAGTAACATTGGAAGACTTGTACTGTGGCTTTTTAAAAGCCGCAGGACTGGACCGTAGAGTGTTCACAGAGTAAAGATTAGAGAAAATAAAAACAGATTAAAAGATATACTATTTGATGGCTTACTGTCTGCTGGTCTGAGGACAGAAGAAGGATTGAAAATGAATGAATGGACACTTTGGTAAATGCTGTCACTGACCTCAACTCCCACACATCAAATTATTCTACTGGCAGCTGTGATCCAGAAGTAATGAGGGGTTTTATATCATATATGCTAAGTTGCAAGTAGGACTGTTTTCAGAGTGGGGCGAAAGCTTGAGTTTGATGTAAAGATTTAAAAAATGAGCAGAGGAAAAATATCAGAAGCTGAAAGTAGAAAAAAGGAAAACAAATGAAGAAAGGGTGCATGCTGGATCATACATTCATAAAAGACTATTTCAGTTCTAACAACAGAGGGTGTGTGAGTCAGTGTGAGTGTGACTAAAGGGCTTGTTGCTGTGTGCATCACTATCTCCCCTCGGCATCCAGGTAGCTGGAGGTGGCAGCTCCTCCACCCCTGAGCGTGGGGCCGTCTGATCCGCTTCCAGCCTCCCACTCTCCCTCCAGGAGCGACGAGTCAGCCTCCACCATGGAGCCCAATTTAGCCGCTGCTAACACCGACGTGGCAGGGGACAGCTGCTGGTCCTTCTGAGCTTTCAAAGGCTCTCTCCATCAAAGGCCTGGATGGCAACTTGAAAGACGTTAAACAAGGCAGACACAGCAGGTGCGACTGTTTAGGAGAAGAATAATCTACATAAGGATAGAAAAGAAGAGAGCAAGAGGAGATGCTGAGAGAAGACAAAGACATAGAGGGGACGTTTCTCACATCACGTGAGAGAGATTTTTAGGTGACAAAGAACCTGGACAGACCAGGTAGTCTGTCATATTTAGTGATGGCAGAGGAGTGATGGGTGTGTAGGTGGGTAGCGTTCAGCCTCACAGGTTTAAAAAAAAAGGCTTAAAATCTTGTGCTATTATTATAATCCTTCATTCTATCTTCAGTGTATATTTGAGTCCAAAATTATTTGTAACTTCAGTGATACCTCGAGATACGAGTGCATTGACACGAATTTTTTGAGATACGAGCTGTGATTCGACCAAATTTTTTGCCTTGAGATACGAACAAATCTTTAAGATACGAGCATCCGAGCCGACGGCGCCGAACAAAGATCCCCAACAACCACGTGTGCTCTGTTTCCGCCGCCTCAGCTTCCCACGTCTCCCATTCCTCCTAACTCCTCCCCCTGTTTACTCCTCCCTCAACCTCCGTGCGCATCTTCCGTTGGCTCAAGTCTTCTGATCTCCAAGGTAAATAATACACTTTATAGTAAAACCAGTTTATTTTTTAACATTACTGTATGATTTTATCCAATATATGTCATTTATAAATACAGGTACTGTACATTTTTCATATTCAAAACACATAAAACAACTGGAGTGGAATTTTGCGAGCTGGAACGGATTAATGGGATTTCAATTCATTTAAATGGGGAAAATTGCTTTGAGATACGAGCAAATTGAGATACGAGCAAACTGAGATACGAGCAAATTGAGATACGAGCAAATTGAGATACGAGCAAACTGAGATACGAGCAAATTGAGATACGAGCAAATTGAGATACGAGCAAATTGAGATACGAGCAAGGTCACGGAACGAAGTAAACTCGTATCTCGAGGTATTACTGTAGTTGTTTTTAATTTATATTTAACTGTGAGTTTTCATCTGTCCATTCATCCATTTCTGACACTAGGAGGCCAGGTCACAGGAGGAGCAGCTTAAGCCCAGAAGTCCAGACTTCCCTTTTCCCTGCACCTCTTCAAACTCATCCAAGAAATGCTGAAGCATTCCCAGGCTATCCAAGGGACAGAGTCCCTTCAAAGTTTACTGGGTCTCTCCCACTGCGATGAATCCCAGATAGATGCCCGAGCACCTCATCTGGTGCTTCTTGATGCGAAGGAGCAGTGGTTCTACTCTGAGAGTCTCCCGTTACAGACTCCGTGAGAAGTGAGAACTTTCTTCTTGTTCTAAAGGCCCCGGTTTGGGAGTTCTTGCGGCTTGTCTTTGACACATCAGCCAAACAGAACTTTCTTCTTGCAGAGCTCAGAGAAGTGTTGTGTGATTGGTCGGACATTTGGGCGCGTGGTTCGGTGGGTGGAGTGGTCATCTTGTAACCCAAGGGTTGCCGGTTTGATCCCGGCCCAGAGAGCTCATGTCGAGGTGTCCCTGAGCAAGACACCGAACCTCTAATTGCTCCTAACGGGTTGTGGTTGAGCGCCTTGCATGGCAGCTTCCACCATCAGTGCGTGAATGTGGATAAAAGCGCTATATAAGTGCAGAACATTGACATTTGAGGTGGGCATGATTAACACAAAAAACAAAAAGTTGTCACTTCCGCGTTTCCGTCGATGCCAGGCTGAACGGAAAGTTGATCCAGGTGGTGATGAAAATGTTTGCAAGTTGAGAAACCACATTCTACGACTTTATTTCCAGCCCAGAGCATCACATGACATGATGAGCGATGATTTGATCGCTCACCATGGCAAAGAAGCATAAGAGGACATTACCAAAGGAAGCAAGGAAAGGAAAGAGAGAAAGTGACAGAGCAGGAAACAAGACGAGAGACAACTCTGGACTGACTTTTAATGGCTACAGAGAACTCAGAGAAGAGACAGGATGCAAGACAGATGCTAAATGTGGTGCCAAAGTGTGAAAATATGCTAAAGGTCAGCAGATTTAATGACATTTCTTTATTCCATCAAGTAAAAACAATGTGTCCAAACAGCACAATCTGTTTTACTTCTGATAACTACAAGCTCTCCTCCAGACGAGCATTTGGAAAGTGGGGCCAGGGCTTAGCTCACATCCCTGAAGAGCAGTGTCCTCTGTAGCGTCTGTCTTAAGGTGTTGGCTCCAGAGTTGCTCAGTGACTTGTGACTTTTATTGTGTGTATTGGATGTTTTGTCTTTTGTCTTTTTGTATGGACCCCAGGTAGACTAGCTCGTCCCACTTTGGAGACAGCTAATGGAGATCCTTTTAATAATTAATAATAAACTTTGTGAAGGACAATCTTTGGGGAGAAAAAAGTTTAAAAGTTGGATCCTTGAGGAAGCCATCAAAGGCAAGCAGCACTGGAGCCACAATTATTACAAACATGAAACTAGTGGTAAAGAAATATAAAAGAGAACAAGGTCAGGACTTTTTGAGTTTTCCTGCCAGAGTCCATAAGAGTCTAAAGCCAAGAAAAATGACAAGGCAAACTTCCAGAAACCGGACGGTAGAGGAACGGTTTAAAATCCCAGTGGTGACATCCATCCAAGCTTGTTAGCAGCTATGAGACACACATGTTTACCGCGAAGGCAACATTTTTTAACGTTTCTAACGGTATCCTGCCCTGGATTATGTCATTTCCAGCCACTGGATAAAAGCAGACTTTCTATGCTAAATATTGTTGGCAAAAGCTGAAACTGCAGCTCAACAAAAGACAGTCAAAGCAGACGTTTTTATATCTGACAGGAGGAAATGTACAGGTCGGATTTCACTTAGGGTGACAGCCTGCTGTTCTGCATGCTGGTCTAGTTAGGTCATAAGTATTATTGCACATTATATCTTCCTTTTCCTCCGGTGGCAGGTCTGAATTGTTTGCTATGAAAAGGGCCTGTATTCAAAAGACAACAGCGACAGAGGGAACTGAATGAATAAGTAAACATTTCCTTTTATTTACACTCATTTCATGTGTTTGAGATAAGCTGGTTTAGGTTTAGACTTGTTATACATGAGTTCAATACTCTGTAAATCACTGCTGACATTTCTGTTGAGACTCTGCTAAAATCCCTCTAGCTAACTTAACGGGAGACAATACCATTTAGCCTGTAGAGTACATCCTGTTCTGTAAGAGGTGTTTGGAACAGCATGGGGCCACAAGCTGGATTAAAGTCAGGAGCTATGAGCATCCATGTCTGAACAGCTAAAAAAAGATGGCATTACAGACAAACTGGCATCAGTTGTGTGTCGTGAAGGGATATTGTCACCAACAAACATGACAACAGCGTAGGGGCACACAGGCTGGCAGACAATCAAACCAATCTTTCCTGACATATACTTTTGTTCACCACCTCTCATGGATTAACAAGCATTGAAGCAGTTTGAGTGTGGGCTTGAAAAAATGTACCAATCCAGTGATTAAAATTTTTTAAAAATCCATAACAAACACAGTGAAAGGACTTTGTCAGGTGTCCAATTCAGATGGTGGCGTTTAAATTCAAAGCTGGCAGAGAATGTCGTCACCTACGAGGGCGTCTGGATGCCGGGTTCTTTGATGTTCTTGGCTAACTTCATCAGGCTTCCAGGCCATGTTGGACAGACTTCAGGCTTTCATATGCCTCTTTGATTTCAGAAGGATGCTGCTGCTTTTACCCAGAGAAAATCTAATTAATTCAGTCAAATCTAATTCATTCACAGTACAAATAAAAACCCTTCTAGGATCATTGGGCCTTGTTACAAGATGGGGGTAATCGCTGCCATTTACCAGGTCACATTTTATACATCAGCAGTATGTAGAAAATACAACAAACTTTGTTTACATGATTGTTTACAAGTTTCTTATGGTGTGTGAATTTACCTTTTAAGATGATTTAATTCATACCAAAAGTCAACCCTAGCACTGCTTTCGTGAGAAAAAAACAAACAAAAAAACGCATTAATTCTGTGTTTTAGCTCCTTTGTCAGCTTCAGTTCTTTCATATCTTCATCAATAAATAACAGCCAGCTATCAGCTTTTATGTGTAGAAGTTAATTAAACAACTGTTGATTTCAAGGCTTCATCCTGCACGTCTGATCAATTAGCCCTTTAATATCTAGTCAGATTAAGAGTTGGACTGTTTGCTTTCCATATCCTTGAGTCATGATGTGTTATCCTGAAAAATGGGCTTCACACGACTGAACTTCATTTTGATCGATGAAATAAGAGTCCAAAATGTCCACCTGTTTGTTGAGACTTTTACCTGACATCGTATACCATACCTTTGTTTTCCCCACACATCCATCTTTCTGTTTCGTTTGACCTGAACCAAACCAAAGATCATCTCTTTGTCCAGTGCAGATCGCTGAATCACTTACATTTAAAGGTGCAGTGTGTAGTTTTTTTTTGTTAGCAAAAATCAAGAATTGCTTTCATAAATACGTATTTTACCAAAGTCTAATCCCAGTCGTTCTCCTAGCTTAGAATTAGATGTTTATAAATACATCGGTGGCGGCGCACCCAACTGAAGGCTGCCATGTTGCATCGCCATCTTTGACTACAGTAGCCGAAAGGGGACAAACTTGTCAGCCTTGTGCGTTTTACCTGTGAGTCCCCGCTGTTTCGGGGGGAGGGGGAGGGCGCGGGGGTGGTGTAAACAAGCCAAGACGAGCATGGATGATTCAGCTTGCCAGCTTACATTGAAATGGAGGACCATC
>JBAMHW010000015.1:31188636-31201191 GCA_037177495.1 Rhadinocentrus ornatus | reverse complement strand
TTCTGTTCCTCATCACCTGACGGGACACTCCAACTTCACATTTATGAATCTCCGCGGCTTCCGTAGTCGTAATAACGTTCTTAAACGGTGAGGCTGCAGTAGAGCACGACTCGGTTGCTTGTAATATGTTAGCGCACCTCTAGATGGAGGAATTCTTACACACTGCGACTTTATAAAAAAACAACAATTTTTTCTGTTTACTTCATCTGAAATAAAAAAAAAATTCTTTTACATACAACAAGTCAAACAAATAAAAGGTTATTGAAATGTACTGTAATATCTTTAAAAAATGAACTAATAATTTTTTCTTAAAAATATTTTTGTTTGTTATTCTGAATTTACATCTTGGGGAGTTCTCCATGTTCTGACTGCAGGAAGTAAAGAGAGAATAATAATAATAATAATAAAAATAACAATAACAATAATAATAAAAACATAATTTAATATCTAACAGGGAGAAGTCTTAGCTATTTTGGACTCTGTCGTTGGACTCTGGATGTTTGAAACGGACGTAGCATAAAGGAAACTTTACCCTTAACAATTTGTACTCTTACTAAGGGAATATTGTGAAGAAGGTGGTTCACGGTGGTTCTGAAGCAGCAGCCTCTGGAACTGCAGATACCCCCTTTGTTTTTATTCTTGTTAATTATTTTTAATGTAAAATCATCTTCGTAGTTCAGATAAAAAGCTTAAACATTTCAAGTGAATGCAACATTCCCTTGAATTCACCATAATGATTCATTTTCATGATCATTTTATTCACCCTTTTCTCTTCAGTTGCAGCCTCTTATTGTGTTCTGAACATTTCATTAACAAATTTATTATTATGAGGGTTTTTTTTTTCTCTTCAAGAATTCAGATTCTTTCACTCATTTTGTGCAGAAGTTATTGTGTCTTTTCATGCTTCTTAATTGTTTCCAGTTCCCCTCCTCACGGTTTCAGTGTGTTTCTTCTTTGTCTGTCACCTGTTGTCTTCCTCCCTTACTCCGTCTGCACATGGATAGTACTGGACTCCCGCCAACACGACACCTCCCGCCACCATTTTTGATGCGCCACCTGTTTCATACAAGCAGATTTCAATGTCTAATCAGGACCATTCACATCCTCCCCGATGCCTCATGGTGAAAAATCACAGTCTGAAAACCTCCCTTTCAGCATCTACTGCGAATCTTATAGACCTCCACACACTCATTAGTGAATGTTGGAAATGCTCTTTGTTGCTCTCGCTGGATTTCAGTCCAGGCGCCCTCAAGGTTAGCAGATTAGCATGCAACATCAGATGTGGGTATTTATATTCAGAGGTGTCCAGGACTGCTCAGGTCCCCGCTCATACATACATGTACATGTACAAGCGCTGTTAGAATGCATGCCAGTTATCTCCCTGACAAAATGGGTCATGTTGTGTTATGCCATGTTGTGGTGTGAACTTATCACATCTTGACACTTTGCAGCTGTCGATGAGTGTCACATTCGGCTGAGCTTCACTCAGAGCATGTTGTTGGTGGAGAAACGAAGCCTGAATCCAAGATTTTATGTTTGTTGCACTTTCCCGTACACTGCCTGTCCCCCATCAAAGAAGAGCAGATGGATTTTTTATAGATGGTTTGTCAGGGCGCTTCAAAATTTGGTGAGCCAACACGACCATGAATTAAACCACATGCATGTTTGTGACTTTTGTTGATGCTTTTATGTTATTCCATAACAGAAAACAACATATTTGACCAATCGTTCTGAAGGTAAAAGCTGACCTTAACCAGCAGATCAATAAGAACAAACATAGTGCAGTAGTCTATAAAAGTCAGGAACAGAGACTGTCCTTACTAAAATGAACCTGTGTGGCGGTGTTCATGCACACAGCCACAGGCTATGATTGCTATGATTACATTGACAGGATATGTGACCTCTAGTGGTTGCAAGAGGAACTGCAAGTGAAGAGTAAAATGGCGTCCATGATGGGGACAGTGATGCAAAAAAAAGGTATTTTATCCCAGATCAAGAATATTTTCTAACTTAAACCAAGTGATGTTACAGCTCTAAGCTAACTAGGTAATGTTGTCGGGAAAGCCGTTTTTCATCAGCTAAGTGACTTTTTAACACATAACAACTGCTATGATGTCTTCCAGTCAGGTTTTAGACAGCACCACAGCACTGAGATGCTCTGACTAAAGTGATTAATGACATATATTTGAATACAGACAATGGAAAAATGTCTGTCGTAGTCTTACTGGACCTCAGTGCTGTATTTGATACAATCGACCACAATATATTACCTAAACGACAGGAGAACTGGGTGGGCCTCTTTGGCGCTGCACTACACTGGTTCAAAACATATTTGGAGAACAGAAAGTACATTGTGTCAATAAGTAACTTTACATCTGAGCAGACAAGAATTACATGTGCAGCTAAAGAAAACAAACGATGTGTCTGTGACAAGCTGCTGGTAACAAAGAGCCAATGGATGCTAAGTGGATTTAACAAAATACACTTTCCTCTGAAAAGGTCAGAAACAAGGATTAAAAACTACCCCAAAGCACTAAACCTTTACTCAACTCACGACTCAGTAGATATACTGTATATCCTGAAGCATGATGCAGAGCAGCATGGCAGGCCAACAGTATATTACGCATACCTCACCTCTGCCAGCTTCTCTGTCATGAGCAGTGAGCAGAGATCAGGTGCAGCAGTCATTAGGACTCAATAAGTGATAATGATCGGCCTCTTGAAGAGGAAGAGGCAGTAAAACCAAAGGACCAATAACCAAGTGGAGGTGGGGGTTTCCGGGGGGGTTGTCATCACTGACAGCAGTTATTATCATGACGCGCCAACAGATGCAAAGTGTCCCAGAAGCATAATCTGCCAATTTACACCCTGACAGGTCTGTGCAGGTTCCAGTGAATCAGGTGGTGAAGCTCTATCCACTGACACCTTCTCTGTGCACACGTGGCCACAACTTCACGACGTAGCACACACATCTGTTGAGAATGGCTGCAAGCTTTTCAGAAGATTTGATTCTTTACCATCCCTGACTGAGGTTCAGCTAAGCTGCAAGTAGCCAGAAGGCGGCTGTTATCTATAGCAACAGTCCCCCAGTCAACACCTAAAAAAGAATCTGAATACTGCGTCTCATTTACTAATGTCTTTGTTTTCATTCAAATAAAAAATCTTCAGATTCACAAACATGATCTGAGACCAGGGAATTCCCATCCTTGCATCCAGATTGATGAATGCAAATCTTCTGGACATGCCAGCTGTCCCTAACGTGCCGGAAAAAGTCGGAAAATAAGCATAAAAGGTCATGTGGCTGCAGGGCCAGGTGCAAACACAGACAGAGGTGAGATGGAGACTAGGAAAGGGTCAGGAGGTCAGTGCATCTCCTTAATCTCCTGGTAAAATGAATCATTATAATAATACAATGGATCTGGAGAGGGTGCTTTAATGCACACGCAGCGTTAGAAAGAGCAGCTATAGAATTAAATCCCCTCCTGACTGCGACTTGCTCTGTCAGCTGCAGGCCCAAATGGAAACTTCATTTATTGTGTAACCAGTTAATTTATTGCATCTGTGACTTGCAGGAAAGTGCAGCTGATGTGGGAGCTGTGATATACAGGAAGTCTGTATCACCCAGAGCTTCTATTTTTGTCTCATTTAGTGATTATCAGTGGTTTGTATGTTGGTAAACATTCTTTTATTTAGATTTTTTTCATAAAAGCCTATTTGTTAATACATTTTTTTAGTTATTTTAATAAAACCTTTAAATGAACAACCACAGCAATCAAATCAAATAAATAAAGGCCAAAGTCTGAACACTACGCCACTTTGGATTCACTCATTTCTCCACGCTTCACCAACACTTTGTATTTAACGCAGCTCATGTCTCTCTCTTTCAGTCTGTGAACCTGAAGGTTCAACATTTTTTATATTTTCAACCAGAAAGGGCTAGTATGGTACAAACCAGTACTTCATTTGTCCAAGAATGAGGCTGGTTAGCTCAATTGGTACAGAAACTCATAACTCTCCATGAAGGTTGTGGCGCTCTGGCTCTCCAAATGCATCCAGTCACTCTGATATCCATCTCCAGCAACTCCCTCTCACTATTCACACTTTCGTTCCTCCCCGAGGGCCATCAATAATGCATCATGGAGCTTCTCTAGACGTGTTTGTGCACACACACATCAAGCATCAACAACACACAGCGCGAGTTGAAAAAGCACGGAAGGCTGAGTTCATTTTGTGTCCCGTGTGTGATTTAGAAACGGGCACTGTCGGGGGCTCCTCCGGTGGAGGCCCTTCTCATGCAGGCAGGCACATCTGCAGACATCAATACGTAAGGCAGGGAGTCGAAGGGGTCTCCGGGTCACCACCGTGGGGCGCCCCTGGTGTCAGCAGGACTCCTCTCAGACTGTCACAGCCTTTCATAAGAAGATCCCACAACAAATAAGGCCTCTTTGGTCGTTGTTCCACCACGGCTGTCAGTCAGTCTGTTGGCGGCTGAAGAAAAGAGCAAGAGGCCTCTCTAGGACATGTGTATTAACAGGAATGAGGCCAAAGAGCAGCTTCACAACATGCACACTGAGGACGCATCTAGAGGGGAGCTGAAGCCAGTTCTGCCACAGAGTTACGAGCTCAGGCTGAACTTTACTGCAGCAGGTTGCCACAAAACTAAGCAAGAAAAGTTTATTATGAACAGCTTAGAGACGGACTCTTACCGGAAGGTCATAGCTGAAAACCAACGTCCAGAGCCTTGGCACCAGATATCTAAGAAGTGATGGAGAAAAATGGTTAGAATACTAAGATTGTTACTAAGCTGGAGCAGAAAAAAAGTCTTCCTTGTGAACTTAATGAGCAGTAGTTGTTGTGACGGCAGTAGTTGTCATGGCAACTGCAGTGCTCACAGTAAAAATCAAGGTTTCCCCAGAAAACATCACTCACATTGACACACATCAGCCTCCAGATCATCAAAAGGCTTTTAGATGTCAGATAAACTCCAGACTGTTGTGCTGCAGTTCTTCTGAAATACAACATTTATGAATGTAAACAAGATTAAATTAACCAAAGTATATAGTGTTGTTAAGTAAATTTGCATATAATATGAAAACAAGGGACTTTTGCTTGAAAGATGCTTGCAAAGTTTTTTCTCAAGACTTTACAGTTCCAGTAACTGAACAGTATCTTGTGTTAGCCAGGCCTTGTTTTGCTTGTAAGCAGGCTGTAGCTGCTAGAGTCCGGTGTGTTGCAGCAGAGAAACATCTGAAACTTACTGGACAGAAGCTCACGAGGACGGTGATAGAGATCCCTGCACTACACAGAGGTGTGTTCAGCCCTAACACTGATCTAAAGGAGCCACGCAACGTTCAGCAGACATAAACTCAGCAACTTTCCATTTGAGGATGTCTTCTCATAGCTTAGAAGCCTGAAACTCTTCACCAACTTCGAGCTGAAGAGGATTTTTGGATTAGATGAAGCATCTTCAAGCTCCCAGGCTCACCTAACATCCTCGTCTTTGGACTAGGGAGGAAAACCGAGCTTGAAGGGACAGAGAAAGAGCTGCAACCGAGGTCTGAACTAGCATCCTTCATGCTGCATGCTAGCCTGTGCACCACTGTCACACCAGAGGGCATCAAATGGACTTTGTGAAGACTGCTGTCATCCCAAGGCGTAGACTTGTATTCATACAAGCTCTTCAAAGTTTAATTTTAAAATGGTTGAAAGTCCTGTGCTGTGTCCTTGAATCGTAGCTTCAGATCTGCTGCCCTCCCACCTCCCTGTGGATGATTCTCTGTCAGGAGACATAAAGCCCTTCATTACCATCACAACTAATCCAACACAGCACGTAAGCCATTTTATCTAATACAAGCTGAGTTCCATAAGAGAAGATGAGAAGCACTGTACATCCCTTAAGAAGTCTGCAGTCACAGCGAGTCCATGGACAAGGAGGACGAAGCACCTGTCCTGAATGTCTAATGAGAGCTGCACTTCAGTGAAACTGCTGAAGTCTGCACTGCTATGCTGTGTGTTCGCATTTCCCACCTCTCCGAAGTCTTCAATGGAGAGATTAAAAAGAAATGCTGCAGGAAGAAGAGAAGAAGAAAGAGAATGAGCCGGCGCACAAGTAAATGAATGGAGCGGAGGGAGAGAAAGAAAGAGACTGTCAAAGTCAAACAATTTTAGACGGATCAATGTGCAGACTTTGCCCTGAATATCCAGGGGAGCGGCAGACCCAAAGCTCTGCGAGCCACAGTTCAAAGCAGTGACACATCCATTAGAATTACTAATCGTGATTGCATCGACAGGTCTGCAGCTGCAGCAGGCTGAGAGGAATCAGGCAGAGACTTGTTATTTTCAACTCTTTTTAGTTAAAAATCTAATTCCTTTTCATTTTTAAATGAAATGTTTTCATTCTACACACATTCTTACATACCTCCTTCTTGAGCCAGTCATATTTCCTCTGTGTTCCTTCAGCTTCCTTCTACTGGTTTGTGAGCTGAGGGTACTGCTTGTCTTTGGTTTTCAGAGGAAACTGTGTCCATTCTTGCTGAATCCCAGATTTCAGCTGTGGTTGTTTTCTGATTCTCCTCTTCATGAGGCCAGTATTTTTCAGTAGGAGCCAGATGTGGACGTGTAGAATGAGGTTTGACATCGTCCAGCTGGAATTATCACCAACCTTCCAGGAAACAAGCATATGTCTCCACAAACCTTCACACATGCCACCACAGATCCTGGTTTTTACAGCTTTCTCTGAAGCAGGCGGGTTTTTCCCTGAAAGCAACTGAAACATCTGACCACATTTCGCCCATCTGAGATGAGCTGGCGTCCAGAAAAATGCTGCTTCGTTCCAGAATAATCCAGTTTCAGTTCCATTTCTGGATGCACAGTTTTGATTAAAAATGGTTTTGCATTGTCCCCCTGAGCCCGTGTGGCTGCATTGATCATGGTGGTGCAGTGCTGCCCGAAGGCTGGAAGATCACTAAACAGCGGTTTCTGTCTTCCCAGTTTGCTGCATTGACAAACTTGGTTCAGCAGGGGTTGACCATTTGGACTTTCTGGTTGCCTGTGAGTCACAGAAACTCATTAATGATCCCCATGAACTGTAAATCTGTTAAAACTTTACTTCCACTTTATGAATCTCAGCAATCTGTGAAGAGTTTTATGTTTCAGACAAATCAGGACAATGAAATATATCGACAAATCTTCTGTTTCTCAGATCTGTGAGAAACGGATTAAATCTGATGTGAAGTCTAGGAGGAGTGTGCTGGAGGAAGAGTAGATTACATGATAAATCCACATCTTTTCATCCGCATCCTTGCATCTGAATTCATGCACAGTTACATCAATAAGCTTTTAATTGTTAACGAGACCATGTTGGTGGCGTGATTGGAAGGGAATGGCGGGGTGGATGGGGGGTGTGGGCAGGAAATCTGTGGGATTTGCAGCCTAATCTGCTTAGGCACTTCCCTGTTGGCCGAGCTGCAGACTGACACTGAGAGGAGTATTCGTGCTATCTTAGCCCAGCTGTCAGGAGCTGCTTGCTACCAAATCGATTCCACTCTTTTTCCTCTTCTACCTCTCCATCTCTCACTTCTGTCTCCAGCCCTCCCTCCCTCCCACGCCATCTCAGCTGGCAGCTAAATCAATTAATCCTGAAGCTTATTAGCAGGTTCAAGTGCCGGTCATTTCACACAGCCAAAGGCTTTTTGTAATACTTTACCAATGGACATAATGGTGTTTACTGTAACAGTAAACGGGAAGCAGATGAATGTTGAACTGGAATTTTTAATCTTCAGGATGAAGAACTTTACATATCTTCTGTTTTGTGGTAGGAACAAAAGGACCAATAATTGTTTTATCCAAGTCTTGCATTTTCCTCATTTCCAGTCCAGTTTTAAATTTCTGGGCACATACAAAGCAGAGGACTCACCAGGACAATAAAAACGGCTTCTGAGCAGCAGGTGTCTTCGGACCAGAATCCCCACAAATGTCATCCTGGTGAGCGAGAATAAAAACAGCAGCTTTTACTCTGACTTCCCACTCAGATCTTCACCCGCTTAAACTTTGGCCTGGAAAACAGTGCGGATCCATCAAAACCCAGTCAACCTGGTTCCTGAACAGTCATTACCCCACAGCCATCAGCATATTGAACTCAAAGCTGAAGCACACCTCCGAGTCCCTTTTAAAGTAGCATCATGTCACTTTCTGACCTTAAAAAGAAGTTTTCCGATTGGTTTTAATGGCAAAGGAACATTTCTTATTAACATTCCTGGAGCCATGTTGCACAGCAACGTCCAGGGGCTGAGAAACAACACTTCAGAACCTTCCTCTAGGATCACAGCATCACTTCACTGCATCATGTCACACACTAGCAACTGGATATCAACACACTGGCCATTTTAAATTCACACCATGGCTGATTTAGTAAAGAAACACATTATCAGAGGAAGAGAGGAAATGAAAGAGAGAAAGGGAGTACGAGGTAAGACAAGACTCAGAAAAGAGACAGGATGCAAGATGGAAGCGGAATTAGCCGTTAAGGCCCCAAAATGTTCTGTAGTCCAACTTAGTATGTATGTCTGATGTTAAATCCCAATACCACATTAACTGAGTTTATATCGATTTGATATTTGCCAATATCACAGATTCTGTCACAGTATGATTTTTATTAGATTCAGGATCCAGCGATCGATACGAGACGGTGCTGCATGCAGATTTAACACGACTTTCATTCATATCTCATCATAAAAAGCAGCTAAAATATTGAATTGATCTATTAGATCTCCGCTCTACAAGTGAGAGCTGAATTCCTCACTGTGACAGTTAATTACTGGATTTTATCGAGTTCAGTTTTTTAGTAAACCTAAATATTGTTGTAAATGTAAACCGAGTTCTTTCTAAAACGATGTGAACTTGTTCACAGCAGGTGGAACTTATTCCCGTGAACCTTCATGATTTTACATTGCTTTGATTAATTCAGTTCTTCGGCTATTTTTGGCCTCTTAAAATGTGTGATTTACAAATCCCAGAAACTTATATTTTATTCCCAAAAGAACAAAACAGATGCTGAAACTGAGACATTTCACCTTTTCCTGTAAAATATGAGCTGATAGTAAATCTGACTGCAGCAGCATGTCTGTAAAAAGTTGGAAGAGAAGCAACAAAAGGCTGGAAAAGTAACTGGTACAAACCAGAAACACCTGGAGCATTAGACAACTAACCAGGTTAACTAGTAACAGGTCAGTAACATGACTGGGTATGAAAGGAGCATTTCAGAGAGGCAGAGTCTCTCAGATGGAAGGATGGACAGAGCTTCAATATTTTGCTAGTTGTACAAAGACGTCTTCCGTACAAGCTAAAGGGATTTTCTATCACTGATAAAGTAAATATGGATGGTTTGTGAACATCTATCTTCAAACTCAGATCTGTATAATACAAACGTATTTACATTTGTCTCCCTTTGTTTAACGTGATAACCGAGGTTCACTGAGGTGTAGAAGCATCAGGCCCAAATCAAGCAGCTCAGAAACGCTATTCATCATCTTGTTGAAGGATCAGAGTTCAGGATTTCATGACATGAAGAAGAGAATTTTCTAGCACCAACATCCTGCAACACCTCCCTCTTCCTGCAGCTTCCAGGTAGAAGGTTGTTTCATCTAGTTCAGCCTCTTCAGACACAGGATGCCAGCCAAAGTTAAAAATCTGAATGCCTCAAATGTAACTCAAAGAAAAACAGAAAGATTTCCAAGAGAACTGCAGTTCAAAGTGCCGCTGCAAACACACACATGGGATAAGCTTCAGACTTCCGAAATCCTGAGCAGGATGAAGCATGAAGCAGGAGCACCACATCACTGGCAGAAGCTGGTGGTTTTACTCACAATCTCTCAGAACTGGACGGATTTTGCAGAAAGTTTGGACAAAAGTTCTCAAACAAGAATTCAAAAGCTTTCAGACTGATTCAAGAAGTGTTTGTGGATCATGGTACTTGATGAGGTTTCGCTTCAGGCTCTATCCCCCTTTTAGTCGGTTTTCACACTGTGAACAACTGGAAATAAAAAAGCTTTTCCTTATGAAAAAGGATTGTCTGTGTCTTGCTGAGCTGTTTACAGAACCAGACAGTTTGATTAGCAGTCTCTCTGGCAGAATTTGCCTTTATGCACATTTTTTTAAACCTTCCTTGCATGAATGAGACGACTTTGCCGCCGTTCGCTTTATGAACCACAACTCAGATGCTCCTACAACTTTGTACTTGTATTTATACTTTTCTATTATTTAAATGATCTCAGATGCAGAGTGATTTAGACCTTTTACTGGAGTTAGTGAAGCTGCTGAGAGTCAGAGCCAGGAAAAACCTCTCTGAGCATCATGTCAATAGAAATCCTACAGCACCCCCTAGTGGTCATATAGGCATAATCAATGGGAAAGGGTATCGTAAAGAAAGGGAAAGTTGACAGTATTTTACAAGTAAACCTAAATCTACATAGAGTGTATATACCATATTACAAAAGTATATAAAGATATAAATGTAAAAATATTGCAGTATGTATAATAAAATGTTTAAAAATGTAGTATTCTTAAAAATGTAGATATAATTGTGTGATGTTGATGACTGACAGCACTTCAGGGCATTGTCTCACATCTCAAAAAACAGGATGAAAGCTTCTCACCAACAAGAGGATGTCCAGATGTGGTCCTCCAGGGCCACTGTACCGCGGGATTTAAACATTTCCCTGGTTGAAGTAAAGGCTTGTTGAAAAGATCCATTTTTATTTAAATATCTTGTGTTAAAGCAGGGAAACATCTAAAACCTGCAGTCACACTTCCTTAAACCAAAAATGAAATGTGTCCAGAAGTATTACAAATCCCACGACTCATCCGTGAGAAAACAAGTGTTTTCAAGTTGCACTAACTTCAAATTCATATTTACTGAAATGTAGACCAACTTCTCCAGATCAGCTGGTTAAAGAGATTCTCTTTCTTAATCTCAAATTATTATTCTTTCTTCTAAACCGCAACACAGCTTTCTGCTTTTTGCTTTATCTGTTTAGATGTTTAATCATTATTTTTACACATTAGAGGCCAGAGGTCTCGGTAGCGATGAAGCTGGATGAAGATGATGATAGATTCATTCAGTGTGATGAAAATGGTTAATTTTTAACCTGGATATTATGTATAGTACCAGCACGTGTTAGTTCTTGATCTCTCTCTCACACTTTGCACACCTTGCTGAGGACTTCATCACCATGTCAGGATGCAGAAACAAGGAGCCTGAAATGAGATGACAGACTGTCTTCCAGCCCAGCAGACCTTCACATGTCCAACCATCAAAGCTAATAGAGCTGAAGCTCTGCTTCTAGACTCCAGTTGACACCTCCTGGTCTCTCGGTGCTTTAGCTGACCAAACAAGGTCATGTCATCTTAGACCGCCGACTGAAACACGTTCAGTCAGAGGTCCCGTCCAGAAAAATACCCAACCTGCAGATAGAAGCAGGTCTAACTCACCGTTTCAAGTTGGTCCAAAACCCTGCAGCCGGACCACTCAGTAAGATGCCAGGTAGGTCCAGGATCCAGTCCATCCAGATCCTCCTCCTCCTCTATTAGGCCTTAAATAGTCTCCATCCTCCTACCAGACCTCTAAGGAGGTCCTGGAGGAGGTGCTGTTCCTGGACCTGAACTGAGAACTGGAGGAGCTGGACTGTGGACTGGTTTTCTTTTGGGATCAGATCTGTAAAATGTCACAGCTGAAGACTCATCTCTTCTCAAAATGTTTCCTCTCCACCTTTTTATGTAGTTTTAGTATATAAAGCTTTGTATGTATAGTGATGGAGCCACGTATGGATCATCTTCCTACACGCCCTGTCCTGCAGAGTGTAAAGCAAATTTTTCGTACTTATTCACGGCTTGTACAGTGAGAGGAAGACACCCTGTGCTGTCAGTTGCATGACGTCTGCTCTTCATGTGTCCAGTCATGGAGGAAATTTGGAAGGCAGTATGGAAGGTGATGGACACAGTGAGAGACACTGAAGGCATCATCGTGTACCTGTGTCCCAGATGAAGCTCCACAGTCTTTCCTCCTCTGTTGTTTCTATACATGCAGCACATAATTAGCTAACACACGTTCTGTACTTTTACTGTTTGCTGTTATTGTAATGACGTAAACTGGCTAAATATTAAAAATGGAAATAAGTGAGCGATGAACGTTAGTAATGTGCAGAGTCACAGGAGAGTTCCAGCTTTGTGAAAAGGTGCTGAACAGTAATCACGAGTCTGAACGTTTGATAATCCCTGAATGAAAGTTTTACACGTCAGACTGACTTTCACGTCATAACGAGTTTAAGTGGAAACTTCATTAACTCATTAGTTACAGAAGCTAAAAAAAGGTGACAGCATTTAAATCTCAGCAGATAGATGATGTTCACATGTATGATCTGATGGAGATCAGAGCTCCAGCTGCATCATTCTACGGAGGTCCTCAAAGTTTTCTGCAGAGGTGCTTCTTCTTCTTCTTCTTCTTCTTCTTCTTCTTCTTCTTCTTCTTCTTCTTCTTCTTCTTCTTCTTCTTCTTCTTCT
>JBAMHW010000015.1:31178030-31188536 GCA_037177495.1 Rhadinocentrus ornatus | reverse complement strand
TTTTTTGTTTGTTGCGTTGTTCCCATCCTCTTTCCCCCTTCCGTCTCCCCCCCCCCCCCCCCCCCCCCCCCAGTTTGAGACCAAATGTTATAAGAAGAAAAATTCACATTCATCCTGAAAGCTTTTTTTTTTCCATCATCTTCATTTTCCCTTCCCCAGTCAAACATATACCACACATCTTCCCTTCACCGTGAGTCCAGCAGTGTTCACATGAACCTTGTGATTTCAGTGAAACTTATTTTATTGCAGGTACGTGAGCTTAAACGGGGCTAAATTCTCCGTATCTGTTGCTGAGGGTGGTTTATTAACGCTGAGCTCTGCAGAGCTGTTGATGACACATCAGGGGATTTCTTCAAGTTTCAGGATCTGAATGAAAGTATGTGAAGCACTGGTTATGCAAAAGTCTCTTTTCATATCCACAGTACTTTATTCTATTCTTTTCATCATTTATTTCTACTAGTTTAGGAATTTCTCTTTTACTTTATTTTCTTAAATGTTTTAAATGTTGTTTTAACTGTAAAATAAATGTTTTATTCTGACCATAACTAGTTTTCTATGATTTTGTTGTCTCACGTTTCTACATTTCTCCGCTGCTACTGAGTCAGAAACTGATTTAAACCGGAAGCAATAAAGACGTCTGCTGGAAGAACGGAGCAGTGGGAATTCTGGGAAATTTATTTGGATTTATCGGCAACAGAAACAGAAAGTTCTGAAACTATTACAGCTGCGACAGAAATGCATGAATGTTATTCGGGACATGAACAAAATGCTAAAACACCACCAGCAAAGAGCAGGGGTTAGCATCTGAAGCTGGAGGATCTACATTCTTTGTGTTTGTTGCTAGTTCTTCCCAAAAGTCACCAAGATTTTCTACGAGAGTACAAACCACACAGAAACAAGAGAAAACACACCTGTTACCAGAGAAAACAGAGAGCTATAGTGTGTGAGGCGCAAGCCGTGGGAGGCCTTGCTGCCATGGCTCAGGCTTTGTTTCTGTCTGAACTCTCCTGCTCTGAGCTCTCTCCTCCGCTACCAAACCTCCGGTTCAGCTCTGACGTCAACACCGAGCAGCAGGATTTCTGTGGCGAAACGGAGGAAAAAGTAAAGAACTGAAACACGACATCACGTGATCACACGCTGTCTTACTCCAATGCCCTACCTTGCCATCCTTAGCTTGCTTTCGGGCCCTGGATAAGAGCTCCAGAAGGGCCAGCAGGAGTCCGATGCCTAGACCCAGGCCAAGGAGGAGGAAGAGGCCCTGTAGGTGGTGGGGCTGCAGGGCATTGGAAACCTGGGCCTCGTTGGTGCCGATGCAGCTGCTGGCCCACCACTTGTCCCGTAGGTGTGTCAACTCACCGGACTCGCTGAGCTGGAGGATGGCAATGGTTAGGTTTTTCACCAACGGAGAACCTGAAAGATGGAACAAAGACTTTCAGACCCGCAGCGTCATGTTGGAGATCTAGAACATCAGTTTTCCAACACAGATACTAGCTCAGTTCAGTTAAACCTTCACGTGTTGGATGGTAAACACAAGCTACTGATTCTTCATCGACTAAAGAAACCTGCTCTCAGACTGGATGATAACTCGTTATCTGATCCACTTCAGACTCCAACCTTCAGCACCAATCACTCAACATGATGATCATGCCTAAAAACTGACTCCAACAGTCAGGTTTCCCAACAAAAACAAAGTCTTCTTGGGCAATTTTAAAGCTGTAAACTCAGTTACAAAGGATGTGGTCACCCAGATAAATTGGATTATTTTCTACGATTAAAGGGCTGCTGGAACAGAACCCTGGAATGCAGCTGCATGAGGATTTATGGAGAATCTTCCAGAGTTCACATCTCGGGGCTCCTCGGGGATAACAGCTTTTTCTCCCCCTCTCACCGGCACTGACACGGCCGCTGTTGGGTTTGTCAGAGGAAAGTCATCCAGTCAACTTCACCCTTGAACATGAATGTAGCTAAACAAGGAGGTGACAGAGAACATCTCCATAAGAACATCCCGGGTGTGGCCTGGTTCCACCAACACCTGGACCCAGTAACAGATGCTGGCCTCTGAAATGCTGTGGAAGCTCCGAGAGGGACAGGAAAAGGAAAAAGGACTCATCTGACCTACAGACTTCACAGAGGAAGTGAGGATGAGGAGGATGATGGTGGGACGTCAGCTCTTCTAGCAGCAGATGCTGTACAGGTTTCTAATCCCACTGTTTTCTGTCCTTATTCTGCTTGTTTTCATCTGAAAGGTGGTAAAACCCCGTGTTATACTAACAGCTTGTTTTGCTGACACGTGTTTGGATGTACTTAACAACTAATATTTTTAGAACCACGTGAACCTGCATGAAATCTGAAATCATTGATTTAAATCTCTTCCTTTCATCAGCGAGCCTTTCCTCATCTACTCTGACTTTTCTGAATGAATTCCTGCTGTACAACTTTATTTTTCTATCATCGTGTTGTTTTTGTTGTGAGTTGTTTTCCACAGTTTTCATGTCTGCCGCTGTGTGAAGCAAGTGCTGTATACATTTTTTATTTTTAGGATAATCATCATATTCAGCAGCTATGAGTACACCTGGAAGCGGATCTTCTTTGAAAACAAACTGAATTCCCTCGTTATGAGTCATAAATTCCAACCTGAGAGATTTATCCTGATTTTAGCTTCATGTGTAGAAACCAAGCAGGACCTCTCTGAGACTTTCTGGATCTATTACCAGTGCTGAGCCGAGGCGTTTAAGACTCTTTTAAAAGCGCGTAGTGCTCCTGACGTTCAGTAACAGCTCAGAGATATTTGCTGTAGCTGGTGGATAAAATGATGCTGACTCCCATCTCCGATTTCTGAATGAATGACTTGTTCTTCATGAATAAAAAGGATTTTCTCTGTAAATAATGATCTGGAAAAGTCTGAGGGTGATCATTACTTGACCATCAGCAGAGATACGCTTTGTCTTTTTTTTATTATAATACTTTTGATGGAAATTTGTCTCTAAAACCGGAACAAGAACGGCTCGTGCCAACTAATCCTGCCGGCTAATTGTTCGGCTTCTCTGAGTTGAACAAGCATTGTCCTTCATCCCACTGAGCTCTACTGAGTTTTAAAACCATCCTGATTAATTGGAGTCTCAGGAACGACCATCAGTAAAGAGAAGTTTGCTTGGATTGTGTCTGAGCTGCGTCCGCTTCCAGACATCAGAAAGCATCCTGACTCACCCAGAGGTGCTGCGATGCTGTAGGCCCTCATGGAAATGATTTCCTGTGAGCGGGTCAGTTTACAGTAGCGAGCCGCTGCCAAGTCCAAGGACACCGCTTCACCGATGAAGGCAAAGTTTCCCTCCTGGGTGCGACGAATGCCCTCCTCCATGTTGGAAACGTAGCTCTTCTTACGCTCCATGTGCTGGAAGATCCGACGGTACACCGGGTGTTTGGAATTCTATGAGGGAAAGTAAAATAAAAACATTTTTGTCCTGGATTTAATCAAGGAAATATGTTAAAGGCTCAGATTTTTTTCAGGAGAAGATTGTGCCTTAAAGAAGTTCATGGTGGATCCAAATTCCAATGTGCCATAATCAATCACGTCCTGGTTAGCCAGATCTTCGAAGCTGTTGATGGAGATGTGTTTGCTCTTGGAGTTCAGCACAGAGTTAAAGTTGACAAAGTAGCAGGCGAGCAGCAGCACTGCAAAAATCCACCAGATGGCGCCAACTACACGTCCAGAGAGGGCTTTAGGGTGAGGACCAGCACCTGAGACCACAAAGACAATTCAGCATCAGCTCCCATAAACCAAAACAAAACTGAGAAACTCCTCCGTCAGCTTCAGGCGGGGAAATGATCGTCACAGCATCCATCGGCCCAGCAGAGGCTGCGGCGTTACCTTGCAGGGTCAGCGCTCCTGTGATGTACCAGAAGCTGTGCAGCAGAGTGAAGCTGTGTTCATCCGTTTCTGGGTTGGCCCACTCAGAAGGACTGATCCTGAAGAAAAATGACAGGCAGCGACACTCGTGGAGATGAAAGCAGAGAAACAAGTCACACGCTTCTGCCAAGATCCAAAACGATTTTTATCATCATCTGATGAAGCTGTAGGTCATAATGCACAAAGGCGAACATGTTGCATTCACTTGGCAAAGCACTTTTTCTAAATTAACAAGATCATTTCATAAAAATACATTAAACTATTTTTTTTAATTCTGTTTTTCTGAATTCACAAGATAGTTTTACAACCCTGCAGAAAGTTAAGACAAAATGAAAAGCAACCAGGACAATTACAGGACAGTCCTTAGCTAAACTGAGCTCTTTGTCCTTTTACATTAGACCAACAACCTTACTCCGCAGTAAGAAATTACTGCTAGGAAAGTTTCTGCAGAACCAGAGGCTTCCACAGGACTGCAGCCATGGTGTCAGGACTCTTCTTTTCAATGTCACGTCACGTGTTCAGGTGTCACTCATGCTCGGTATTTCTCACAGCGTGAGCTCTTCATCACTCGTACTCTTAATTATTCAAACTCCTATGAAGTCGATGAAAAAACGAGGGTCCTGATACTGCATCTCTGAAGCAGCAGTCTCTGGATCAGCAGATGTTGTTCCTCCTACTCATCATGGTGGACATCAATGGTCATAAAAAATATTGTTTAAAACCATGTCATGGATTCAGAAAACCCGAAAGGAAAATCATACACTGCCTGGCCAAAAATGAGCTAACAGGTGGTCCTGCAGGGTGGTCGTCTTTCAGCTACAAGAAGTTCTTTAACTCCAACTGATGCAGCAAGCAGCTTCACATTTCTTAAACAAGCATGTGGAAAGACACGTCCTGTGGTCGTAGAAAAGATGTTAGTTTGTTTAAGAAGGGTCAGGTCATCGGCATCAAGCAGAGAAAACATCCAAGGAGAAGCAGAAACGACTAAAACTGGGTTCAGAACTGTCCAACGCATGATTAAGAACCAGAAGGATGGTGGGGAACCATCGTCTTCCAGGAAGAAACGTGGTCAGAAAAACATCCGGAATGATGGTGATCACTGAAACGTTTGGTGTGAAAGTTAGAATTTTTCCACATGAACATGTGAAGGAACTCGAGGGACTGAACAGCTGTGGAGCCAGAAGAAAACCACTAACCAGTGAGGCTAACCAGAGAAAAAGCCTTCAGGTTGCTAGGGAGCATAAAGACTGGACTCTGGAGAGATGGAAGAAGGTCATGTGGTCTGATGAGTCCAGATCTGTTCCAGAGTGATGGAGCATCAGCGTAAGAAGAGAGGAGGATGAAGGGTTGGAGCCATCATGCCTAGTGCTACTGTACAAGCCTGTGGGGCCAGTCTATGACCTGGGGTCGCTGCAGTTGGTCAGGTCCAGGTTCAGGTCTAGATTCAGGTCTAAAATAATAACACACTGATGTTCTTTTGCATCTCCTGACTAGCTCCAAAATCAGATCTCAACTATCATGACAGAAAAGTAGGAACTTTGCAGGCAAATCCATCAAAAATTCAGTAAATCTTCAGCCCACAGAAACAACGTGCCGTCGTGGCAATGAGTAGAAACAGCATGCCAGTTCTGGCACATCTCGGAAATAATTTCCATTCATCTCAGCCTTCCAGGTGTTTTTCATGCCAGTAAAAAGAAATGCTAAAGAATGCGGCATTCATTACCAGGAAAAAGCCACAATGGGACGCTTCCACTCAGCCCATCTAACCTAAGATTTGTCCTTTAACTTCATTTTATTTGCCCGAAAATATTGAAGGACACATTGAAAAACCTGCGTACAGACACAATTTATTAATCCAGAAAATTCAGCCCATGTGCGTCTGGTGGTGCTTCTGTGCAGAATATCAACCGTGTGGACACCAGACAGGATTTCTTTCTGGTTATAGTTCAAAAGTTTTATTTACCTGCTCACCAGGAATATGCAAAGACCCGTCAGCAGGAAAGCGACGAGAACACCGACCCACATTTCAGTGGAGAAGGGTGACAGCAGGCTGAAGGCACTCTCCTCTGAGTCAGAGTCTTTGTGCATGATGAAGCTGAGGCCTGTTTGGATGAAGGGGGTGGTCATGTCCACAAACTGCTCTCTGATCGAAGTGACTGTCAGGGGGGCCACAGCCAGGTCAGCCTCCTGGTGGACGGCACAGAAAGATGGAAGCTGCAGCACATTCAGTTTTCTCGGTTTAAGTTTACCATTTCTCTGCCATATAATGGCTTCAATAACAAAGTAGTTCAATGAAGTTAAAGTAAGCAAGTTAAGTCCAAAAACAGTCACTGTTCAATGCCCCTGAAAATAAATCTCTAAATTTGTCTGAAAAGTTGGTGGTTTACACTTATTACTATGAGTAGTAGTACTATGAGTTTAAGTTTTTGTTTCATGAAAATGATCTAAATGTGATCATTGGTTGTATCTGTAAACATGTTAAACCAGGAAGTGAACTGGTAAACCAGCAGACTTTGGATGTAAAATGGAACAAGGGGTAGGATTAGATAAGCGTAAACTTCTTCCAACTCCTTTTTGAATGTGTTGGTTAGCAATGTTCCAGGAAATATGTAATTATTCCATGTAATATGCTTACATGTTCGAAATAAACATTCATTCAGTTGTATATATTTTGTATATATTGTATATATACCACCACAAAGGCAAAAAGCTAGCAATAATTAGCAGAGGAAAGTCGCATCCTGTAACTACCTACAAACAACATGGCCTAAAACTGTACATAATCATTTTCCACACACTTATGATGTATTTATATCAATCAATGTAATTAAACAGAAAAAAAAACGGTTGTATAACTGGTGGTAGCTCAATGTAGCTAGAGCACAAATAAATCAAGCTATGCTGCGCATTCTTAGCTGTTTTGATATGTTTCTGTTTCACTAAATTGATCAAAACTTGCATTTTTGGGGGTATTACTCAAGGCATTTTCTAAGATTGAGAATTTCATAATAACGATCTGTGACGTTAGTACTGCTGGAACATGCTAACTTAGCATCAGCATATTCCAGCAGTTATACGTAGTTTATCTTTTCTGTGCTATATGGTTAAATACATAAAAAAATAAGTAAATAAATAAATCAATGAAAAGTACTGATTACATTTTGAACAGCATTATAGTTCATCATATACAAGTGGTGATAAGAATACATCCACATGGTAGACCTATCCACTGGATAGCCATGGATAGCTTCTCTCATGAAATAAATCTTCTACTTGTAACTAAAATCACTCCCTCTGATCAGTGTGTTTGAAAATATTTCCATGGTTAAAAACATTAAATTTTGCCTTTAAAGGTAGCTGAAGCATCACACTCTAGCTCCTCTTGGCAATGACTGGATACCAATTTCAAGGCTTAAAAACAGTAATTAACAGTATATTGGGATTATAAATGTATTTACAGTATATATAAACTATACTTGTTATATCCAAGATTTTTAAAAAAAAGTTGTATTTCACCTGCTTAATAACTTTTTAAATCAAAGCGGAAATCTTAGTAAATTTCAGTCCGTCTTCCGACCTCATCTGTAGATCACAGAATCCTGTTGCACAGGCTAAAAAACTGGTTTGGACTTTCTGGAGCAGTCCTGAACTGGTTCAGGTCCTTTTCAAAAGGCCGGAGTTATTTTGTTACGCTCGGCAGCTTTGGCGAGTGGCTATGACTTGTGGAGTCCCCCAGGGGTCAGTCCTTGGACCTCCTCTGTTCACTTGCATATGCTCCCTTTGCGTCAAATATTACAGAACTTTAGCATTAATGATCACAGTTATGCAGATGATACGCAACGTTATGTGTCTGTCACCAGAGGACTCCAGCCCAAAAGATTTACTGTCAGTGTCCGGAGCAAATCATTTTCTACACTTAAATGAAAACAAAACTGAGATTATTCTCTTTGGTAGCAAAGAGAAGAGGGAAAGCCTTGGTAAACACCTGGAGACTCTTAAAATCTTAAAAAAAAGTTTGTAACCTTGGAGTGGTGATAGACTCGGATCTAACTTTAAGCAGCCACATTCACATCCCTTTTAGAAGTTCTGAGCTTCTAAATGGTACATTAAGTGTTCTCAGCCATGTTAAAAATCTGGGTGCAATTATTGATAACTTCTTTAACTTCCACCGGCAGGTTAAGTTGCTACACCAGCATGTCCTAGCCAGGACTATGAGGTCCTCTTCACAGCTCTTTCTGAAGGTCCCAGACTTAAATCCAGGGGTGATCCAGGAGCTTTCTCGGTTGCCGTTCCAAAGCCGTGGAACAGCCTGTCCCTGTCTATCTCGGGTTTTAAGTCTCTACTCAAGACCCACTTCTTTGCACTGGCATGTGAACAAAATTGAGCTTGACCTTTGCACGTTTTACTTTTTATTCCAGTTTTATTTATTTATTTATTTTATTAATTCTATTTTTTATTGATTTGATTTCTTATTAATTTAATTTTTTATTGATTTTTATTGTTTTATTGTCTTACTTTTAACTGTGGAGTGTTTGTTGTTCTATTGTTCAGCAACTGCTATTGCAGAAATTTTATAGAAATAAACTTGAACTTGAACTTGCACATCAAAGCTGTCACTAAGAAGCTTTTTACCAGCTCAGAAAGTCTCCCAGTAAGACCAGTAGAGACTCATCCATCATTCATCTCCAGTAGACTGGATTACTGTACTGGTCTTTAACAGGACTTCCTAAAAACAGCATTAAACATCTGCAGCTCATCCAGACGCTGCTGGAGTTTTAACCAGGACTAAGAGATCTGAACACATCACACGACTTTTTAAATCTTTACACTGGTTTCCAGTTTATACTGGTTTTCAGTTTAAGCTGGTTTCCAGTTTATACTGGTCTCCAGTCAATCACAGAATAGATTTTAAAACCTTCTGACCGTTTTCAAATCCCAGAACGGTTTAGACCAGAATGCATCTGTGATGTTCAGAGAATAAAAACCTAGCAGAGCTCTTAGATCCAAAGATTCTGGTCAACTAGTCCAGACCAGGGTTCAGACCAGAGCCCAGACCAGGGTCCAGACCAGAGTCCAGGCCAGAGTCCAGACCAGAGCCCAGGCCAGAGTCCAGACCAGGGTCCAGACCAGGGTCCAGGCCAGAGCCCAGGCCAGAGTCCAGACCAGAGTCCAGGCCAGAGTCCAGACCAGGGTCCAGACCAGGGTCCAGGCCAGAGCCCAGGCCAGAATCCAGACCAGAGTCCAGACCAGGGTCCAGACCAGAGCCCAGGCCAGAGTCCAGACCAGGGTCCAGACCAGGGTCCAGACCAGAGTCCAGACCAGGGTCCAGACCAGAGCCCAGGCCAGAATCCAGACCAGAGTCCAGACCAGGGTCCAGACCAAAGCCCAGGCCAGAGTCCAGACCAGAGTCCAGACCAGAGTCCAGACCAGAGCCCAGACCAGAGTCCAGACCAGAGTCCAGACCAGAGCCCAGGCCAGAGCCCAGGCCAGAGTCCAGACCAGGGTCCAGACCAGAGTCCAGACCAGGGTCCAGACTAAAGATGGAAAAGCTGCATTTACTGTAGCTGTTCTGCTGCAAACAAGTGGAACAAACTTCCAGTGAAGATTAAACTTTCACCACATGAAGACATTTTTTAATCCAGGTTAAAACGTTTCTATGAATGAATTCTGCACAGATTTTTTTAACTTCTTTTTAATGATTTTAATGTATTTTATGAATTTATTGTGATTCTTGCTTACATGAAATGTGCTGGACAAATAAACTGCCTTGTTACGATGAATGCCTTTCCTGGGAGGGGATCTTGCATGGGATCAATAGGTTTACAAGGGGTACATTTTTACTCATATCAGCATGAGTATGTCACAAACATTCTTCCAATTGATTTGATTGTGACTGATGCTTGCTAACTAGATCCAAGAAAAACTTGAATATAAATACACTTTATTGCACTAAGGAGTAGCTAGAAACAGAGTAGCTTGTGGTCCAGGACTTACCCCTCTGATAACCTCACCGATCATACCATTCCAGTTGCCGCTGGAGTCCATAGCTCCGTATCGGTTGTCTTTCACCACGTGCACATTGTACTTGAAACCCAGGTTCTTGGAAAGCTCTGAAATCAGGTCAATACAGTAGCCCTCGAACTGTAAACCCTTGCTCATGACGTATGGTTCATCCTGGGAAGATAGAACAAACTGTCAGAGGAGGGATTCTCGTGGGAACGAGCTTATAGTTTGGATGATTGTTTCATTGTGGGTTAGGGGTTAGGGTTTTATTTGTCGTGTCTTCCAACAACCGCATGCGTACTGTGTCCTGATTATGTCTGAAACCCTTTGAATGCTGACTGGTGTCTGCGGTAAGCTGCAAATGAATGCCCATATGGGATAAAAACGTTTTCTGATACTGACATTAAAACATAAATAAATAAATAATATTGTGAAAGCAGAAATTGGCTCTTTTGTGTGTAAATTGTTGGTAATCCTCTAAGATTGGGTGTAGAACTTTTTAGCATTCAAGCAGATTATAAAATGGACTTGTACTTATATAGCGCTTTTCCAGTCAGCTTGACCGCTCAAAGCGCTTTACACTACTTGTCACATTC
>JBAMHW010000015.1:31109444-31127205 GCA_037177495.1 Rhadinocentrus ornatus | reverse complement strand
ACACCTCTTTCTGTAAAGTCCTCTGAGACAACTTTGTTGTGATATAGGGCTATACAAATAAACTTGATTTGATTTTGTTTAAAGGCCATCACACACCGGGACCGTTGCGAATAAACGACACGATATTGCAAAAAATTCAGAGGAGAAATTTCAAAGTTTTTGTCTCTGCGCACCAAGCGCGATACGAAATTGCGAATAAATTATGAAGATTCTAAAACATATTCGGAAAGTAGGAAAAACAAACATGGACTCCACATCAGGCAACAATGATATTGTGCTGATGCTGCCAAAAAAAGAAAAAGAAAAAATGAGAGCACCGGGAACATCCTATCCTTGAGAAGAGAGCTTGGGGAGTTTAATTGTTTAGTCCAGGAGCTGAAGCTGTACAGCGACCGCTTCAGGACCGACTTTCGGATCTTCACAATTCAGCTCGTTGGCAATTGTTTGCCACACGTTGTCTTTGTGACCGTTGTCGCGGTAATTCTCGTCTCGCTTGTCCAACAAACACGAGTGTTGTGAGACAAATGTAATAAGACGCTCGGCCACGGTGATACAAAGTTTGATAGAAGCAGCAGCGAGAAGCGACGCTTGCATAGCTCGCAACACCGGCTCTGGTGACGCAATCAATACGCCGTCTGATTGGTCGACTGTGTCTCTGTCGGATGCGAATATGAAAAAAAAAATCGACCTCAGTTCCGACCAGAGTCCACGCAGCGTCTACCAGGAGGTTTTAGAGCACTTCGTGCTTCCTTCGGCAGAAAAACTTGTTGGAGATGCAGGCACCTGCCCACAATGCAAGAACCAGAACCTGGTTCAAGGACCAAGGATTACTGGAGACCTGAACCCCATAGAAAGATGAGAGACATGAGCAATGCGGAAGAGCTGAAGGCATCCTGGTCTTCCATTCCACCCCAGCAGGGCCACAGGCTGATAACATCCATGCCACGCCGCATGGAGGCAGAGTCCATGCAGAAGGGCTCAAACCAAGGAGGTTAACATTCCTGTTAACACTGGCAATAAAGGTCAACAATAAAAAAAAAAAAACAAATACTGGAGGGACTGTTTATTGAACCATCAGTGTTATAACTGGCGAGGGTTTAAATTATACTACAGTAACAGTTTAGTCAAGTAAAACAAAAATCTGATTAGCATAATTAAGACCTGCAGAATTTTATATCAGACAAAAACTAAGATCAGTGGAAAATATGAACATTTGGTCAGAAAACGAGCGAAACTTTGAGATTAAACTCTTTTTTCTTCTTCAGTTGGCTCCGCTTTGGTCAATAAAGCATCACTCTGTGCAGATATCGTAGGCGAGTGCGAAAAACGCTACCGGGTGACTGTCAGTATTTACCTTGCTGCCGGTTTTATCTGCAGGTTTCCCAGCAGGAGGAAGGGCTGCGATGGTGAAGCTGTCTGGGTCCTCTCTGTCTCGGATCTTGGACTCCTTCATAAGGCTGTCCAGCTTTTTCTTGGCCATGTTCTCCACCTGCTTCCTGTTGGCCAATGTCTGCAGGATGAGGACAGAGCACATCACTTATGATGCAGCAGCCACTGACTGACGTCCAAGACATGTTTCATAAAAGCTGAAGATGCACTATGTGCTCCTACTTGAAAATGCATGTAAGGGAAAGAGAGTCCTTTAGAATTGCTCTCTTTACGTTTTGGGTTGAATATTTGAATACAAGGTGTTCGGCTCAAACTTCAGGGACTCTTGTGCACCAAGAAAGTTGTTAAATCCTTCACAAACTTGTAAAAACACATCTGGAAAAGCTTGTCCTTCTCTTACACGGATGGGTGCAGCCGGGACTTTCATGATGAGCTAAGATGAAGCAATCCAGCGTTACATAATGTAAATGAATGTAAAACTGTCCAGACTGGTAAACCTTTCCAGATGTGAGAGCATATCACTTACACCGTTTTCACATTTGCACCTCCACACTGAAGAGTGACTCAGAATACATTATGGCAAAACATTCCTCTAATTGCCAAATGACCTTTGTGCAGATTCAAGACTTGGTTCAGCCAACTGTATTAGGGTCACATGACAGAGTAAACAGCTTTGTTTACAGCAAAGGTGAAAGCAAAGTAAAAAGGCTCAACAGGAGCAGTAAGGTCCAAAATACTCAGAGACACATGGCAGAACATGTATGTTATAATAATCTGAGCTGAAGCTTAAAGGTTCTGATCTCTGAGAAGATCATGCAGGTCTGGCCAGACAGACAGAAACATGCAGGAAAGCCACAGCACTCCGACCAAAAGGAGGAGAAAAGATGGAGGATGGTGCTACAGGAGGAAGCATGGCTGATGAACGTGTACGACCACAGCAGGCAATGATGGAAGTCATTGTGCATGGATCTGGTGTGTATCCTGTGTAAACCACCTGAGCTGATGATTGACACAGCTGTTAATTCAGAGCTGCCCGAGGACACAAAGTCAGTCCTTATTGGTTCGTCACTTTCCTGCACAAACGTCTGCACATTTTAATACTTTATGCCTAAAAGACATTTATTTTCTATTCTAAAACAGCTTAACATGTACAGTCCTCCACAGAGAGCTAAATCTGTAGGGGACAGACCTTCTACAAGTACAAACGGGTATTTTTATAAATGTTTCGACAACCATACACACCAGGATGAGGACATTTAGAAACTCTGGTTGCATGTTATCACATGGACATGCTAGCCGGGATTTGTGGCTCAACAAGTCAGCTTGGATTTACACTAGAAAGCGCATCGTCTCCCCTTTGTTGACATGGCAACCAGCGACGCCAACAGGCCTGGCCATCATCATCCCCTGGCTAGAATGCCGAGGATGAGCTAGTTGCTGCAGACGGTTCTGCTTTGAGCCGCTTCGTGTTAAACAGCTGTTACAAGATCAGCTGGGACAGAAGTTTAACACCAACTGTTGGACAGGTAAGATGGCAGGAACACACACATTTCTTTCGTTTTAAGCATTAAATGAAGAGCAGGTCAGTTTCTCCGGGTCAGTCTCAGAGCTGCACAGTAAGCGTTTTTTCAGCCATCCTCGTGTTTGCTTTGGTTCAAGATCCTGTCTGATGTTCAGAAGACGGACCTGCTGGTCAACTCCTAACAAGTTGATCAGCTTCAGCTCTTTAAATAACTAAAATATCTCATCCCTCCAGGGAGGCTCAGACTTGGATGAAGATGAAGGTGAACAAATGAAAGGAGCTGCTTATTGCACATGCTCCGTTCAGCCAGACGATGGCAGAGTGGATTCATGGATGACTCCAACCAGAACACAGAAATCTCATGCAGAATGCTGCATGTTATAATTCTTATCTCCCCCTTCCTTTTTCTCCCCCACTCTGAGAAGAACTAGTTGTTATCGTTTTATCTAATGACTTATTCCATAACTAAAGGGGGAAATTTAAGGGGGAACTGTCTTTTATCTTTAAGAGCTTATATTTGGGTGTCTGAAGTCGCTTCTAACTAAAACAAAATAGTTTTCTTCGGGCCCTGCTGAAAGTTCTTTATCTTTTCTTATTTCCATCCAACTTCAAAATCTAATGATGCTGCATTTGCTTTTGAGAAAGTCAGGTTCCCAGTTTAGTTTGTTTTATTGCTCTGAATCTCCTTAGTAGTTATAAAGTTGACTTAAATGAAGAAATACATGAGCTAATAATCCTCTACCAGTATTTTAAAGCTTTATATCCCAAAGAAATCGGACACACCTGCTTTTCTTTCATTTATTTCCCCAGAAATTCTGATTTCAAATGTATCAGAAATACACCATCGGTACACGACTTCTTACAACCACAACAACTCACTAAAAGCTTGAGAACCAGAGGAACGAGGCGACCGGGGCCCGGTTCAAGATTGTGGCTAAAAGAGATCAGAAGCTACCAGCCATCCAAACGCAGACAAAGAAAATGTCCGTTTCTGTAAACAAAACTCGCAGTTAAGTATTTTTGTTGAGTGTTTTGAGCTTCCTGCTTATTTACTGGATGCTCTCTTGTTAACACTTTTTAAGTTAAGGATTACAGTAGGCAGACATTTGGACATTAAAGGTCCCATATCATGCAAAATTCACTTTGTGAAGGTTTTCTAACAGTCAGCTAACAAGCCTGTGTGAGGTCCAAAAATGAGAAAATGCTGTCACCTCTCTCACTTGCTCCACTTTTTAGTGAATGTGTGTGCAAACGAGTGAATCTGAGATCTTTACGTTTGTGACCGCACAAAAGGAAATGACCACATTGGCCAGGTAAAGGATACGGTCATTTACCCCACCCCTACCCGTCTACTCTTGGACGGGTTTGTACTGGAAAAAGAACTTCGTTGCACCTGTTGCAATGACAATAAAGTTTTTATTCATCATCTGGAACGGCTGTAATTAAGGACCAAGGATGAATTTGGGGTAAAACTCATGAAATTGTTGAAAAAATGTATAATATGGGATCTTTAAGATGATTTGCTCGGCGCATTTGTTCTGCAGAGTGAAAAGAATAAATAAATAAATAAAAACACTCATGCTGCCAATATTTGACTTAACAGAACTGTCTCCGTTTCAGCATCAACAATAACAAGAAAACTAACTACAGTAGCTTTCTTCACCAACAATCATTCTTCATGCTGTATAGCAAACAAACATTTCCAGTTTTCTGTTGCTCTGCACATTTGGTTGCTGGTGAAAAACCCTAGAAAACAGGCAGGATGAGAAAATACGACATGACGAGGTGAGATGTCAGAGGAGAGCGAAGATGAGCTTTTATACAGTACCTTCCACTTTGATAGAAGCAAGCAACAGTCGAAGAGAAGAAGACAAACAGGAAGAGAGAAGATCAAGAAATGAGAACAAATAGTCTCACAGAGAGTCATGGGCCCATGAGCTCAAAGCCCGGCGGAAACCAGACGGTACATACGTCTCCATTCATCAGCTTGCAGTCGTCCTCCATCTCATCGGCGCTGTCTTCATCTGAAACATCTCCCTCCTCCGCGTTCTCGTCAATGTTGGGAGGAAGTTTCTTCCCCTGTCAGAGAGAAGAGTTAAGTTTCACGTTTATAATGGTGCACATTGGTGATCCACGTCAGGCTCGCATTACTGCTGCCATCACCAAACCTCAGCCGAGGGCACACACAGGGCTGCTTGAGCATGCCACGTATGGGCCAGGAGCGCCGTCTGCCTCTCTGGTGTTAATAAAGCTTTATTAACCTCACTCCTGCTCCCTGCACTGCTGCTGCTCTCCCACCTCCAGGAGGTAAAACAGCTGCATCATCGCCTCCTCTCCAGCATCCAGGACTTTTACACGGAGAGACACTTGTTTCAGACTGGTTGCACCCATCAAGTAGTTCTAAACACGTGTAAAATAACTTTATACAAACATCACTTTGCACACAGATTTTTACCCCCAACCTCACAGATTCACAAGCTTCCTGATGTGCACAGATCAGCTTGCGTGTGCACGTAGAGGTTTGAGACTCCTTGGACACCTCAGGCCTCCTCACAGTTCCACAAACACAAGGTGTGTTTCAGTGTTGTTAAGAAGCTGGGTCATCTGGATTTTAGTCCCATTCAAGTGTTATTTGCTTTTTGAGTTCTTTTCAAAGTGGGTGGGATATTTCTATTTCCTAAAACTGTGATAATTAGCATAAAGCATGCGCTCAGTCAGAAAGTTTTGGCATGTGTCCAGCTCTTATAATCTAGGGGGATGAACTGCTCCGTCATCCCGCATAGAAGTAACCCAGCTTTCCACCAGCACTTAAACACATCATGTATTTGTGGATGTGTGAGGAGTCTGGAGGACTCCACATGCCTCTAATGTGTGTGCATTAGGCAATGCGTGCGCACACAGATGGTTTTATGCTGAGGGAAGTTTTCCAAGAGGAAAATAATATTTGTGCAGTTAACAGGAATTTGCAAGAACTACTCAACATATTTGACACCGTTAGTTATGTCACACATGTAAACTGTTTTAAAGCCAATTTCTCTTCATGCTTTTAGGTCTAACCAAAATATTTCATCTCTATTTCCAGACAGAATGGCCGTATACAGCACATACTGCTATTTTCTCTTAATATTTACTACCAGAAAACCTTTGCAGTATAAACCCAGAGTCTGCCGTTGCTTTTAATTCCTGGTAAATTTTTTATTTCCATTTTTCCTGTTTGTTACCAGACATCACGTTGTGTCAGAAGAGTCTGAAACAACATCAGTTAAGATGATGTTTATTCTGTAGTCACTGGTTTTACAAATGCACGAGGTCTGATAAAAGCTGCAACCTGAGGGAAACAGTGCCAGCTGGGCTGCGTATGAGGGGAAACGCACATCCCAACAGGTTATGACTGAGTTTAGAGTCCTAATGATGCTCAGGCGAAATATAGTCTTCCACTTCACTTCGGTGTCTCTGCGGTTTGTGGATTAGGGTTGTCACAATACTAAAATTTTAAACTCGATATAGATACTAAGAATGATGCTCAATACTATTTTAGATACTGTAGACGGGAAAAAAATTATTTTTTTAATTAAAATCAAAGAACCACAAACATCACACAATCCAAACAACAAAAATAGATTTAAAAAAGATATATAGAGAAAAGACATTAACAGCGTAATATTTTAAAACTATTGGTTTGTGCAGAGTGGGGTTGTCAGATACTAAAATTTCAAACTCGATACCGATTCTAAGGATGGTGCTCAATAATAGCCTACTATTTTCCATACCTCAGAGGAGGAAAAAATTATTACTCCCTTAATCAAAGTCAGAACACCACAAAATAACAACACAATATAAGCAATACAACAAAAACATATTAATAAATCTAAGAAAATTAAAAGCTTAAAATAAATGCATAATTTTAAAGCTGCGTTAGTTTGTGCAGAGACCGTTTTCATGCAGTCTAATAGTGATGTCAGGCAGTTTGCTCACTGTGGTGCAAAAATAAAAACCATTTCAACCACTAGTGTGTGTTTATTTACATACGTGTCCTTTTCTTCACAATGCTTGAGACGAGATCAAGTAAATGGAACAAAAAAAACTAGTTAAGACCATCTACTTTTTAAACCAGATTAATTAAAAACATAAAAACAATTAGCTTTTTAAATGTTTTGTGTAAACAGTCTGCAATAAAAGACATTAATATCTGACTAAGCCAGGGTTTGATCAGCCAGTAGCAGCTTTGTGTAAATTGTTTTCAGGCTGGTTATGGACCTGGTTGTGTTCCTGCAGCTCGAGCACGAGCCTCTTGTAAGTGCTACTGGACGGCGGAGGGGAGGGGCCTGCGCAATAATCTGCGACAATCTGCGAGAATTTTGTTTTCACATCAGTCTCAAAGTCTCCAGTAACACCGGAAAAAGTCTCCAAATTGGTTGCTAGTCGCTTTTATTTCTTTAAAGCGCCGCTAAAGAGGTCTAAAAACTGCAAAAGAACACTGAAAACAATGAGTCCTTCAGAGAGAAGCTGAAAGGCGGGGCTGCCCGCTGCAGTGCCTGTATAAAATGGATAGAAACGGCTGGGTTTTTTTTTCGTGAACCAGCAGACGCCAAAGTGGCATTTAAGTATCGATACCCGTGCTTATTAATATCCAAATAAAAACTAAACTTTCTAATCGATTAGTATCTGAGAATGGATTTTTTTGACAACACTTGTGTGGATTAATCAATAAGTAGTTGTTTGGTTTTTTTAAAGCGTGTGCAGCGACTTTTACTGGAGAAAGCTGGTTTTAATGCCTGATGTTCCAGATGTGAACACAGGTCATAGGTCAGGGTCAATACCCAGTCCAGGTTTGTTTGGACTCCTGTTCAGGTAGCAGGCAGCGGCGAGACAGGCCTTTCTTACAAGATGGCGTTCTCATCTCAACAAGCAACACAGCATGTTGGAAATTCATTTTCTCTTTATTACACTAACAATGTGCATTGAGTTGTTAAAATGCAGCACTGGCTGGTGGGGATAGAAACCTTTTCCTTCTGTTAGCTGTTAACATCTTAAATGAAGGGGACAAACTAATACTTTTATCGTTTGAAGCTCTTCTCATCTGTGAATCTGGTGCTCCAGAGGTTTTCCTGACCTGCAGCCATTAACACATCTTCACCGGTGGACAGCTGGAGCCCAGACCCCCGAGCTTTCACTCCTGCAGCCATGTTGCTTCTCTCTCCCTCTCATCTCACCTCTCTAACCGTCTCCTGCCTCTGAAGTTTCTTTGTGAGACAACTGAGGATTGACTCCTCCATCCAAACTCTACACCCATCATCATTTTAACTTCACCTTTACGAGGATCTTCCCCTTCAATGCCTCTGGCGACGGCAGCCGTGAGGACTCATCTGCTCTGATGTTGGACACGTCCAGCTTGTCTCCCAGGATCTCGGTCAGGTACTGGGCCATCTTCTTCTGCTGAGGGACGCTGCAGTGGTTCTCTATGGACAGGATGACTGGGTAGCTGAGGACAAAAGAAACAGGAAGCATGCAGTAGGTTTTACACGCCGTCCTCATTTAATATTCACCGTCCAAGATTTATTGACTTGTTCAACGATGCAAAAAAAAACTAGAAGTAAATGCGCACGACGGAATAAATCTGGAAAACTGACTGATACTTGTATCCTTCGCTGTTCTGTTTAGCCATTAGAGTAAAAGAACTAAAATATCGACACTAACGAGGATGTGAAGAATCATGGAAAGCTTCAGCTGCAGGAGCTGGCGTATGGATCAAATGGCCTGCCGTGTTTCTGCACGTCACACAGAAAGAAAAGGGAACTGCTTTGTTATGGGACTCGCTTTCAGAAGACAGACTTGAATCATTCTGCACGGGTCAGCATCAGTTAAAACCAAACAGAACATCGGTAAGAATAAACTCCGGAGACCTCCATCAGTGCCCAGGAGCTCTTGGCAGCGTTGCAGAAGATAATCTATAGATTTAATGTCAACTTTCCAGTTCAATATGTTTAATTAAAGTTGCAGAATTTAGCAAAGACTGGGGGGATTTCAGACGTATATAGCTCATGATAGCTCACATAATTACAAAGACCATGATTCCAGCTGTATTCTGATTAAATCACTCTGAAAGTGATCCGTCTTCTGCCACATGCTGATTTTTACTCTTGCATTCGTATCCTGTGTGGCTCTTAGCGCCTGCACACTGAAGGATTCTGGAGCTGACGCAACGCATTAACCCACAGCTGATTGGCTGAAAGCGGCTAACCACAGATTCCATAACAAACAAAATGAAGCCTGGAACAACCTTCTCTGATGATGATCCATACTTTAATTACTCAGTTTTACCATGCGAACCTTCTCCAGCTAGAGCTAATGGGTCTTTTATTGCCAGAGCAAACAGGAAAACAACTGTGAGGCCAACAGGCTGCTCCATGTCTGCGCTGCCTCTAGTGGCAGAGGAAAGCTGCTACACAGGTGTGTTCCAGCAGGATCACATTCACACTGCAGGCAAAAGGGGCCTCAATCTGACTTTTTCCTCCATGTGTGACCCTTAAATCACTTTTGGGATAGTCTGAACAGATCCAACCGTTATAAAATCCATCCCAGGTCACTTTCATATGTGGTACTGAACCAGATCCAAGTGTTTTCTGATGCGACCTCAGTCTCAGCTGCAGTGAGACACACGTGTTGCTTGTGTGTTTACTTTTCTACCTGAAGGTCACTTCAGGGCTGCAGACTGTTCACACAGTGCAATGTTGCTGTTTACTAATATGACTTATTACTGGTATTTTTCTTTCTATGACTCAACTTAAACGCACCCGGAGTTTATTTTTTATCGCCTGCTCTGCTCACAAGGACAATGAAGTTTTTAACTTTATTTCAGATGAGTATTATTTTATTATGTTTAATTCCCTTAAACAGTTCAGTCCTCAGGGGAAAATAAACACATGCAAACCCAAAGTGTAAACTTTGTCCTTGCGCAATACCAGAAATTAGATTTAAACTACGGAAACAAAACAGGCTCATTTTTAGTCACGGAGCAAAATCAAGTAAACATTTTGAAGTGCAAGAAATTTTGGGTGAACGCATGGACGTATTGCTACTGGGTTTATCCGATTCGGACTGGTGGTGAACAGACTGGAAGACAACAAAGTGGTGTAATAATTCAAGTGTCGTGTAGCAGAAAAGGTTTAGTGCCTCAGCAGAGCCGAGACACTAACAGAAAACTGCTCTTTTCTGCTTTAATACGAGATGCAAAGGAAGCAGGACGGTTAAAAGTCCTCTACAGCAGCACCAAGCTTCAAAACCTCCAAATAAAACCTGGGAAGTCTGAAGGTTTACGAGTTAAACGCTTCAATGTGAATGTTGTTTATCTGAAAGTGATCTAAATTGAACAAATAAGCAGAAACAAACAGCATTTTAAAGGCCAAGCATGACATATCTTGAGTCTTAGTCACATTAGCATTAAATAGGATGAAAACAAGTCATTTCCAACAATCAGCCTGGGATAATTCGTTCTCAGCCAGACGGAGGCTTTTCATCCGACTCTGTGTCCAACAGGCCTCTGTGGAGTTGCTCTTTATTTAGCCTCCTGGAAAATCTGATTCCTCTTTGATGTTGAACGCAGTCTCATCACCCGGCTCCGCTTTAGCCAATTATCCGTGGAATACGGTGTCCACAATCATGTTTTCACAAACACACAGCGAGGGTGAAGAAGCACACAAAGGAAGCATTTTCTCCCTCGTTTTGCTTGAAGAGACGAGATCTAAAAATAGACATTTTCTCTGCATGCGTGTCAATGGGATTATCGCCTTTGAGGCAGAAACTGTGAGGAGAAGGGTGTGTGTGTGGATGCTTTCGGTGCTCTCAGTGTCTGCACAGGTGTGAGGAGAATTCAATGTTGGTTTATGGGGATTTATGTGAGCCGGTTCACTGAGGAGCTCTAGCATGAACAGTGTGGACATCAGCTGCTGGTTCACAACAAAACAGAAACTAAACTTTCTGTGAGGGAAGTTACACATTTCCAAGGTTTTTAAGTTTGATTCAGAACAGAACCACTGAGGACCTGTAGGATGTTGAATCCTGGAGGTAAATGAGTTCTCCAGGTATCCACCAGAGCCTCCGTCTTGGACCTCTGAACTCTCCTGTAGAGCAGCTGCAAAAAACCAGGGAGTCATTTTTGATAATCTTTCAGCTAAAAATGCCCTCAAAGGTTAAACCACTGCTCTCATTCTGGGATCTGGGCGTAATCCATGCTTTCATCTCTCGCTGCACTGGTTCCCAGTCCGTTGCCGTGGATTTTAAGATTGTATTGTTTGTTTTTCAGGCTTTAACCTTGAATTTCTCCTCTTTTATCTTCTGTCCTCACTCTGTAGTATTTTGACTGTTTTTTGGGATCCTGGTTTAGATCCTGGATCCTGGTTCGGGTCATCTCAGCTGACCGAGGTGGTTGTAGATGTTCCGGCTGAGTTGACTGATTTTACAAGCTACTGTGGAAACGAGTGGGGGAGGAAAAGTGGAAATAAAAGTTTGATGTTACTTCCATCTTAGAGCTGGTGGGTAATATTTAAATTTCTCTCGTCTACGGTTACAAAACAGAAGGTGTTCATCAGCTCTGCCCACCTGAAGCCTCTCAGCACCACATATTAATGCAAGTTGGGGCATTTATTGACCATCGCAGCTTGCAGTTCCCTCCATGCACGCCTGATTTATTCCGCCTCCAATGAAATATTAGTTTTTACGTAGCCAATCACAAGTCATCACCTCTGTACCAATGCATCTAGGGGGAATTTCTCCTCTTGTACTGTTTATTCTTCGGTTACTGCAGTGAAAGAGGAGAGGAAACTCCAAAACTGCCTTTAGACCAAGAGCACTTGAATGGCCTGAAGTTATTTCCAGGAGCTTAAAGATTATTTTGACCCTAGGTCTGGGACGCTAAGCCTCTAGCAAACCAGGAAGTCTGCTTCTGCTCTATTCATTGAAAATCTCTCTCTTTTACACACTATTATGGGATATTGGGTGTTTTTATTTGTGCCTTAACTACTGTGAAACAATGGCAGATTCATGTATAATCACTAAATCTAATTTTTAATATCACTACAGCTGCTGCCTGGGTTATCCACTGTAATCTCACAAGTACTGCCGACCTGTCAGGTTCCTTTATGGTTAAAATGCAGCAACATAAATCTAAATAGATCCAGGTTGCTATGGTGGAACTTCACTATTTACCCACTGAAACTGGATACTCGGGAGAATAAGTATATAATAAAACAAAATGAGTAGAATAGTCCTGAGCCTGAGGCAGCAATGAAAGAGCTCAGAAGTGCAAAGTGGAACCGTATTGATTTAAAATGCTGCAGCTGTTAACAGAGACATGTACAACAGTACATTTAGTAAAGCCGAACTACACTGACCCAGAAGTCTAAGGTGAGCTTATCTGAGCTGCAGATTGTTTTACCGTTAACCAAAGATTTATGCACACGAACTCGGTCCTTTACACTGTTTCAGTCATTTGAGGGCATGATTTGAAGGGAGGAGGTAAACATGGAGCAGCTGCGAGCAGTTCAATGTTTCTGTGAGGAAACATCAACATGGCTTCACTGCAGCTGCTCCACCATGCAGCCCATCCAACACATTCCCCATTAAGATTAGAAGTTCATGAACTGCTGCTTCCATCAGATCATCGGAGCAAATAAAAACGCTCAGCCTTTCTGGTTTAATGACTACACTGCCAAACACACAATGACCGGTTTATTTTCCAATATTCCCTCTAAAGACGACGCGTTTCATTCCCAGTAGAGATTGAAACTGAATCTTATCAAACTGAGGTGAGACACAAAAATGTCAACGAAGTCAAATCTGGCAAAAACAGGGACATTTCAGTCTATTTGTCTTCAAGACATCTCCCTGCATTTTAAATCACAATAATATATTTTATAATAATTAATAATGATTAATATCGCAAACCGATATAAAACCGAGGTGTTTTGAATTGTAAATTGCACAGAATATCTGTGATTTTGGCCAAAAACCAGCAAAGCAACATAAAATCTTTCTACAGTGAAGCGCTTCTAATTTACAAGCCAGTAACAAATTAAAATAAAACCTATTGCGTCACATAAGAGATCGGGGGAAGGAAAAGCAGCTGTAAACTGAGCCTGACTGGGCTCATTTCCAGCTTTCTCTCCATGGTTGCACAGTTCATCAGACAACATGAACTTATTTAACTGACAGTATTTAGCATGTGTGTCTAGACAGGTTTAAACTTAAAGGAGAAGGCGTGGGAGTTTATAAGCTATACTTCTGCTCACTCCTTTTCAAATAAGATTAGAAACGAACACTTCAATTCAAATTCAGGAGTACTCTATTCAGGAGGCTGAAAAACTAAAGGCGACAGCCACCTCGGCAGTTGCACCAGGACTCTGGACTCAGGACTCTTCACCCTTTAGTTTGAGGTCTGCAGACTCTGTGGAGGTTTTTAAAAAGCAACTACTGAACTAATCTGTCGTACCGACGATGATTTTAGTTTTTATCTGTACAGCACCTTGTGATCAGTATCTTGAAATGTGGTATAGAAATAAAGTTTTACTAGCTTAGCCAACGTTTCTCACATGCTTATTAAAGTTAATGGAAAGATCATCAACCATGACCGCGAGCCCTTGGATTGTCCCGGCTGTCCTGCAGCAAGCATGCAGCTCAGTAAAAACATGAAAGCGGCGGCGTGTGCTTAAACGTACTCGGTCTTGACGAAGGCGTACTTGTTGATGGTCTCGACGACATCTCTGAAAAGGATCTTGGAGGTGAGGGTGTAGCCATGGTGCACGATGGGCTCACCGTCCTGACCGTCCCAGCAGTCGACTGTGGATGAGAAACCAGTAAATTATTATTATTATGGGAATATGTCTGTAAAGGGAAGAGACAGGCAAGGGATGAGTTAAAGGCCAATGAGGAAGAGGAGGGAGATGAGGAGTGCTTCTCTCAGCACCACTGGTTCACTTTTAGTCGCGGCTGCATGATTATTTTGATTAATACAGAGATTTTTTTCATCATTATTCAGAGTTTATTCCCCCTGGGATCAGAGTTCTGGCTGGGACCTTGCTCTGTCTTCTGGGTGGATGCTTGGTTGCCAGCTTGGTTTTCATGCAGAGGCCACGAGTCCTTACAGGTGTAGCAACTAATTGTCTGGTTTTCTGTTTTGATAAAGAGCTGATCCTTCTGCTAATTTCTGGTCTGATCTTTATCTCCCTTTTTTCTGTTCACTTTCTCCAACTCGACTGGTCTGTAGTGCTCTGCATCACAACAACACTGTCACCAGCAGCTCTTAGGTCTCCTGTTGAGACCCCATGTACAGTGTGGGGCTGTTACGGCCATGAGGACATCGTCAGTGGCCTCCACAGCGCAGGCTGCAACGCAACTCGTTATCCGGGTGCTGGCGGTGCTTTAAAGAACAAACTGGGGGAGGTATGACCATTTAAAGAGGCACCACTGAAATTTTCCCACTGTGATGCTCCCTGAAGAAGTCGAATTCAGCATCCATTTTCATCCCGTCTAAAGACCCTAAATTCCGTAACAGTCCCCTCTGCCTGTGTCCTTCTTGAGGAGATTATTTCTGCAGAAGCCAGAATCTACTTTACACCTAAGTGTCGCCCCAGAAATGGGAACCAGCTAATAAGTTGGTGCTGCTGGTTTGGAGTCATTGTCATAAATCTTCCTTCAAAACATCAGAAAATGTGGGGAATCAGGAGCTGAGGTGGCTGAAACTAAATAAATGAGGAGCAGGAAATAAGGGAGTGTAACATGCTTGTAGAGCTTGTAGGCATTTTTATTTTTCCTGTAGAACAAAATTACAGTACCATGATCATGATTTTAAGTTGATTCCTCTCACTGCTCCATCGTCCACCTCACAGTTTCCAGCAGATATTAATAAATAAGAGGCATCGATCCATCCATTTTCTATACTGCGATAAGCTGGAGCCTATCCCAGCAATTAGAGAGGCGTGTGCACCTGGACAGGTCACCGGTCCGTCGCAGGCGTGAGGCGGGTGCACCTGGACAGGTCACCGGTCCGTCTCAGGAGAGGCTGGTGCACCTGGACAGGTCACCGGTCCGTCGCAGGCGAGAGGCTGGTGCACCTGGACAGGTCACCGGTCTGTCGCAGGAGAGAGGCGGATGCACCCAGCAATTAGAGAGGCGGGTACACTTGGACAGGTCACCGGTCCCTCTCAGGCGAGAGGCGGGTGCACCTGGACAGGTCACTGGTCCCTTTCAGGCGAGAGGCAAGTGCACCTGGACAGGTCACCGGTCCGTCGCAGGCGAGAGGCGGGTGCACCTGGACAGGTCACCGGTCCATCGCAGGCGAGAGGCGGGTGCACCTGGACAGGTCACCGGTCCGTCGCAGGCAAGAGGCAGGTGCACCTGGACAGGTCACCGGTCCGTCGCAGGCAAGAGGCAGGTGCACCTGGACAGGTCCCTCGTAAGGTAGATCTAGAGTTAATATGTATGTTTTTGGATGGTGGGAGGCCAAGTACCCGGAGAGAACCCAACATGGGTAAACATGCCAGCTCCACTGTTTGAACCCCTCCCCAGCCAAGGCTTCAAGTAACTAACCTCCACCTTACGTGCAGCCCCCACAACAAGAAACAGAAATGACGAAACAAGACGTTGAGAAAACTCTGAGCTTTACAAGCTCAACTTCGAATCGTTTTAAGTTAAATTTGAGTCCAGCTGAGCTTCATTAGAGCTTAAATGTACATTTTAGAGACACTTGTTCAGACTTCAGTCAACTTTCATTTGCCTCAGTCTTCAAGCAGAGACACAATTGGAGTGGATGATGATGATGTCAGGCTTCCCTGAGCCTTCCTCCTTCACTTACCACAACAGACAATTAACGGTACTGTGCAGCAGACTGAGACAGCCTGAATCAGTTACTGGACTGCCTCTAATACCCACTGGACATGGCTAGTGTCCTTTATTACTCACTCTGACATAAACCACTGGGACGTCTGCCCTTTAACACAGCCAAAGCTTGTGACTATTAAACTGGGTCATTGTGGAGCTGCAGACGGAGATGTCCTCAGCAATCTGCACCTTTACCCACAAGCTTCTGTAAGATTTCTGCTCAGATATTTCACCACTTTTGGTTTCCTGCTCAGAGTTCACATATTTAAAAAGGCCCAAAAGGTCTAAGACCTGAGCCCAGGCTGCTTTATCTAGTTTAAAAACGTGTAAGTGTCAGCATTTCCAGAGATCAAGAACACAGTCCACCGACCTTCCACACAGCGACAGCCGGCCTGCAGCACCCAGGCGTACATGTCCACCCTGGACTGAGACATCAGCTGGTCCCCCATCAGGTAGGTATTGTGTGATGAGGCGATGAAGTAGTTGCACAGCGGCTGGTTCATGTCCTGGCTTATGCTGTAGTGATCTGGGTTGAAGATGTCCCCGGCTGGGCTGCGCATGTAATTCGTAAAACCTAAAAACAAAAGGAAGCAGTTTTATTTTATGCCCCTATTTACTCGTGTGGTTTACGAGTCTGATTGTTAGGTGATTCCTTCAGAGTTTCCCTAAACTCCACTTGATGCAAAATTTAAAAACAACTCATCCAGGTTCAGCCGTAAAACACCACAGTCACAATCTGTTATGTCTATGAGACATTTTCTTGAACAAGAACATAAAACCATCAACATTTAGATCATTTCCAAATTAAAACATATTAATATAACAAAAATCGAAGTTACGCAGACTTACCATCAATACCCAGAACCCCTTGCTTCTGGTTTTCAGAGCACGGCTCAAATTTGTTGATTATCTCCAGACAATGGTCCTTGGTCACCCTGGTCATCTGCAAGGTTGAAAACCAGAGTGTGTAAAAACAGCATTCATTGTGAAAGAAAAGCCCTGTAGACTGAGGGACAATAAGTTTACATATTAGAGCTCACTCCATCTTTCCAGCATAATTCAACTGTCTGTCTGGTCATTGCTCTTTAAAGCCCTGCTGCATCAATCAGAAACCGTCTGCAATAATCAATGAAAAGGGCCGTTGACCTTCGCCTGCCATGACAGTGTCAGGCTTCATCAAGAACAGTTTTACTTCATTTCTGCCTCACAGCTAAAACATGATGCACAATTAGTTTATCACCATTTTAAAATGAGCACCAATGAAAAATCTGGATGATCGAGTATGGGGAGGAAAATCCACACGAGTGGAGTTTAACTGAGATCTGCTGTTACCGTAGAGTATTGAAAAACTGAGTTACACTAAATGAGAGCTCTTCTGGATTTAAACAATTACAACCCCAACTAAAAAAAGGTTGGAAGCTGCGTGAAATACTAACAAAACCAGAATGCAATGATTTGCAAATCCCCAGTACAAGATTAACATCATACCAGATGATCAAACTGACGTTTTACTATTTCCTGTAAAATATAAGCGATTTGTGAATCTGATGGCAGAAAGACGTCTGGAGAATGTTTAAACAGAGGCAAAAAAAAAAAAAAAAAAGCTTGAAAAGTGAGGAGCATTTGACAACTAACCAGGTTAACCTGGCAACAAGTCAGTAACATGACTGGGTAAAATGAGCATTTCTGAGTCTCTCAAATGGAAAGATGGAAAGAGGTTCACCAATCCAAGAAAAACTGGATCTAAAACTGTAGAACATTTTCAAAAAAATGTTCCTAAAACTCAAAATCTACAGTGTATAATATTACCATCAGAGAATGAGGAGGAATCTCTGTATGCATGGGACAAGGCTGGATGCTGGTGATCTTTTGCATTAAAAGCAGACATGATTGTCTACTGGAAACCACTGCATGGACTCAGGAAGACTTCCAGAAACCACTGCATGGACTCAGGAAGACTTCCAGAAACCACTGCAT
>JBAMHW010000015.1:31084526-31094835 GCA_037177495.1 Rhadinocentrus ornatus | reverse complement strand
CTCTTTCTGTAAAGTCCTCTGAGACAACTTTGTTGTGATATAGGGCTATACAAATAAACTTGACTTGACTTGACAAAGAAGATGGAGACTGGAAATAAACTCCAGCTAAGTATTTATCGTTTGTTATGAAGGGAAAATGTATTCCAGTCTATCAGCTTTTATTTATTACTCACCTAAATAGATACGGATTAATTGGAGGGAAACATAATAAACACGCGTCATATCTCATGTCTATGAGCAACTTTTACAAAGTCAGAAAGGGCTGGTTAACTTTATTTAGTTATTTATCTTTCCAGAAAAATGTAAACTGTGCTGTAATCTTAAAAAATGTTCTGATCAAAAGGACTCCAGCTTTCCGAAGGACTTTGACATTTTCTGCTTTTTTCAGTCCAGTCTTTTTACCTGACTTTTTTGTTTTTAAACACTGATGTATAAATCATTCAAGCATGAAAAAATCTTCAGCTTCAGCTTTGAGCTTGTTATTGACAATAACTCATCTCCAGCAGTCATAAACATCCTTAAGGAGGGTAAGTTCAACAGTTTCGTATGCAAATACACAAGGCCTTACAGAAGGAGGGTTTTCATGAGCTACTACCATAGACTGTATAAAAAAGATGGGAGGAGCCTCCGTGACGTCACCCGTAGGTTTCTGAAGAGCAAAAGTGAAGCTCATTGGGCGGTTCCCACCGTCACCATCTTGGCAGCGTCATGCGTGTCATCATTCCCGAAAAATCCAAAAATGGACAAAGAGGTGGAGCTGAGAGGGGGCCTGCAAGGTAAGGATGGATGATTGACACCGATCAAACTCCGAACTGCCTGTAGCTAAGAGCTAACCCGACGCTAACGTTAGCTATCCAGCTAACAGAAGAAGGTAGGCTAAAAACCACGTTTGTGCCACACTCTCCCTTCTTGCCGTGGATATATGATACCTGTCAATCAAAAGCCTCCCCCCCCTCCCTTCCCATTATGCAGAATTTCCAGATTAAAAAACATCCATTCACCCGTCTCACAGTTGTCATGAAGGTGAACTTGACCTATTAATCCTAAAATAGATTTTTGTACCAGGCTTTAAACATGTTTATTTCTGCTGTGAAGTTGGTCTTTTTAACATGGGAGTCTATGGGGATTTGCTCTGTTTTGGAGCCAGCCCCTAGTGGACAAGGGGTGAACTGCAATTTTTTGCACTTTCGCAAAAAGGCTTCACATTTCACTGCCGAAGGTTGCTGCTTGGCTACTACACATAGGGCTCTACATGGTGGCCATCACAGTTTAAAATTAAGCGGAAGCTGCTTGTTACGCACATGCTACAACAGCTCATTTGACCTAACAGGAAAATAATGGTATTATTTTAGCACGAGGCCAGAACATAAACAGTAACACATTAAAGTGGGTTTCTGCATGCACCACCCGAACCAATCACCTGCTAATTCCTGAGTATTAACGCCATAATCTCCATTTCCTGTTCCATGAAATAATACCATTTTTTCCAGCATTGTTAAAATTAAATTTTAATTCCTGAAGCTTCAGTTTTCTCCCACTGATCTAACTTTTTAATATTTAGCCTTGAAATTCTTTAAATCTGGTTAAACGTCACAGACAGTGGGTCAAACACAGCCCCCCCATCATCAACACCTCTGTAGAAGAACAGCTGGATTTATTCTGATCCACCAGTGAAGCCTGTGTATGCCATTTTTATTTGAGGGCATGTGTGCATGACAAATTTTGGGAAGATTAAAGCTGATGAATAATTAAATGGACTTAAGGAGCTTATTTTCCAGGACTACAGAGAGGGGAAGCAACAGGAAACTGATCCTCTAAGCACCCCTGGGACGCCCAGCCACGCTGTGAGCTACCACCAAGACTTCCTTCCCATTCTTTTGTTCTAAAAACACTTTGAGCACCAGTGGATGTTTGGCTGTTGCAGACATTCTGCAGGAATAATCAACATCAAGTTCAATCCAAATGCTTTAATCCTTGAAAGGAAATTATCAGAACGAGAACCAAAAAAGTGTAGCTCCACCCCCTGCTTTCTGCGTAACTCCACCCACTGCCAAATTTGAAAAATGCCTGAAACTGCAAGTGTTGGGGTTGGAGATGTGGGGGGGTGGAGAGTGGGCGGGTCAGGATTCAGAGGCAGAAATGATTGACAGACAGCAGCTCAGTTCATTGCAAGATGGAAAGCAAAATTCACAAGCAGCTATGCCACAGAGCCAATCTCCTCAGCTACACATGAACCAGGTGGTCCTGAAGCGCATCAGTCCGAGCCGTAAGCGCTGTTAGCTGGCCTGTCAGCAGCGCCAGCAGCTCTGGAAAGTTGTGGAGACTCGCGGCAGGTTGTGGCAGCTGCAGGAAGTTGCCGCTGCTACGATCTGAGCTGCTGTCTGTTGCCAGATGAGGATCCGCTGGTAAAGAATAAAGTTCGGTGTTACTTTTACACCCATCAGAAGCACAAATCCGTCCCTTTGCAGGAAGATTTCATCAGAAACTCTGTGAAAGAGTAGAAGTCTGAAACTAGCAGATCTACACCAGATAAGCTCACATCCCTTCATATGCGTTGGTGGGCGTGGCTTCTATGCCTGCATGACGAGGCCCCGCCTACCTACATCTCAAGGGAGGGGCTGTGGGTTTTTTTTAAGTTTTCTCCTGATGTAGATAACATCTCGACGTAGAGAAAAACACAACCTGGCTTTATCCTGTAGAGGGAGTAATGAGCCATTTTTTACCCACAAAATCCCGTTTTTTTAAATTGATTTAAAAATGACAAAGTTTATCAACAGTGTTTTTAGTTTTCATCACAAATAAGTAATTCTGCTTTGTTTACAGCTAAAAAACAACAACACATTTTTGGATGCACTACCCTATTAAGGAATGCAAGGAAAATGTTTCTCACAGTTCGGCTAACTTTCTAAACATTAAGATGTTTATTGCACTTTTTTGTTCATGTAACAATTAGAAAACTAACGCCTGTTTGTACCAAACCAACTGGTATTTATAAAGCACTTTAAAGCTACCACAGCTGAAGAAAGTGCCGCACACACGTCAAATCAAGATACAAATATAAAAAGACAAAAGATCTGAGGAGTAATCCAACACTGGATGAGAAACAACAGCTATTCACTGGAAATTAGTGGGCTTTGCAAAGAAAGACGATGTTTATAGCAAAATAAAAGGACAGAATGAGATCCTTTGAAGGGCAGGAGCTCTATCAGCCAGCCAGTCAGCTGTCACACACAAAATGAGTTCCTCCCATCTCCTTTTACACTGCTGCAAAATGATAGCGATCACCTCAAATAATCACACTTGGACAGGGGACATTCAGGTGTCCAGCAGCATTCAATGTTTGTCCTACTTTATCAAGCACTCTCACTAACATACAAACACACAACATGACAACATGATAAGAGCAAAAAAACAAGTTAAAAGCTGCTCTCGGTAATATCCATTTAAAGGGCTACTGGATGTTTTATGTGTATGTGTGTGTGTGTTTTGGTTTGTAAGACGTACTTCTGAGTAGTCTGTGTTTTAGTTGCAACAATCAATGATGAGAGAATCCTCAGTTTGGAAAACCAGAAGAACTCTGAGCAAAACTAAGACCAGTCCTGAAGGAGAAAAAGACTTTATCTCCATCTGAAACCACTTTAGCACCAAAGCGTTCATAGCGTCTGAATTTTGTTTTGTGTCATTGCAGGACGTCCACGTTAACTTTGAATTAAAATAAAAAAAGCTCAATTTTGTAAAAAAAGAGAAATCTGACTTTTTGCAAAGAACTGATTTGTGCAACGTTAAAGGGAATGAGCCGTCACAGCTCAGCAGATGACGTGAATTCCTGGAAAAAAAACTTCCTTTTTATTTTTTAACCTGTCCTGTCCGGCATCATAGCAGCAGAATGATGACGAACCAAGCCCCACCCAGAGGGTGGCAGAAGAGAGCCCCAGCCAGAGCCCCCCGCGGTCATGGGGCACAGGCCCCAGAGGGCCAAGATAGGCAGCCCCCGGCCCCATCAGGGACCGGCCATCCAGAGCGGCCCGAGCGAAGGGTCCAGGGCCCCAGGAGCCCAGAGAAAGCCCCCCCAAACATCCGCCCGGAGCGGGCCAGCACCCACCCGATGCTCCAGCCGCCCACCCCTAGAACCAGGGAGTCACCGCCCACCCTCCCCCACCACACAGCCACACCACACACGACCCGCCCACCATGCCACATGGGGGACGCCCCAGGCGGGCCAGAGGACAGCAAGCCCCAAGCCCGGTCCACCCCAACCCCTCCAGCCCTCAGATGCGGCAGACCGGGCACACCCCAGAGCCAGCAGCCCATCAGCGCTCTCTGAGTTTGCTTTTAGTTGCAATCCTTTAAAGTTACAGCATTTCCCAAACGCGTACTCCGTTTCCTTCAGATAAGAACCCGACTAACAATTTCACTGTAAAAACTGTTGTAAATGTTCTTTACAAGGACGAGAAGCGCCACACTAAACTGGTTACCTGTGGCTTTAAATTTCCAAAAGGCCCACTGAGAAAAGCTTTTTATAAAATGGACCACACATGCAGATTCAGGGCAACATGCTCACGGAAAGTCTGGAGACAATTGATGAGACAGTTCCCTTCATTTTAATCACAAATCTGCTCACTTGGAGCAGTTTGGATTTGAAGCACTGACTTTAGGGTGATACTCACTCTTAGCCTTTTCATTTTTGCGCGAGGGCCTCCAGCGGATGCAGGATTTGTGGTCGTCCAGGTAGAAGAACCGCACCAGTCCCTTGGAGCCGCCGCGGAGCTTCACCATCTGGGTCCCCATCTGCATGGAGCTCATGCATTTTTCCACTGGAGGGAAGAAAACAAGCCAGGAAGGAGAGAAGGGGGAGAAAAAAAAAAGAAATGATTTGAAAGTTGTCAAAAAGGAAACTGCGGGAGCGTGGAGTGCAACTTACGGTGTGACAGAGATATAAATTTACTTGTGTTATTTCACAAAAATCCATTCAGGCTTTCATGCAACATCGTTATTTACTTACAAACTTGCATGAACAGACAGGGTTGCAGAGCGAAAGCATTGGATCTGCTGTCTGAGCTGACAGGACTTTGCTTGTCTCGTGGGAGGAGGGAAGCAAGTGAAGACTATTTCGCCATGAAAAGCCATTTAGCAGAACCCTTCTTCATGCTACGGGGTATGACAGACCCAGAAGAAGACAGTACAGATACAAACCAGGAGCTCTCTGCAAGGTGACGTTTATATTGTGACCAAAGCACCCAGATGATATGTGTCAGGTTAGCCAAAATCCTGAATGGCACCCAGATAGGGCCGGGTGTGCAGGAAGATAACGTGTGGTAATCTGTCTCATGTCTCTGGGCCGCCGTCACACACCCTGCAGCCTGATTATCAATTGTCAAGTGTCTGTCAGATCGTATCAAACTACTTTCCTGCAACATGCAGGGAATTAGGCCACCTCAGCATGCACACGTTAACAGGTTAGTCAACAAGTTAAGATAGTTGCTGACACACCAGGAGCAATGCTGCATTCAAGAAAACGCTGAGAAAAACAGCGTTCTGCTAATGATGGCAATTCAAACCTCCATCAGTGAAGATTTATTCATTTAATTAATAAATTCAAATATAAGTTTAAATACATTGTTTTGACATTAAATCCGGTCAGGGGAGGCTAGTAGAGAAAATCATTTTAATCTCAAACACCTGCAGAGTCCAGTTAAAAGAATAGTTAACAAGATAAGAAACTTTGATTGTTCAATGCATTTAAAAATCAGCTTGTAGTGAGACGGAGCAGCAGTGAGGCATGGCTCTGAGCATTGATTCGCTCTGCTCCAGCCTCGCTGCAAATGACCCAGCCCCAGGGTATCATTTAATGTAGTTCAGCGCTGTTCTCCTGACCTCGCATATCGAATTCCTGCCCAGAGAAGTATCAACAAACTCCACAAGCCCACAACATAGAGTTCGCCAAACAGCAAAAACCTGCTGAGACTGGCTAATTAAAACGTGCGGGGTATGTAGGTCCCTGGAGGTCCCAGTTCCAGGCTGTCACGGGCTAATCAAAGCATCAACTACTTTACACACACACACACACACACACACACAGGCTCCACACAGATACAGAGCAGAGCTGACAGCGGTTGGCATCTGCCTGCAGAACTTTTGTTTGCCGTGGTTGCAGCCAACAGTAACGAGGATAAATTGCCGGCAACACAGCATCACACTTTTCAGAAAGCTGCATTATTTTTCACTTAAAAGGTGTGATTATGATGCCATGTCATTTTCTACAGTACTACAAAACCAACAGCTGAGCAAAGTGGTTGAATATAAATGTAAGAGACAGAGAGGAGCATAACTGCACAGCGGAGGAGAAAGTATTAAAATGCAAAAGTAGAATAAAATAGCTATAAATGACACAAAGGAGCTATAAAACAAATTTAAATACATTCAAATCTAATGTAACTGATCTTAGCCCATATTTTTGGCCTTTGTGACTGCATTTTTTCTGCCACGGTGAGTATGAATTTTGATGTTTTTATATTGTTGCTGCTACATGTGTTTAGCGTGAACAAGCCGCGTCCGCCGGTTTCTATCATGGCCTGAATCAGGGACGGGACAAAGTCAGTTCTCAAGGTTGGTTGTTTCCTGCTACAGCAATCAGATTGTCAAGAGAAACATTTTATTTGAATTGGGTGTGTTGGAGCAGGGAAACATCTAAAACCTGCAGGACTGCGGCTCTCGGGGAAGGAATTTGCCCATCCCTGACCTAGGCTCTTCGTAGGAGCCCAGTCTGTTTAGTCTCGCAGCGAATCGGCTAAAAAAGCCACTGGCTGCCATCTGGTCTTTCTCTTGGACCTGTACTCCTGCAAGACTCTGAGGCAGGCAGGAAAGACCAAAGCTGATCTGTCCCATCCCACTCACAAACTTTTCATTCCTCCCCCCTCTGGCACGCTCCTGTGGTCCATCAGGACCAAAACCTCACGCCACAGAACCAGGTTCTTTCTGTCTAAATGTGTTCATAACACGCCGCTGTTTCATTTTATATTTTATCCTCCCCAGTTTCACTACCTCTTCTTTAGGACTGGGATATCCTGGCTGTGACCGCAAGCGTGCACCTCAACGTTCCGCTGTGTTTGTGTATATACTTGCTGCATATGATGGAAGCACAGCGCGGTCAAAACGCTCCATTCTGGAGGTCACAACTAGGGGCAGTACACAGCACCTGAACTCAACCCCCAAAACACTGCAACAGGAAGGAAAAGTCATACAGATGCAGGAAGATGCGGATAAGGTCCGAGACGGCATCGGGTTTACATCAGACCTGCCATGTTCATGCTGTTGTTCGCATGAGCGCCTCTAGTGTTCAAGTCTTTATTGCAACATTACCTCGCGTCAACGAAGCGGCCTACATGCTGAACGAACCCTGGGAAAGCACGGTAGCCTTGATATGTATGCTAACAGCAACGCGTTGGCCCTTACACAACACACTCCAGATTTATATTGTCTACAGACCTTTTATTTTATATAGATGTTTTACACTTCACACCCTGTAAATACAGTTTGTTCTGTTTTTTTTTTTCATTCTCCATTTTTAATGACTTCATGCACAACCCCGAAGTAGCTTCCATTAGTTTTACAGCAAAAACAAGGCAAATCTAAAGAATATTCCGGAGAAATAACCTGTTTGCCACACATTCTCAGGCCTACCGCGAGCTACGTCTACTGCCACTTCATGTTAAACAACTCATGAGGCAGATGTGATGTCACATGTCAACAAGCAATACATGCTCAACTCAAACTAAATCTGACAGCATGTTATAATAATAAAAGGCTTCTTCTAACATTCTCTGTAGGAGATCTTTGTACGTGTATGTAAAGAATAGGTCGCAGCACGTTTGTAGAAATCTGGGTTAAAGCAAAGCAACAATCTGGAAAATGCTGCAAGTGATCCTTCATCTGCAGCAAGCCAGTTCGTTTCCAGCTGAAGTTGCCATGGTGACACATCCCAGTAAGTGACTCCGCCTCATGATACTAGAAATCCAGAGGTGAACCTGGACTGACCTTTCCGAGCTAGTGATCCTGCCTTACAGGAAACCTGTCTGACCCCCTTCTGGTCTCAGTCTGAGAAAACGACCTGGTACCGGGTCAAACTGTAAACGTTCAAATCGCATCTTAGTTGTGCAGACAGAACTGAGGTCATGCGTGTCGTGGTTGCGTGTGAACGCGGAGAATGAGCAGGTGTTTTTAAAGCTGCTGAAGCAGCAGGTGGTACGTCTCTGAGGGAAAAGACCGCATGGCCTTTTTATCTCCTGTTGACTCACACAGCAGACACAGAAAGGACAATCAGCCTTTCTGAAAGAATCAATACTGCAGCCACCACAGCGCTCACAGACCAGCTCTTCATTATTCCCATTGATTCCACATGAAGGCATGATCACACACAAATACCAGGACCTAAAACAGACTGAAAATCTAAAAAGCGACATCAAAAGTATTTTTCTTGATCAATGAAATCAGAAAATACAGACAATCCTGGAGGCATTTGAGCAAATAAAAGAGCTGTAACGTCTCTGCAGCCGGATTTTAACATTTTTACTGATATTTCTAAAACCTTTTTTCACATTCTAACAAATTTAAGGTCAAATTAAAAACATTCCTCATCTGTGTGTTGACAGAAACCTCTGATGGCGAAAAACATTTATTTTCTAATGCAAAAAAGGAAAAACTTTACGCAGCATGAAGGAAACGAGATGCGAGTAATGGTGCAGAGTTGGACCGAAAGACGAAGCCATGTCCTGGACGTCACTGAGCAAACAGGAAAGAAACAATCGCGCAGCGGCAAAATCTTGATGACACCCTGAAGCTAGACGGACATGGATGTTGTGACAGTGCGAGAGCTTATGGAGGTAATGAATGTGTGCTAGTTGAGTTCTTGGTCGGCCTTACATTCGGAGGAAAAATCCACTTTCTGCAGTGGTTGCACTGCTGCACCCGACTTCTTCATGCAGGTGCACCAGAAAAGAAAAAGCACCAAAATGTTGCCAGTGTTGCTCTCAGCACCAGATCTTAATATATGTTAAAGACCCACTCCAAGGCTTATTTGCATTATAAACCAGCGTGTGGTGTGTTATTCTGTGATGACCTCATCCATCGCTCTCTCACAGCAAAGTAAATAATAAAAGCTAACATGATTAGCTTTTATCTGAATATTGCAACCCGCTACCGCACATACGTGTTGATCCGCCCTCTCTTCGTCCTCACGGGCGGAGAGGGCGGAGCAGGAGCTTGAAGCCCTCCCGTTGTGACGTGTAAATGAGGGTCTGTCTGAGCTCGCCTTTTCCTGCCCGCCATTGCTTCACAATGATTTAAATGCAGAAAGACTCAGAAAAGCCATTTTGATCAAATTTTTCACAAGATATGTCCTCTAGGGTCAGATAAATGCCACGTGGACACGTGGACAACATAAGAAAGATGTTTTTACCGGAGTGGGTCTCTAAGGACTGCATTTTGACCATTACCCATGCACCCTGTTAGTAATTTAAATTGTTGTGAATGAGGATTAGGAATAGTTTATTTAAAGCTTAAATGTGAAGAAAAACAAGCATCTATAAAAACAAGGTGGTAGCTATAAAACATTTAAAACTCTGAAAGGGACCCCGTGGATGCGCTGCATCTGGAAAATTCCCCTCCCTGGATCCGTTTAACTTTGTCATCAGTATGTTCTACCTGGACTTGAATTTGGAGAAAGCGTCTCCTCTTTGATTACATTTTATGCCATGTTAACGGCTGCTCAGCTGGCCACAAACACCCAGTTGGTTGTTTTGTGTCACTCGTATCAGCTCAAACTGGCGGGTGGGTTTGATGGAAGCCTCTCTCGTTCACTGCCGACTTCACCGGCCTAAAACTTCAGTGGGACGCAAACGGATGAAGTTTTGTTTTTTTTCTAAAGCTGAGTCACATTGAAAAAAATCTTATATTGGAGAAGACAAGTTACACCCACATGAGCAAATTTCACATTATTCCACTTTTACAATTGATCACAGTTTCACTGTCAAACTCCTCGGTTCTGAGAAACCAGTAAAAAGCTGTTCCAACAACCATGTCGCATTATGTGACCTGGAAGGCACAGGTATGAAATACTTAAAGGTACAGTGTGTAGCTTTTTTGGTATTTTGCTAGCAAAAATCAAGAATTGCTTTCATAAATACATATTTTACCAAAGTCTAACCACAATCGCATCCAAATGAAAGCGTTCTTATAGCTACGTTGCTACAGTTTTCACTTGTTACTCTTCACAGAAGTCGTACCAGCAGGCGACCGTGCGCTTCTTTCAGAC
>JBAMHW010000015.1:31072073-31084426 GCA_037177495.1 Rhadinocentrus ornatus | reverse complement strand
GGGCACGCTTGTAACTTATTGGCATAAAAAATAATAATTATGTATCATTCTGTTCCTCATCACCTGACGGGACACTCCCAATTTGTTCACATTTATGAATCTCTGGGCTTCCGTAGTCGTAGTAACGCTCTTAAACGGTGAGGCTGCAGTAGAGTGCTCCTCGGTTGCTTGTAATATGTTAGCGCACCACTAGATGGAGTAATTCTTACACACTGTGGCTTTAAGGTTAAAGGCACTAATACAGCAAATAGGTGCTGGTTCTATGTTTCTAGGAGAGGGAACAAAAGGGAACATGTGATTACTTACCAAAGAACCTTTAATTATTTTTCATGTGGACTCGCGCAGGAATAATCCAACATGGTTGTGGGAACAGCTTTTTTACTGGTTTCTAAGGTAGCATGAGTACTTGTGGTCTTTCGGCAGCGCCTGAAGCCCAGTGGCTGTAACAGATCTAAGGATCTGCACTTCAGCTCAAGAGGGGCAGTGATCCATGATATGAGCTGCTGCCAGCTTAGCTGAGAGCATCCCGACTCTGCAGCCTCTCAGGTCACAAAGGCCCACTGCAGGGGTGGTCAACGTCGGTCCTCGAGTCACAATCCTGCAGGTTTTCCAAGTTTCTGTGCTGTAGGTGTGTAGGTTTGTTTAAGTTACATATAAAAAGACTCAAAGTAAACAAGATGAGCAAAAATAAGCATGCATGGGCTGAGAATGCAAAGTTGACGCTATGCCAAGGGTGGCCAACGTCGGTGTTCAAGAGCCACAATCCTGCAGGTTTTCCCAGGTTTCACTGCTCCAGCACACCTGACTCAAATTAAATGGATCCAACAGCCTATAAGGATCTGCACAATGACTCACTAGTTTAAGTCAGGTATGAAGGAGCAGGGATTGTGGCTCTCGAGGACCGGCGTTGGCCTCCCCTGGCCTCTCCATTAAGTCATGGATGGCAGAGAACTTCTTACAGCTTTACCAGGACAAAACTGAAGTTTTAATTATCGGTCCTGAAGACAAGAGAGAGATCATTTCATCTAAACTACATCATTTTATTCCTCCTCAGAGTGTGAGAAATCTTGGTGTTCGTTTCGACTCTGAGCTGAATTTTACTGCACACATCAGAAATATAACAAAAACTGGATTTTATTTCTCTCTCTTGCTAGCGCGGAGGTGCTGATGCATGCTTTTATATCTAATTGATTACTGTAATGCCCTGCTCTCTGGTCTTCCCAAAAAGTCCATTTCAAAGCTACAGCTACTTCCGAACTCCGCGGCACAAGTTCTGACGAGGACCAGAGGGCGGGAACACATTACACCAGTTTTAAAATCGCTGCATTGGCTCCCTGTGCATTTTAGGATTGATTTTAAGGGTCTTTTAGTAGTTTATAAATGTCCTAATGGTCTTGGGCCCTCTTATCTATCAGACCTTTTAAGTCATGAACCCTCGCGGATCCTGAGGTTCTCTGGTACTGGCCTTTTAGTTGTTCCAAGACTTACGGTGAGGCCTCCTTCCATTGTTACGGCCCTCGTTTGTGGAACAGTCCGCCAGAGGGCCTCAGGCCTGCAGAGCCTGTTGATGTGTTTAAAAAAGAGGCTTAGGACTTACCTATTTAGCTTAGCTTTTAATTAAATTTTATTAGATCTTAATTTTTGTTACATCATTTTATTTCACGTAATTCTTTTTTCATTTTACTCAACTGTATTACTTCTTATTTATTTATTCATTCTTATCTGTTGTTATTGTTTCTTAAGGTTATTTAATCTTAATTTTAACTCCAGTGTCTTCCTCGTGGGGATCCTCCACGCCGGGGGCTTTGCCTGCTCGGTCTGTGGCTGTTACCGCGGTGATTGCACTTGTTGGGGTGGCTGGGGCCCTGCAGTGCAGCCTTACGGCTGTGGTGTGGGCCCCAGTCTGTCCTGATGGGGGTGGTTGCTGCTGTTGGACATGGGTGGACCGGCCCCTGGTGTGGATGGATCCCCATGACATTGATATTGTTTCCTCACAGCAGCATCAGGCCAGATGTTAATCACTTTTAGTTTTTTTATATACCAACATTCAGTTTGGAGAAAGGAATTAGTGAGTCATGCTTGTACAGAAAGTATACGTGTGTGTGTGTGTGTGTGTGTGCGCGCGACTGTGTTAAATATTATGAGTGTTTTTATTTTATTAATCTGATGTATGGAAAGACTTGTTTTTATTTTTAATATGTTTAAGTGTTTTTAATCATGTAAAGCACTTTGTGTTGGATTTGATACATAAACTAGCTATTTTCACTAAATATGAATATGCATTACACCAATGAGTCTTGCTCTGGCTGCCTGCCAGACCATAATATTGATTCTTTACAACGGTGGAAAATTAGCTGCAAACAGCAATCAAGCCTAATTATCACACGGGAGAGACACTTGGGCTCAACACTTGCAGATAACATCCCAGCTGCACCCGACACACAAACAGCAGCACAGGGCTGAGGCCAACCGGGCCGCGCTTTCCACGGAGTCACAGGAAACTTGTGGCGATGCCGTGCACGCTCTCACAGTAGTCTCCCTGTTAATCTAATTTGATTTATGTTACAACGGTATAAGACCTGCCAACTGTCATGAAATCTTGGTTCATTCTGTCTTCTACTGAACAGACTGGCTGGTATGTGGCATGCTGCAACTGGCTACAGCAATCTGAGGTCTCCCAATCTGTTGGTTTTGGTTTAATTCCAGATATTAAGCTTTTTTAAAAGGTTCCTGTTTTTTTTGTTTTGTTTTGTGGGTGCTGGAAAGTTCTGAGAAGAGGTCATAAACTTGCTTAAACCTGCTGCTGACAACCGTAAGCGTTTCTCCTGTGTCTTGCTCTGGCGTGTGCATTAAGCTGGAAGGGGCTGATTTAAAGCTCTACACCAGAGCGCTTCAAGTCCAGCAGGTTTTACATGCTTCCCAGCTCCAACACAGCTGATTTAAATAGTCTCCAACAGTTTGTCACCAAATGCCGCTAGCCCGCTAGACTCGGTACGACTGCGGGTTGCAAAATTCCTTCGGTACGAGTTTGCTTTCACACTGCACGTGGTCACACGAATCAGACCTTTTAAAGAATGTATTCCCAGAGGTGCCAAAGGTGGCGATGCATCAAAAATGACTCGAGGAGACAAAACAAGGAGGGAAACTGGTTCATCTCCTGGTTAATGCAGGAAAACCTCTGCTTTCGCCGCCACAGAGTAAAACACGGAGCTGCATCAGATCGTAGCGGTGTTGGGTTGATCTCATCTCCATCTAAACTTTTACCACATTCTTCCTCTTCTGACCACGAGACATTTCTCTCGGCTACTGTCATTACGTGTGTCTGTTTTGGTTGCTTTTACCCACAATGCCCTGTGTTGCATTCTGTGCATTGTGGTTTACTTGAAGCAAACAGAGACCAACAGCTGTAGGCAGACCAGAGTTTGCGTGTTTGAACTGCATCAGAGTTTGTTTGCACTTTCACACCTCAGCAAATGAACCGAACCGTTGAAAGAAATAAAAACCCACAAGGGTTAGCAGATACATGTTGGAGAGGTCATTAATATACCTGGGTGGACAACCCGAATCTCACCATGGTGTGGGACATCCTGCAAACTTGCAGAGGGCAGTTATACCCCTGAAGCTAGAATTCTGAAACTTTTTTCTTCCTTCTCTCATAGCTGAATATTAACCTGCAGCAGAAGCGCTGTATTTGTATTTTTAATTTAACTCTGTAGCTGGAAGACTAGTTGAAGCACCTAAACATTAATAAGTTGGTTTTCTTCAGGTTCAGACTGAAGGCAAACCCTAAAGTAAATGTTAACTTCACCCTGATCTGAGCATTCTTGCACCATGACCCACTTTCTTTGAAGAAACTACTGTTAAGGCTTTGAATGGTGAAGACGTATTGTGGGCATTAATCAGATTATGCTGTCTTACATGTAAACAGGAACATGGATGGAATATCCTAATCTGTGACTCATCTAAAGACTTTAATGGGAATCATGTCACATTTTGAACAAGGCTACCAGTCAGGATTGCCGTGTGTGGAACCTTTGCTGCAGCTCCACTGACTCAAACTCTTCTTTGTGGTGTCCTTTAACGTGTTTCCTTGCAGATGAAAAAGCAGAAGGAGGTCACGCTCTGCTCACGCTCATCTACCACTCGGCTAAAAGGACAACGTGTCTGCTCATGTGACACAGCTTGCAGAGCCTCTGAAGCCCCCCATGGGATGTAAGCCTAATCTGTGAAATATCTTCCCACTGTACTTCACAAAGGTCTGCTCACTGAGAACAAGTGTACTCCCTGGACTTAACCCAAGGAGGATACAAAGCCTTTAAATTCATACCGTAGCTGTTCAAACACATACAGAATAAAACACACGGACCAACGCCCATTTGGCCCCAGGTAGTGGAGGAAATGCATTTGACCCCCATCTTCTCTGTCTGTGGGGGGATAAGTCCCTGAGCCTGGACTGAAAAGGGTGCTGATCTGCATTAAGCATTACTCAAGTGTTTGGGCACACAAAGCAACACTGCTGTCTGTCAGCATCCGGCTATGTTAACTCAACCTTTACTGGAAGTGACAGCAGTCACGGGGGCATGGTGCTTATGCTCACTGTGCACGCCATATGGTGGCTGGTCAACTGACCCGTACAGCAGCAGCACGGACGCAACAATGATCAACACAAGGCGCGTCCACTTTAACTGGAAATGAAAGAGGAGAAAAAAAAAGGGAAAAAGCTCCATCATAAAGGCAGAAACAGGATGGATGATTGTAGACCGGTAAAAGAAAAGAGCGGATTAACCGTGACAGTTTGATAGCGCTAAAGAAAAAAAACTACAGATGTTACACACTGTTCATCAAAGCAGCGAGCTGCTGCGGCAGAACACACACGCTTGTACAGGCGGAGAGACAAAAGTGGAGCACGAGACCCACGGAAAGCCCGAACAGTCTCCGGTGGGGATCTGGGCTGGTTGCCATAGTTACGACAGATTTAAAGTGTGTGTGTGGATAAGGAGAAATGTTAGGTTTTAAAATGGATGACAACAGGCTCTGGACCCGTCTGTGGGTTTAATTAGGAAGATAAACTAACAATTCCCAAATATTTGAGTCATTAGGGAAATATGCACCAAGTTACAACTGGTTTGTTTTATAAAGATGTGGATAAATCATGAAATTGCATGCATGTTCCCTGCAGGATCAAATCCTCTTTCAGTTTATGTATAACACTATTCTAAGTGGCAGAGTTTAGAGGAATATTAGAACTAGTGTTTGCACTGTGAGGACTCTGCAGGCAACATCTGGAGCATCTGGGAAAAACTCAAGATGCTGAAATAATATCAAATAATTTAGTGATGTGGAAATAATTTGGTTTAGATACTGATAGTTACATCAGCAAAGTTTACACAAAGCACCAGCAGTCATGGGATTGGAAGTACAGCTGTTAAAGATCTTTCTTTAGAATCAGTGCACTGCAGATGTTGGAGACACAAAGCAGAGCCCTAAAGAAGAAAACTCATTTCATGTCTAGCTTCACTAAAACGCAGAATCTTGCTCAGGAACTAAACGATTCTTTGAGAAGGGATGAATGATCACGATAAATTTCTGCTTGACCACAGAGATCAGCTATGAGTTTATTTACTTGATCAAACATGGCAGAAATGTGCCGGACAACACTTGTGCTTCGCTTCCAAAGGTTGTTGGAGAAGTTAAAACTGGGTGAGCAGAAAGACCGAACGTGGAGCAGATGGCAGCAAAATAGATGCCAGACATGATTTAGAGTTATCCTCCAAAGAGGAGATCACAATGTCGGTTGTGCGGCGGTGGTTTCAGATATCTCCAAAGAGACATGGAGCAAATTAAACCAATATGCAAAGTATCTGAGCGAACTACCTAAGTGATCATGTGGAAAGCATGAAAATGCAATCAGTCTGCACAGCCTGCCAGTTTGGCACAGAGTACACCAAGCAGCTGGGGCTTTCAGGGCAGGCCTTTGTAGGGCACGTGCACATATATGCATTTATTACACAAAGGTTCCATGGCACAAAGCTGCCACCGCACGCAGCTTTCACGGCACGAAGCTGCCACGCCATGCAGCTGCCACCGCACGAAGCTGAAACAAAGCTGCCACCGCTACAGTATGCGCAGTAGTAGCAGAAAAGTAGAAGCTGAAAAATCTCAGATAGGGACGGAGAGTTAATACCAGTGCCATTTTAAAAATACTTTTGGCATTATCTCGCCTTCTCGCACGCAGCTGCCACGCCACGCAGCTGGCACCGCACGCAGCCGCCACCGCACGCAGCTGCTACAGTATGCGCAGTAGTAGCAGAAAAGTAGAAGCTGAAAAATCTCAGATAGGGACGGAGAGTTAATACCGGTGCCATTTTAAAAATACTTTTGGCATTATCTCGCCTTCTCACAGTGGTGAACCGAATCCACAAGAAAACACTTCATCCTCATTTATGGAGATTCTGATAGTGATCTTATTTAATTTACTTTATTTTTTTTGTATGTTAGTAAATCTACGATATCTACAATAATTAGCGTTACACAATGTGTTGCCCTTTATTTGCAGCAGATCCACATTTAATCTTTTGCTGCAGCCCCAATCTGTAAAATCAAAATACCCGAGCAGTTTTTATTGTTAACCTTTTAATTTTGAGTCAAGGTTGAAGCAGAAATCCATTTGGCTTCCTTCTTTTTACTTTTTGGACGTTTGTAAAAAGAAAAATGCAACTTCTTGCTATAACAGATCATCCTCATTTTAAACATATTTCCCCTGTTTCATGGTAATTTAATTTAATCATGTCTTTTTGCCACTGTGTGTGTGTGTGTAACATCACTGATGCATTTCCTCCATCAGTCCATTTTCTATACCTGCTAATTCCAGTGCTGAGTTGCAGGGTGCTGGAGGCAATCCCAGAGGCAGGTACAGCATTCAGGGCAAAACAACCACTCGCTCTCAGGGAGAGCTCCTAAACGCCAGTCAGCCTAACAACGATGTTTCTGCTGTGGGGTAAAGCTGGAGTGCCCAGAGAGAACATGCAAACACGGCACAAAAAGTCCAGATCAATACGTCATATTGATTCTGTGGAAAACGACGGCACAGATTCTGCCAAACTTTGATTCAGATGGACTGAGGATCCATAAGAGATTGTATCAAAAGCTGATTAATCCCTGATGTTCGCAGTAAATCCCAAATCCTCATATTACTGCATCAATGTTTAATCATTTCTTTGTATTTAAATCAATGCCATTAAAGATATATCCATGGCTTGGGGTGTGTGCGGACGCTGAGCCCCCCCACAATCTCTCACCTGAGACACTCAGGGAAAGCTGAAAATATTCCACTTTCAGGTCATATTTTATTTTACATAAAAGGTTAAATAAATCTTTTTTGTTGTGTTTAATGCATTAAATTTTCCCACAAGACACACGTGATCCGTGCGTTTCTTCAGCAGAATCGCTTGCTGAGGGGCGACCGCTTCACATGCTGCTTTTTGTGGCAGCTAAAAGAATTTTCCATCCCTACACGGGACGTTTCAGCTCTAAAATGTTGGGGCTGAACGGGTTGGGCAGGAGTAAAGTTGTAAGTGGTCCTCCTGAGTGGACCAACATAAACACTTTAACAAGCAGCATCATCGCTGCTGCCTGGGACGCGTTAGACAGGTTAAATTAGGAGGCTAACAGGTGGTGGCATAGGTAATGCTTTTCCACCCAAACACAGCTCAGGCCAACTAGGTGTGTGTGTGTGTGTGTGTGTCACCTGACAGACGTGGCAACATAACCTGAGTGTCTCCTGACCTACTGCCACCATCACAATGTGTGCCAAGGAGGTGGAGTTAGCTTCCCTCCTTCATCAGGGCACCAAGTAAAGCCGAGGGGGGGATTGTCTCAGGCCATATGTCACAGTCACACACACACACACACACACACACAGGTGATTCCACGCTACAGATGGCCAATCTGGTGGCACCGACGATGCAAACATAAGGAAGATTTACACGGCTTGGGTGTAAAATTTAAACAGACTAATAGCTGAGAAACTGAATCAACCAGCAACCGCCCCCGCATCTGCCTAGAAGACCGTCTGAGTTCAGCTCGCTCTTAAACAAACTGGTGAAGATCTAAGCTGATTAGGAAAAGATTTCACTCCAATGTAATAAAGCCTGCTCCAGTCAAAGCCCTGAAAACACACAGAAGTTGTGATCTGGCATCAAACACAAAGATCTTTCTGTCATCACGTCCGAACTTTCCCTCTAACATACACACATTTCTGTTGTTTCATCTAATGACAGCATGTGTGTGTTCGATCACTCGGACCAGAAGGTGTAAATATCCCCATTCATCTCCATCCACCCACATGAACACAGCCGGGCTAAAGATGCTAAAGCTAAAGTTTTCCTACATTTGTGTGGCTTATATACACAACTTAAAATCTTTTAATGAGCTCATCCTCGTCTGGTGCTGTGGATATGACACCAGCTGTGACCGAAAGGCTAAAGACAGCAATAACTCGAATACTGTAGAATACTACATTAATATTTGTATAACTACACTGCAACTCCTTCATCTTATAAGTAAAAGTAAGGATAAAAGAAGAGATTGTTTTTTCTTTTGTTTACAGATATCTGGAGTTTTCATGTAGATTCATCATTTTAACAGACTAGACAAAAGGTTAAATTTCCAGACCTACACAGAAACAACTAGGACCATTTCAACCATTTTCTTCCTGTTTTATTTCCTAAAAACTTTTATTGCCTCTCTGGACTACCCAACAAACCGGACCCACCAGATTCTAAAAGCCTCCTCCCCCATCTGGCCTTGCTTACCCATGTAGCCGAGTCGCCACTTGGAAAACGCCAAAATGCTGCTTCCAATCCAGAAGAACTCCTCCACCACGCGGGACAGGGAAGACTGCGGCTGGCTTTCATACCGAGACCCCCCCTTACGTTTGTCCTTGTCCTCCAGGTGGAAAGCCAGAGGTCCAGGTTTGTCTCCGGTGGCCACAGCAGAAGCCGATCGCATCAGGACAGAAGACACCGGGGCCAAAGGATGGAAGGTACCTTTCTTTGATGCGCTCATTGTGAATTTACTGCTGCTGCCTAAAGTAAGAAGGAACCGACAACCCTGGAGGCTTACTGAAGAATCGATGCAGCTTCAGGGAAAAAAGTAGAAGTAAACGTTCCTGAGAAATCCTCCGTTGTCCCGCAACTTCAAAACAAGAGTTTCATCCGGGAGTTTAAAGAATATTGATTAAAGCCCTCAGAAAATAAATAAATAAATCCTCTTGGTCTCCGAATGGCATCAACAGTTGGTCAATAACCCTGCAACGTTCCTGCCGCAGCAAACCTGCTTATTGCATGCTGATCTCAGTATTCCTTCATCTCAAAAAGCAACACGAAGCAGCCGCACGCTTTCAAAGCAACAATCTGTCTTCAGGCTGCGCCATCATTTTCACAAACCTGCTGGCTTCTTCTCAAAGGAAAACCCGTCTGCAGCGCTGAGAAGCAGGAGAGACATGAAAGCCCAACAACACAAAGGTAGCTGTGCAACATGTGTGGGGCAGGCAGAAATCCTAAATCCCTAGGAAGCAGTAATCCTGGTCTAGGAGATTTACTAAATGTGTTGAGCATTGACCCACAGAAAATGAGCAAGGGAGGCTGGTGGGATGTGACAGACCCCTGATGAGATGAAACATTTAAGACCACTTAATACAAACTCTGTTATGAGTTCCTGAAGGCTTGGAGCAGGTGAGGTCTGAGGAAAAAGCTGCTGATACCCCTGACCGAACCGGGATTATTCTCTCTAGTATCAGTGCTGATAGTTTCACACGTTTTCATGAGGTAGATCAGCATGTAACAGCAGGGGAGCGTGCACGGCGCTCTGCTCCTGCAGGCACGTGCTTTTCACCACTCCACCTTCTCCAGGTTTCCCACGGCTGAATATTTCACCACTCATGTCAACCGTCGACCTTCCTTCAGAGAGGGAAGCCCTGCGTACCATGAACCCATCTATAGCATGTTGCTACACAGCCTGAGGCTGACCGAGCCGCTTCCTGACGGACCCGCAGGTTCCTTTTACTGAAGCCCTGCTCTTCAAGGAGCCAAGCAGAAGATGACAGGAGGTCATCTTTCTGGCTATTTGACTGATTTTCATTCATTTTGGTGTCTTGATAACACTTCTGATGTTACCGCTTCCCTCCATCAATTCTTTCATGAGTCAGTGTGCACACTCTTCCTCCCTGACTTCATCAGTGAAGAGTAAAACTCTACAACAGACCTGGGCATATTACGGCCACACCCGGCCCTTTGTGCGTCCGTCTGGCCCGCGGAAGGCCCATCATAAATTACAACATAGATTGTGAAAATATCTATGTTGTACGTGCAATACAACTGTGCTTTTATTTTGAAAAACATTACGCTCCTTCCTTACTGATGTATGTGCTTGATGCGAGCTTTGAGTGAAGGTGAACAGCTGGCCAGGTTACCCTCAAGATGTCAGCTCACGCTAAGAAAAGAAAAGTCGATGTCGTGTTTTTAACGAGACATGGACCGACAAGTACTTCTTCACAGAAACTAAAGGTAAACTCGTGTACTTGACTTGTGCTACACAGGTCGCTGTGTTAAGAGATTACAATTTGAATCACCACTACACGACCAAACCTGAGGATAAATACAAAAATCTGTCTGATGCGTTGCTAGCAAAACCGCACGCCCAACAAGGACTTTTTACTAAACTTCACACCACCAGAGATGCGGCCGTTAGGACAAGTTGTGTCATTTCTCACAAACTCGCCAGAAAAAGTGGGACATTTTCTGACAGAGTTTGTTAAGGGACTCTGTTGCACTGATATAGGAGAAAAATGAGGCGGTTGAGAACGTCTCACTCTCCCGACCCACTGTGACGAGGCGGGTTAAGGTGGAATAACTGCAGACTTTCCGGTCACAGAGGAGCTGGCAGCCATGCAGCCAATGAAAGGGACAACCACTGGTAATGACTTACTCACAGAGGTAAATACATGTTTGGCAAGTTAGGACTGAAATGGGACGATCTGGCAGGTGTGACAACAGATGGTGTCCAGATCTGACTGGAAAAATGTTGGTCTTTGTAAGAGAATGCAGGAAGTAAAGGAAATGAACATGTTTGCATTGTATTACACATCAGGAAGTGTTGCGTAAGAACGCGTTAAAGATGTTTGTGAACACTCTCAGTGATGAAGTTCAACAAATCCAAACACAGATCCTCCATCACTGATGACCACCTATCGCCTCCTCAGACATTCAGCCAGATTTCAAGCCCAGAACAGACGGATTATTCTCACTGAAAAGGTACAATGAGGAGGAAACATTACAAATTGTTTGATTGTTGCATTTCTATAAACCTAAGTTGTTTTTCGTTGTGGAGATGAAAGGTGAAGTTAAAATTAAATTGAACTGATTCAGTAATAGTGTTTTTCTTATTAGACCTCATAGGCTAATATAAATCTTTACAGAATAGTTTATTCTTCCGATTACCAGAACCAGCTATTTATAATACATCTTTAGGTGAATTTTACAAGGGAAGAAAGTTGAGTAGAATTAAGTTCAAGTTGTCGGTTTGGCCCTCAATTCAGGTTTCTCATCTTTGTAAAAATGAATTGCCCACCACTGCTCTACACCATTCTCCGGCATTACCGGCTCCATAGCTTCCTCCTCTTGCTCTGAGATGACTTTTCAAACGGAGGGATGCAGCAGTCTGAGCACGCCAGGCGTGTCACACGTCTCTCCATCCATTCTGGGCCACCACACACACACTGAATATGGAAGAGATCCAGCGGGCTGACAGCTCCGAGCTGCTGGTTTTACATTCAGATACAAGGAAAAAGTTTTCTTTTTGGTGAGTTCAACTTCCAAATTGTCCATAGAAATCAAACCTACATGTGTCTAATGTTGCAGCATCATTTAGGAAGAGCACAACGTTTTAAGTTAGAATTTTTCAACAACAGTGAAGATTTTGGAAATTTGTTCTTGTGTTGTAATAAAAGTAAAAGAAAAACATTAATTTACATGAATCTACCTTTAGAATCCTCTTTAGACCTGGACTTTAAACATCACTGCAGGGCAATGCCAGCTCCGGGAACGTGCACGGGTTGGACATCGCTGCAGTGTATTCCAGCTCCGGGAACGTGCACGGGTTGGACATCGCTGCAGGGTATTCCAGCTCCGGGAACGTGCACGGGTTGGACATCGCTGCAGTGTATTCCAGCTCCGGGAACGTGCACGGGTTGGACATCGCTGCAGGGTATTCCAGCTCCGGGAACGTGCACGGGTTGGACATCGCTGCAGTGTATTCCAGCTCCGGGAACGTGCACGGGTTGGACATCGCTGCAG
>JBAMHW010000015.1:31048999-31066084 GCA_037177495.1 Rhadinocentrus ornatus | reverse complement strand
TGAGCCTCATTTTCACTTGTTTTAAGGACATTACATCAAAGCTGGATCAGCCTGTAGTGTGTTTTTCCACTTTCATTGTGAGTGTGACTCCAAATCCAGACCTCCGTGGGTTAATAAATTTGATTTCCATTGAAAATTTTGTGTGATTTTGTTGTCGGCACATTCAACTATGTAAAGAACAAAGTGTTTAATAAGAATTGTTCATTCAGATCTAGGATGTTATTTTAGTGTTCCCTTTATATTTTTGAGCAGTGTGTATACATAAAATCATTAGAAGGACAAAAGTAACAATAAAAGAAATTATGTTAAAAAGACATCAAGAGTCAAGAAGCCCAAAGGGCTTATTAGCAACTCTATCCAAAATATACTTAAATTTCACTATTTGTGACAACTAATACCCTCTCCCCTCCCCGAGCCCATCCACTCCAACACAGACACAGATATGTACGATACTACAATAAACCTCATAAAAAAATACTTGCAAGTCACAACAATATAAAATTGACTAGAACATCTAGACTAGAACTGAAGGGATGTTATGAGCTTGGTCTTAAACGAATTTAAAGAGGAACATGATTCCGTTAGATTGTTTATGTCATTCCACAGCATCGCACCTCGATAAACGAAAGAGAATTTAGCAGCAGTGGTCCTACAGAAAGGAACGTGTAGGTCATTCTTACTTCTTGTAAGATGTGCATGATAGCAACAGTTAGACTGAAAATAACTTTGAAAAGAAATAGGAAGAGATGTCAAAAGGCAAAACACTTTATACATAAGAACCCCTGTTTGGTACTTTTTGACCTCATAAATTGGGAGTAGTTGTTTAAATAACGGTTTAGTTGAAGCTAAATGAGAACAGCTGGTGGCAGGATTTCTGAACTCTGAACTTTCTATAGATTGCTTGTAAGTAAGAAGGGAAAGTGCCGGCCCAAACTATATTACAGTAAGAAATGTAAGGGTAAAAACCCTCTTTTAATGCCCAATGATTTATGAACCTTCTTACAAACAAATTCACAATAATTCTTAAAGCAAAACTTCATCAGCATAGACACCTAATAATTTTGGCTCTGTCTGCATTGTAATTCTTGTTCTTATTGCTAAGAATAATGAAATTAGATTTCTTGACATTGAGTGATAACCTGTTTAACTTAACCCAGTGGGAAAAGTGAATGAGTCCAGCATTTGCCTTAGCAATAAGGGAATCAATTTATTTATTTATTTAAAAAAAAATGACACAACCTTAAGACAATAAACTGGTTCATGACCTTGCAGAATGCATGCTGTTAGGAACAAATGGGTCCATGGAAAGCAGGTCAGAGCCCAGGTGGCTAATTTTAGTGAGAAGGCTGTCTCTTTCAATTGTGTTGTATGCTTGTAATAGTTAAAGCAGCCTCCGGAGTCATGCTTATGTGCTGGCACTTGTCCATTAAAGTGGACACACTGGGACATTTCCAGTGTGATTACTGCTGACAGGCAGTGGCAACATCCCTTTAGGGATTTGAAGACCTCAACATTTTATTTCATTATTTTGCCCTAACAGAATGAAACCTGTTAGGTATGGGAGAGCATGACTTTTAGCCGTGAAGTGGAAATGTGCTGGTCGAGGCGTAACAAGAACAGCCGCGTGGGAACTTGGATGTTTAAGATGTCAAATTGGCTACAAGCAGCACATTGTGCTACGTAACTATTACAGATCAGCGTTTAAATATTGGTGTAATGTGACATCTGAGAACAGGGAAAAGGGTAAAACACTCCCTCTGCATCAGGAATAAGCTGGATCCACAAAATCCCCAAATCACAGGAGAAGTGGAGAATCTTGTCATTCTCCACTTTAAGGATAAATGTCACTGAGACCCGCTGACTGGCTAGATGTAGCAGGAAGTTGGTTATAAGACGCAGGAACAGAAGCCTTTCAGAGCCAGAGGGGTCATTCATATCAACGACAATAAATTACTCCTTTCCAAAATAGCTGGGCATAGACTGGCATTGATTCCATAACCTTCCGAAACCTTTAGGGGTCTTTCAGACCTTCACATGTAATTGATAAATAATATTCAGAATTGGCCTTTTTATTAATTTGTTTGAGGGTTTGTGTCTTGATGAGCTTGCTTTGGCCCATGACGGATAAAAGCTGAGAAGTTAAAGGTCCCATATTATACATCTTTTCACCAACGTCATACGGGTGTCAGAGCTCCAACAACATTGTTTTCAAAGTGTTTTACCCCAAATTCCGCCTTGGCTCTTAATTTCAGCCGTTCCAACTGTGGCGCTTGTGAGCTTTACTGAGAACGGCTGTTTCTGTGTCTGAGCCTTTAAATGTTTATGAGTGGTGCCTACTCCACGCCCCTCTCTGCTGGAGGATCCAGCTTTTGCCCGCGGCCACCCTGTGATTTTAGAGGGCAGGCTCAGCTGGCCGGGGGGGCTGGTCAATGCCAGTATCCACTACTGGAAGAGTAGTTATTTCCCTTTGTGATGTCACAAGGTGAAAAATCTCAGACTCACCTGTCTGAGCACACATTCGCTAAAAAGTGGAGGAAGCAGGTGAGAGGAGACAGAATTTCCTAATTCTTGGGCCTCATCCACAGGCTATGAGGACACTTAGACTGTTAGAAAACATTTAGAAAGTGAATTTTGCATAATATGGGACCTTTAAAACAAGTCAGATCAAAAAGAAAACCTTGGTAAAATGTTTTAAATTGCTTTTTGTTATGATCTGTAGATCTTCTTTAGGATTGTTGGTGTTTCTGCTGGTCTTGGCAGCCACTGCTTATTTAGCTCATTACAAAAACCAGTTGCACTATATTATGTGGAACAGTAGTTAAAATAAAATCATTTAAAGAAGGCTTTTCTTGACTTGTAAGATTTGGGTGAGCAGAAGATAAAACATTTTTGGGTAAATTGATGAAGTCACACAGTGATTTAATACTTTGAAGCACAACTGAGCCAATCAAGTCTCCCATCAGAACCCTTTCAGTCTTATTAAGTTTAAGTAAGAGTTCTTCTAAGGTTTGGTAAGGTAAAGCTACCCCACCACCTTTGGTTAATCTGTGACAACGATATTTACTGCATTAAAACCACTGAAGCAGAAATTGTGTTCAGACACAGATTTTTTAATGCCAAGAATAAGAAAAGAAGCAGCTGTAGAACAAACCCACATATTCATAAAACCCCTTTAAGGCGTCAAACCGCCGAGATTATGATGGCTAAAACGCTAATGGTTCCTGAACTTCAGGGCCAGGGTTTGGCTGCACATTTCCAGATATGAGACGGCAGGAGGATCGGCCATCTTTGTTTCACAGCAGTGAGTCCAAGGGAAAAACTGCCAACTCTGGTTTCACTGTAGTAACTTTAATTACCCTGATAACATCAGAAGCAGCATTATTAAAGAAGCCCATGAAGGTCTCCATCAGCGACGTGTCACGTTGAAGCACTGGGGTTGTGTTAATGTGTTGCAAACATTTCTAATCCACAGTTTACAGCCTAGCAGAAAAAATAACAGGTTTGAAGACAGTTTGTTTATCTTCAACCATCACAATCTAAAACTGCATGGCAACCCCAGTTTGCTAACCAGTCAGTAACGCTGGCATTTTCTAAGGGATATTTAAGGATAATGTAATGAAAAAAGAGATTTAAAACACAATTTAATTGAATTTTATTCTGTGCTACATTCACATTTGTATTAAAAATGTCTGATTGACTGGTTGTTACTGTTACAGCACATTGGGTTGCCTGTGTATGAAAAATGAAATATAAATGAAGTTGCCCTACCTTTGCCTTGTCTAATAGACCAGTCTGTCTTCCAACAACGTACTTGGCAGAATAAATGTACTGGCCACCGGGCATACCGTGGCAAATCCCAGTAGACTGGTGGAGCCTCAAATATTCACAAAGTCTGCCTTTGTTCAAGTCACGTCACATTGGAGGCTACTGAATGCGCGGACCAGGACTGGACTCTCTAAGGAAAATAAAGGTGAGTACTAAGAGTCCTGGATGGCAAAAACATCCTCACTATTAAACCTCCTCACTGCTCTATCACTGACTTCAAAGCTCCCTTTAAGAAATGTTGGGGTCGTCTTGATTCTGAATTGTTGACATTTTCTTCTTCCATCGGAGATCAGGACATTTTCATTGTCTTTACACTGAAAACTGATCGATCTGCGAGGACAGCACTGATGCTGATGTATTCAGGTTGTTGAGCAATGCTGCTATCCAGATGGCTTTATTTTTAAGGGACGGGACTATTGTCTAGTTAACATCAGGAAGACAATTGTCTGTTTCACTCAGCAGTTCTATGATCTGTGCTAAACCGACAGCTTTGTTTTTCTTTGATTATTCACATATTTAAGGAACACAACAATGCATTGTGTGTGCTTACAAACCGGGGCTAAAGACGTGTTAGATCTATAGACTGTATATAAAAGATGGGCGGAGCCTCCGTGACGTTTCTGAAAAGCAAAAGTGAAGCTCGTTGGGCTTTCCTACCATTGCCATCTTAGCAGCGTCATGCCTGCCGTTGCTTCCGGAAAATACAAATATGGGCAAAGTGGTGGAGCTGGGAGGGAGGCTGTGAGCGTGGGGGTGGATGATTGACGTCTATCAAACTCCGAGCTGCCTGTAGCTAAAAGCTAACTGAGCCAACTCGGATCTAACCTGAGCTAACCGGCTAACAGAGGTAGGCAGGCTAAAGCTAAGATTCGCTGTTAGCTGGCTATAAACTGTGTTTGTGTTTCACTTTTTCTTCTTGACGCAGATATTGGATACATGTCAATCAAAAGGACACGCCCCTAATTATGCAGAATTTCCAGATTAAATAACATCCAAACAGACGAGTTAGAAAAAAATTCACCCCTCTCACAGTTGTCATGAAGGTAAACGTGACCTATTAATCCTAAAATGGAGTTTTGTACCAGGCTTTAAACGTGTTTATTTCTGCTGTGAAGTTGGACTTTTTAACATGGGAGTCTATGGGGATTTGCTCTGTTTTGGAGCCCCTAGTGGATGAGGGGGGAACTTCCAGGCTTCACATTTCACCGCCAGAGGTTGCTGCTTGGTCAGATCAGCGCGACTCTGCAGTTGTTCTCCAGCTGCTGAGCTGTCGTGCCTGCAGTCCAGACCTGCCACCCACTGCAAACCGCTGGAGCGTACTGACACAAAGACTACGACTGAAGACTGCCGCTAATGTGGCAATACCGAATTAAACTGTTTGCAGTTTGTTTCCTTCACTGAGCAACAGCTGTAATTAAACACTTGTTTTCTTGCTCCTGCCTGAAAATAAATAAACAAAAATAAAAGAACAAATAAATCCTTTAAGGTTTTAATTTTTTTTTTTTTTTTTTTTTTTTGTAGGGCTTGATTAAAGGAACAAACTATATGGAGAACAAGAACTGGTATATTCTCTTAGATAAACTGTACTCGAATGGCTGATTAGGGTTTAAAAACCAGAACACAAATGAGCGAGAAGAGAACAAACATGATGATAAAGAGAATATGATTTGTTTCCTGTTAATGACGGGTTTTTATATTTCTGAAGTAGCCTCGGGGGTTAGATCGCTTCACTTTCTAATAATGGCCCATTTTCTTCTGTGATTTGGTCTGATTTTAAGGCCCTGCAGGCGTACTAATGAAATCCCTCCTTGTAGACCACAGTTGCATATGAAAACCAGGAGGGTTCAGAAATAATGAAGTTATAATTGAGCATATTTTTGCATGACGTTCAGAGACCATCCTTTGATTCCTAAGTAATGCAGCACAGACTGGAATCCATGTTTGACAGTGGCTGTGAGGAATTACTCCAGGAAGCATTGTCCTATGTATAATGAGGACATAACGAGGGTAGAAGATGGCAGGAACCTCATACCTTCATACTGAGATACCAATTCAAGGTGAAAGCCTGCTCAGAGAGATGCACCCAAAGTCGGATGAGATTTAGCTCTAAAACATCCTCGATCCCAAAAGTTTCTGTAGCAAAAAGAGAAACTGGGAAAGAGAGTGAAACCGTGTGTATGAGAGACGAAAAGAGAGTAATCAACTCTCTCCTGGCAGCTATAAATAACAGGAACAGGATATTACATTTACCTCTGCATGGTCACAGGGCATATTAAGGCCAGAACAACCTCAGCCTGTAGAGTTTATGATGCCCCTGTGCACTTAGCATGATTACTGCTTATTGAATGAAAGGCGTCAGCAGTCCGAGGTTGGATGAGCCTGCAGGAAGCCCCACCGACTGTTTCAAAACCGTTTAATACAACACTCACATGTACAACTTTTCACAACCATCAAGGTCTGCAGGAGGTCTTTATGACCTGTACTTTTCTACTAAACACTGCTTAAAGCATCACAATCATTACTGCAATCAGTGATAAAAATCAATATTCAGCTTTTCCCAGCCCTTTAAGGGCCGTTCAGGGTTAAAGTTTGGCTAAAGTTTAGCTTAGCGTAAGGGTTAGGCTTGTTTTGGGTTTTGAATGAGGACTAAGCGAGTGTATAATGTCCTCAGAGCGATAGTGTTGCACACGTATGTGTGAGTGTTTGTGCAAGCACACCCCTCCCACATTTCTCTCAGCGTACATACGGACGTCCGTGAGCCAACAAGCGTTACATGAAAACAAGAGAGGACACTTCTGCTGCCCACACTCCAACAAGCACAGCAAGGAAGCCTCATCCAGCCTCCTCATTTAATTCTAATCCTGACTGCCAGATTCACACGAAGAAGCAACATATTTTGACTCCTTTTAAAGAAGGAGAAAAGGTGGGAGGAAAGATGGCCAAGTAAACACTACAAAACCAAGAGGATCTTCTTCTTTTATCATTAATCTTAGTGCATTTGCACCATTAGTGAAATAAAATAGATCAAAGTGGATTTTAAAATTTGAGATATTATTATCTAATATTTCCTCAAAGACTTATTTATGGCTACTACTTCTGGGATAGGTTGTTTTTTGGTGCTTTTTCTTCAGTTCCTGGTGTTGTGTCCTTTAAGGTTTCATGGATAATTTGAAGCCACACATCCGTGCTGCCCATCCTGAAGGTGTTCTGTCAGCTTAACATCTGGTGGGAGGCCACTGACGTCAAGTCCGCTGAACTCATGCCATGATAATGAAAACGTTGCGTGACCTTTAACGGTTTTAAACATGCTGAGAGCATCCATGGTTGATAAGCTACAGTCACAAAGGGAAGCGCATAGTCAGCAGCATTACTTGAACAGGCGGTGGCATTAAAACCCGGATCGATGGGCACAATATTAAGACGCCCGTTCTGCTCACTATGCTACCACCAGTGAACAGTGGAACATTGTCTCCAAGCTGCTGAAACCAACTGACTCTACAGCCTTGGCAAAAATGAAAATTCAGCACGCTATGCAACTTTTTTCCAGACTTTGATGAAATTGTGCCTCTGGCAGTCCCAGTTTTTCTGAGGGGAATGAACACCGACTGGCCTCCGATGTTTCAGCTTATCTGGATGTGTTGCATGCACAGGGATGGGTTATTGTTGCCATGACAACAGTCCCTTTGCCTGACCTTCCCCTCCAAATTGGGGAAAAATATACCGTATGTATATATTTGTTTTTATTGTTATAGCTGCCTATATTCAAAGAGCCTAAATTATTACGTCAGAAAATTAAAATATAATCAGCATGAAACCCAAACTGATTACTAATAGATGAACATGTCTCGAGATTGCAAAATCTGGCTCAGTTTATGTGACTAACACTGGTGTCTATGAGTATTTGTCATGTTTAACAAGGAATATTATAACCACTGGGATGTCCATATTTGGTACTAAACATGAAAACTGCATAGCACCTCAGCCTCACAGCAGGAAGGTCACAGGTTTGAGCCCTGGCTCGGGGGGAAGTTCAACCACTGGCCTTTCTGCGTGGAGTTTGCATGTTCTCCCCGTGTATGCGTGGGTTCTTTCCGGGTTCTCTGGCTTCCTCCCACCGTCCAAAAACATGCATGTTAGGTTAACTGGTCACTCTAAATCTCCCCCGGAGTGAGGGTTGTTTGTCTGTCTGCGTTGCTAATAATTTAATTTAATTTGGATAAGTCCGGGAAATTAATTTACAAAATGTTACGTGTGACTTTGTTGCAAACTGTACTGTATTGTACTACGTATTCTAACATGAAAAATACACGGTGTCTAATGTCTGGCTTCACAAGGATGCATGCTTCAAGTTATTGCTTTTCTGACAGGTGATAACTGTTCAGACTTAGAGAATGGACTGACCGTTGTATAACAATACGAGTCTTAGTGGACAATGGCTTTCTAAATCCCTGGTGCAGTCATTTAAAATGGAGATCCAGACCGGAGAGGACGGGAAAGCATCATGGCCATCAGGAGACTATCCGACAGGTACAGAAGAACGTTAAAAGCTTCGTGTCTGTAGAGAAAAGTAGATGCTGTGGTCAGTGGTGTGCTGTATGCGGTCCCATTTTCAGATTTCCTTACAGCACGTCCTTGTTGCAAGGATCTTTTCTTCTTCCTTGCTCTGCACATCTATGAAGAGTGATTATATATGTCAACACAGCCATTTTCTCAGCTCCAGTCTAAACGCTGACCTTCAGCACCAACCAGGTCTTCAGTCCACAGACCTGTCAATCATCAGATTATTTGTTGTTTTTTCACATCATAAATCAGGTCAATTCTGCCTCCAACAATCGTGTGGGGTTACAGAGCACGGAGATCTTTTTTTATGCCTTTCTGTTGTTTTATTTGAAGATGCATCACTGACCTGTAGCTGCACAAGAAGAAGTGTAGATGCCACATCAAGGGATGATAACATAATTGCAGGACTACACATAAACATTCAAAAATCCTGCTTTTAATGTTAGGTTCTAAAATAATCTAAATATACTGAAGATTTCTCCATATTTTCTTAGAACAATCAGAAAAATTCAGACTTCATGAGCAAGAAAAAAGAGAAGATTAATGGCATTCTAACAAAGAGCTAAATAAAATTATACCAATGTCTGCGTGTGGAGTTAGGCACGCAGTGTGTTCAGTGAGGAACCATCAGCTGATTCAGCCCCTCTGGATAAAGAACAGGACCCTGGAGTAGAGTCACAATCCCATCCGAAGATGCCAGATGGTGAACGTGGAACTGAGGAGGCTGAAGCTTGCTGCTAGGCTCTGCAGGAGCACGACAACCTTCACACTACGAGTGTGTGTTCGTATGGAGTCTGTACAGAAGAGTAGCTGCAGCACAATCCCTCATAGTCACCTCAAATGCACACAAACGCACCACCTGCACATGCTCACATGCTTAGACGGCTTCTCTTTGAAGTCCTGTTGTCAACCTGGCGAATGCTTCTACATGCACAGTCATCTCAACACCTACTTCTCATTTATCTGCTTCTGCTAATATATAAATATTCAGGTAATCGCCAACTGTACTGAAGAACAAAAGCACAACAATATGTTATTGAAGCGAGCGCAACATAAAACAACACTCATTGCTGGATTTGCCAGAAGCAATCATTTCTGTTGTCAGCTTTCTGTTTGGTCAGGATTAAGTTAGATCTGCATCATTTCGGTCAATGTTTGACAGTGTTTCAGTTTTATCTGTGTTTTCTATATAAACGCTGCAGCGTGGATGTGATATCAGTCATAGAGCAAATTAATTCAACAGCATCCATACAGCCGTGAGACATATGTCAGCCATGTTTCTAGCTGCACCTTCGGCGTGGTTTATGTGCATTTTTACTGCATGAGCGTACGAGCAGTTGCTGGCTGCAGCAGCATAGCAGCAGAAGCCGTTGGCACAGGTACGGTTTTGGTTTTGTGGCAGCCGCGCAGCACTGGTACGGTTTTTGGTTTTGTGGCAGCCACGCAGCACTGGTACGGTTTTTAGTTTTGTGGCAGCCACGCAGCACTGGTAGGGTTTTTGGTTTTGTGGCAGCCACGCAGCACTGGTACGGTTTTTGGTTTAGTCCAGTCCATGCAGCAACATGCGGACACAGTACACTGGAAAGCAAAAACAAAGTCAGGGAGGTAACTAGCACACAAAATAAAAAAAATTAAATAGTAACTCAGATATATTCTTGTATTCAAGGATGAAACCTGCAAAATATTAGTGCTCATTGATTCAATCATTTATAGTTATTACTAATCTACTGTGGGCATCCTGTGTGTAAAGTGTATTTGCCTTTCATTTCTGCCAGTTACCAGAAAATGTGGCTTATATTTGCTCCATATTTGGGCTGAAGTGAGACTCTTACAATGATCTGTTTGATCAGCTCTGTTAGTCATTTCATTTTTATTTTATAAGGGAAAAAAACCAAGGTGGTGAACCTGAGAGGAGCAGGGTTACAAAAGAGGAGAGGATTTAAAGGGCCTATCAGAGATTCCTCAGGAGAGGGATACATTAAAGCTGGAGATTACTTTCTCAGAAAGAGGTGTGAAGATAGGGCTGGGTATGTGGTGAGAGGATGTGTCACCACTGGTTACTCTTCTACTACCACATATTTTTCCTTAAAAAAGTTCTTTTTCTTCTATCCATCACCACTATACTTGCATCATGTTTTCTCCTAAGCATGTAACAAGAAACTCAATGCCAATAGCACTTCTTATATGGCCAATGATACCTTCACTCCAAAAGTAGGAAATAGATCTTAAAGTTATTCCCAAAAATGAGATGTCTGAGCCTTCACTCAGTTTTTTAATAGCTCAATTTTACTGGTGGTTTCTTTACCATCATCACAACACACCAAAGAAAAACAGATTTGATTTAATTCAGATTTTTAGGTTAATAAATGGTGACTTGGACACAGTTTGCAGCACATTTCTGGTAATTTCTATTATTTAATATGAAAAGCCATCAAATTTTACGCTGTGACCCCACGTTGACCCCGGATAGTTGGCGTCACTGTAGAAAACAGGCTGACAAACAAATGTCATTTGTGAGCCTTTAAGGCTTTAAGGCTGACTTATATGATCATCTACTGTTACACACTGATGTATGGCCGTCATCTGATGGCACGAAATGCACAAAGAATATCATCTGGACAGCTGATCATGTCATAAAGTTAACAAAGATGGAAACACATCAGTAAAAGACCCAGGCATACTGGATTTAGATTGAAAGAAATAATAAAAAGGCAAGTTGATGCTGCAGAAAAAGGATTGGTGTCTGGAGTTTTCATGTTTTCTCTCTGTGCATGTGTGGGTTTATTCACAGATGCTCTGGCTTCCTGCCACAGTCCAAGGACATGCATGTTAGGTTAATTGGGATTCTAAATTAGCCTTAAGTGTGAGCGTGATTGGTGATCTCTGTTGTTGAGTTAGCCCTGTAATGGACTGGGAGTCTCTCCAGTTTGTACCCTGCCTCTTGCCAGATGGCAGTTGGGATTTCCTCCAGGTCTCCAGAGACCTTGAACAAGACAAAGCGGGCATAGAAAATGCTTGGATAAAAAGATGCTTCATGTATTTCTGAAAAAAAAAGTCCACTATATTACAGAGAACAAATAGAAAATGTGGGGAAGCCTTACACAAAACATATAATTGCTCTTAAGCTGAATTTAAGGGACAACTGGTTTGTAATATGATTATTATCGTGACAATGGGATGAGACAACTGATCTTCTAAAGGCCTGAAGACACACAGCATATATGCAAAGACCTTCTGTTTGTATGTAAATTAGTCTACTTCTATAATCTAATTCACTCTAAATTTGGATACCTTATCTGGATAGTACAGAAAATGTATGTGCAAGGTGCAAAACACACATAAGGTAGTGTATCTGGAACAGTCAGAGTTTACCTAGAGTTGGCATGTTGTTATTGAAATCAACTCAGTTGTGTATGACTGCTGCTCCAATTTGTATTGTGGAATCTTTTCTAAATTCATTTGGCTCTGTAGACTTCTTTTTTACCCCTAAATGCTCATGTTTGAACCATTTGAGGGCACGTTCACACCAGCCTTTTCATGCGAATCCTAATTCATTTGCTTGGAAAGGCTGCTTCGTTTGGGGTATTAAGAATTTGCAAACAAATTCTGGTTCAAATCAGAGAAGCGGACTCGGTCTGACTACAAACGTGGGTCTGTTTCAAGTGGACCAAATACAGGAAGCAGACTACAAAACACAGTGCATTGTGGGTTCAGCTCATGGCATCGTGAGTGAACACAACCAAAGCACAAGCAAGTGTGGGACGATAGGTCGGGAGAAATGACTCGCGGTCAGACGTGGAAGAACTCAGGAAAAGTTCGGATACAATTCTGAGGCATCTGATGAAGCTCCATGTTTAGCTGTCATGTTCTAGAAACTGAAGTTGTTCTTGTTGGAGTTCTTGGTGGAGAGTGGAACACGTTACTTAAAAGGTCAGGATGACCTTTTTTTAAAGAAGTGCAGGATGAGCACAATTTTGGCCCAGAAGAATATTGCTCCCCCCAACTGAACCGCTTCCCCAATCGGAGCGAGTCTAGCGGACTATCCTGGTGTGAAAGCAGCCTAAATGTTCCACAGTAATAGACGTCAGGGAAACTACTGATGCTGAAGCTGAATTGCGTGAGAGCTAAATGATTTCTGACCCACTACTGCAACCAACAAAAGCATCAGCCTGAGTGTGGCTTAGCGAGCCGCTCTCGAGCTGTGAGGTAAGCTTAAGTGTTGGAACTAATACTGGATCCATTAGCCCTCGACTTAATGAGGGTGTCACATAATCACTGGCATAGTTGGAAACCAACTAGATGGAGGAGCAGGGCATTATCATTTCTGTTTGCTTTTTCCTGGCAGATAGTTGATCCAGACAGAAGAAGACATGCAGTGAATTTAGTCGTATTTTCCTGCAAAGAATCCAAAACAATCTCCTGAGGCCAGAGGTTCACTTTGATGGAGCAAAATTTATCACTGTCACTGCAAAGCCAACCCAAGCGTTGAAGAATGGTCCTCTGTCAGAGAACAGGAAGACAAAACATCAGAGTTCAGCAGCTGAAACGGAGCAAAAAACCTCCGTTATGAAGCAGAACTCTTCACCTCTGACAAATTCAGCATAGATATGACATTTATCTAAGAGGGATTTTCATTGCTTCACATTAAATGAAAAGATGATGATACAAATCTAGAGAAGATATATTTTTGGACTTGGAAAGGACACATTTAATATCTTTTTATGACCTCTTTAGGCATTAGACCAATCACTCCCCATGAATGCAACAGATTTATAGAGCTTAAAAGTCTAAACTGCACCTTTTTCCCTGAGGCTAAGGTGGCTGCTAAGCTTCTAGTCGTAAACTCAGGAGGTCTTTAGATGCTGTAAAAAGAAAACCTAAACATTTTATTTTAAGTCCCACTATGGAACTTTTCCAAACTTAAACTCTGTGTTTATGACGTGTTTGATGGCACGGTGACATTTATAATGTGCATTTCTAGAGCCGTCGCTGGCCAGCAGCGTACCAAGGCTGAGGAAGTGCGTTTACATCCAGGAAAAAAGTGTGACGTGGCAGCTGAGTTTTACTTCACACATCACATCACACACCAGCACCCAGATAGAAACACAGCGGCTGTTTGAGTCCACACCGAGGCTGGCTTTGCATTTGATGAAAGATCCTTCTGGTCCCCAGTACTGCATGGAAACTGGGACTTGCTTAATAATGTTTAAGTAGTTTCCCTTCCTTGAAGCTCACCTGTGAAACAAACCTGTCTGAGGTTGTTATCAGTGAACTAAACAGACAGGAGAAACAACACAAGCTAAATCTTCCACAGAAAAAGTACTCCAATCATTAATTAACTGAAACCCTACATGCAGGATTGTTTGAAGCTCCGTGTATGGGTCTGACTTATTTACTGATTAGCTAGCAATCAATCGCTATGCTAGCTCCAGCTGATTTTATGGATTGTTGGGTATAAAACATCATACAATGCAAAAAATATATTATGACAGTTAATATTTTAGCTGTCAAGGCAAACATAGTTAATTGCATTTAAATACTAAAGCTGCTGACTCAGCCTTCAAATAAAATTGAATGCTAAGTTAACAGGCTAACACAGGCTGGGTTACCCAGAAACCACCACTGTCTATCTTGCTCACACAAGAGGTTCTTGTGAACCCACATCATTCTCAAAACAACCCTTTGTGCAATATGCATTGAAATGTATCAAATCAATTTTTTATTTATAGAAAACTTTTCATGCACAAAGCAACACAAAGTGCTTTACATATTAAAAACAAAAATTTAAGAGCCTTCACACACCGAAGTATGCAACAAACATTTAAAACACACCTCATAATAGTTCACACACAATCGCACAAAAAATCACACACAAAGCATGTGCTCTCCCGATCTAACGGGAGTTAATGGTGACCCTGGGACCAAAGCTTATAGCCACAAATATTTATATCATTTCCTTCCAAAACCACATGCAGTCACAGCTCTAACAGCACAGTAGCAGCAGAGAGTTGCAGAGCTGAATAATCTGGGAACAGAGAGTAATCTGTGAAAAGCATCTCTGTGGTCCGACAGTTTTCATACGCTCACAGAGCTAAAGATATGCCCTGGCAAATTCAATTGACCAATGCATTAATACTCTACCAGGCTTAAGGCACTGGGGGCAATTCCCCTAACAGAAAAATCAACGCTTCACACGTCGGGCTTCTTGATGTGCAAACTGGGATTTATTATTCTACGACTAAAGACAGAATTGCTGCTATTGGAGGAAGAAAGTTGAAGAAAGTGGGGGAAAAATTTGAATTTCAATCAGGTTTGTTTTCACACTGACTTGGAGGATCAGCCCCCAAACCACCAAACCTACATCGTGGGATGGGTATAGTATGCTGTTCTTTGTTTTATCCTACAAGCTAAACAAAGAAAATCCATGAGGCAGATTTGAAGAAAAGATAAAAAAGCAGCAATATGATGAGAACCACATGCACACGCATAGGTGTGTGAGACACAGTCTGATGCTCCCCCTCTTCACACACGAGCATTTTCAATGATCTAAACACCCCCAAACACAAGGCTGCATTTCCCCACATCCTGCACATGGCCACCAACCGTGAAGAAGCCCCCACTCCTGTGGTGCTGAAGCTGTTCTGCAGATTAAGAAAGCGTAGGTAGAACTTCTGAAGCCTCTTTATCTACCCGATAAGGTGATTTTCAAGCACTCCTCCACATGACCAGTGAAGCATTTATAGAACATCAAATTAGCAACCAACAGGCAGTGCTTTTACCTTCTCTGTGCAGACGCCGCCGTTATAGCATTGTTTTATCAGACTCACAGCGAGAAGCAAGTTGCACATTAAGGCTTTGACACTGTGATGCATGTAAAATTTATTTGTAGCTGCTTGTGCATGTATTCATTCAAGCATGTGACACTTTAGAAGATTAAATATAAGGTTTTAATGTTGCAAGAACCTGCAGGGCTGGAGGGCGCATAGACTCTAGAAGCTTGTTCCAAAGAAGAGGTTTCATCCCATAATCCTGAACACTATCCATATGCCACAGTATCAAAATGTTTTCTATCATCAGGGGTTTCCTACAACGGCTGAGCTGCAACAGTTCAGCAAAGCTACAGGGTTAAGTAGAAATGATAATTTATTGATTCATACCACTGCATCACCAAAGCTCATAGGATCAATATGCAAGTTGACGTTGGTTCTGTGATGGTGTATGAGGGGACAGTAGGATATGTCATGGCACTTTCGTTCAGGACACCATTTGTGACCCCAGCACAAGGTGCTGTGATTCAGAAAATGCCTCCTCACAGCTGGAAATGTGAATCAGGTATAGAAATGATTTTTTTGTAATCCGCTCCAGTTCTCCGCATCATGTCGAGAGCAGATGGTCATTTCTGATGTTCTGCAGGGCATGTGGACGAGATTTCAACTTTCAACAAGATGCTTGGCATGCACTGTTCCAGCACACTTATGCATCCCATCGACCACCAATTCAAACACATCCTAACTGGCAACATTTCCACAACCAGCCTGAAGGGATGTTTATCACAAGCTTTACTTCTGCTACAGCAGAAATGAAAGCTTCCCTATATATATATGTATATATATATATAAATAAACTTAATATAACTATATAAATTATTACTATGTAACCAACTGTACTCACATCACCACAGACATGAGGACGATATTAAGAAACACATTTACTGTTAAACCAGAAGGAAGATATCTGCCCTCTTTCACCCCAGTTACCTGTTTCTCCATCTCTCGCTCTCTTCATTTTCTTCTTTGCGTTCAGTAAACCCCAATCTCTGTCCTGCAGATCTTCTTCTTCTTCCTCTTCATAAGTTTTGGCGGTTGGCAAAAAAGAATTGATACAGTATTGCCACAAAGTGGTCTGGAGTGTGGACCAGAATGTTCCCAATCCCATGTCCCTCCCCTCGTCATGCTGCCGCACCCCTCCAGGGGATGCCGCCCCTTAGTTTGAAAACCACTGTATTGTAAACTATCAAGTCTTCAAACCATTAATGCAGTTTGTTTTTTTTCCAATTTCTGAACGGTTTCCATTTACAAGAATGAAACAAAATTACCTGAACAATGGTTGTTTGCCATCGCCCAGTTCTTCCAGTTCAACAGTTCCTGCACCTTAACAGCAGCTCCTTTATAATCCTGCGTGTCTTTTGGAGAGATCAACATCTGAGATAAGAGATTGCCTCAGACCAGACCAGTCTTCCTCCTGCCCCGTACCCGCTCACAGGGCAACACCTCTGCGCTGTTGCTTTGTCATCATCTATTTCAGCACAACAAATGTCTCATATTCTCTGTGGCATACTTCTCACCTCGATGCTAATAGAACGCCAGTGCAGTTATTTCACCAAGGAGCTATTAAAGCTGAGGACATCGCTGTCTTTAAACTTATTATCAATTCTTCTAGCCCCTTTTCCACTGCAGGAACTTTTCCATTTCTCCGGGATTTTAAAAAGATTTTCAACTGCTATTACAAACTTTCCTTCACCCTAAACTTTTCCAAAGAAAAAGCACCAAGTAGAGGGATAGTACTTGACAGATTCCCTGGAATTTTAGAGGGGAGGAGGAGAGAGGGGTGTAAACAAGCAAAAACGAGCGTGGATGATTCAGCTTGCCAGCTTACATTGAAATGGAGGACCATCTATACTCTTTGCCCGCGAGACGGAGG
>JBAMHW010000015.1:31034058-31045037 GCA_037177495.1 Rhadinocentrus ornatus | reverse complement strand
AATTACTTTTAAGAATCCTAAAACTCCTCTCTCAGCATCGTTGCTGTCCTGGCTACCAGCCTCTGTCCTGGTTACCAGCCTCTGTCCTGGTTACCAGCCGCGGTCCGGTGTCAGTCAGGGGGTCTTTTCTGTGTTATTTAGTTCTGCTTCTCAGCTGCACATAAGTCCCTCGGCAGGCTGTTTAACCTGCTGAGCTCTCTGTTTGCAGCCAGAGCTCTCTGTTTGCAGCCAGGTGTTTGTCTCTGGTGTTACTTTTCCTGTGTCGTCATCTGTTTCGTCAGTTTGCTAACTGGTTATTCAGTTTGGTGCTTTGAGGAATTTATCTTGTCCAGAGTTTGTCATTGCTTACTAAACAAGTTCTTTATTTAGTTCCTTCCAGCTTCCTGCCTCATGCCGGTGGTCCTACGAGTCCTTCACCTCTTTAGAAATGGATTGTGACAGATTACGGAGGGAAAAGGGGCGGAGGGTTGTTTTCTTATTTATTTGCGTTAACTGGTTCAGTTAAATTGATGTTGTTGTTTTAAATTTACAAATTAATTCATATAAGTTTGACAAAATGACAAAAATCAAAATAGCTTTACATCTATAAATTGATGGATGTGGACGGTCTACGTCCTCCAGCTAGATCAAGCTGCTGTCGAGCTGCTGGCGTTGTGACAGTCAGCTAATATGACAGCTGCTGATCATTTGGGAACCCAAAACAAACATTAGGGGTTCCTGCTCTGTGGCTTTCAGGGAGATAACACTGTTACACACACACTGAACAAACAAGAACCTCGTTACACACACCTTGTCAATCAATTCCATTTTCTTCCCTTACGTATATTGTTCACTCAGCCTAAATTCTTCTGAATAGAGCTGGAAGCTAAACCTACTTCCATCCATTACTAACTTGTGTTTATTTCATTCAACTAGAGGCCTTCACAGGAGGAGGTGAGGAAGACTGGATTCACTTTTAAATGATCATTAGGTGTGATCATCAGTTTATAAAGATTAACACTGGTGGTTAAAAAACGGGATATAAATAATTTTCCATAAAATTAGTCGTATAGATACTGAAAATGGTTTTAATATTATATACACAATCATTTGTATGTGGATTTTATCTGTTTTCATAAAGACAAATGTGCACATAATCCAGAAAGCGCGACTAAAAACATTTAAAAGCAGTTTTATTCGTCATCTATGGAAGCAGCTTACCAAGAAGTTATGGGCTCTTTATAAATGATAAGCTGTATAAATCTCTCAGCTGTGGAAGGGTAACTTTTTGTCATTGAAATAAAAGGCTCGGTTGAGATGCAACAAAATACTGACGAGTCAGTTCAGTGGCGCTATAATGGGGAAAAAATCCTGATACTACACATTAATTTTAGGTTTAAAACCTCCACAACCGCTCAGCAGATTTCCACTCGTGGTCCTCTTTATGATGACAGCCCAATATGTTTTATATTCCCATTGATCAGCACTCTGGCCGATGTAAAGTCTGAGAAGATGATGCATTTTCATGATAAATGCTCTGGAAATTGATGCACAACAGGAAATAAAACTTGTTCTCAGTCCGAGGCTCCAACGTCAGGTCTCAGAGAAATTTGCATGCTGTCTCCAAGATGAACATCTTGTATTTTGATCAGACATCTACATCTAGCTGGAGGTTAAAAACGTCAGTTTTGGATGCAGCATCATTGTTACAGGCACAGAGGAGTGAAATTGTTTTACATCCTCCTGTCTGTGTGATTATATACCTGATTTTTTAAGACTGTGTAACTTGAGTAGAACTAGATTTAATCACAGCATGATCAGTATTTCATGTAGGGTCAGGTACCGGCCTTGAATAAGCATCCATGCACCCAACTTTCAGTCAGAATACTGAAACATGACTGAAATTATTACGCAGACATGACACCAGCTTGGCACATTTTCCTACCTCTGCCACAGCTTTCATGTCAAAAGGCAGCAGATTTTCTGACAGTAGAAAGCGATTCAATTCCTGCCCCCAGGGCCTTTTGGTAAAATCCCTCTGATGCATCCAAAAGGTCATCATCATTCCTGTCAAATACTGCATTGACCTGAGCAACCTGAGCCTTATTAGAGAGACTGCGGGATTACATTCATGCCAGAGGGAACAGCCCTCCACTGACATGTTCATCAAATACTGACAATGTCCCACGTGATCAGTCAGTTTGAGACAAGCCGTCATTTCCTCCTGATTGGCGTCGTGGTTGCAGCAGAAAGTCTCCTGAGGAGCTGCTGCAGGTATGAAGAGATGAATGAAATCTCACACAGATAGCTGATCAATATTTATGCAAGTAAGCTGGTCAACGGCGTGTGTAGGTGCTTCACATGAAATCATAGTCGAGGTTAGGTCATCAGCGCGCTGTAATTTACTCCGTCACTGAACCAACGTGCATCGTTACAAGGCTTTATAAGCAACCGCTTAGATTAAGCCGGTGTAGTTGGTAGATTTCTTACCAGCGTATCAGTAAATCTAGAAAATAATCCAGGTTATAAACTGCATGCATTTAATTAAACAACAACATTCTCGAACAAATTAAACACATCTAAAATGATCGACTTTAAACTTCAGCTTAGTGGATTTTAGTTTAAATTGTTTCACCTCCTCTTTCATCGTCATCATTCTCCTCTACCTCTTTTCTTTTCTTTCAAGCCATCCAACCCCAACCACTTTTTGTTTTTCCTTCTGCTTTGTTTAAAGGCTAAATAATTAGGAATCGTTAAGTAAAAATAATTTTAAATTTTCTCATTTGTTGCGAGGGATATAAGAAATCTTCCCTATAAACAATCTGTCCTCTACATCAACAATGTCTTTGTCAAGCTTTTCTCCTTTCAAAATAAGAGTTACATGGCAGAATAACTTGGGTGCGCTGTGTGGCTCTTTCCTACTTCCTGGTTTCTTAACCAATCATATGCGACTCCCCAAGTTGCCAAACAACATCGCAGCGTTTGGTGTTTTATGTCGGCAAAAGAACCTGCAGTAATGATGTTTTGGCCAAGTGTGTTTGTCCTTATAAACTTATGAAATTACTATCAATTTATTAAGTGAGACTAAGGGGAAACAGCCGCTGTGAGGCACTTGTTGGTTAATGTAGCTTTTGTTTACACTCTATTTTATGCTAACGTAAATTAGCGGTGAAATTGGCGCTAGCATTGCAAAGCATAGCAACTTACTGTGTGTGAATCTTCTTCGCTCGTCATGTTTGCTGGTGCAATTTTCTCCGTCCTCATTATTCATCACCTGCCAACCTGCAGTAAGTTTACATTTAAAGGGCGGGTTTTTATATAAAGAATTTCATTGTTAATGTAATTTAAAGCATAACTCACGGCTGTTTCACTTTTCTCTCGTCAGATTAGATTGAAATTTAAATGGTGGTTTAGGTGAAAGTATTCTTCTGTTCATTTGATTAAAGCAGCACTACTATACTCGGCAGATCTTTCCACTGACAAAGGCTAAATCAGAATCTATCTTCATCCTGCCTCTTCTCTGAGCTCTCTTCAGTCAGTAAAAGTCAGTTCGATGTTGACTCTAACTTTTGCACCTTTCTGTCTATCTTTTTCTCTTTTCCCCCAATAATGTCCTCGTGCATGTCTTTGAATCAGCTATGATGCACATTCAGAACAGCCAGTGCGTTGCTATCCAGTTGCTGGTGACATGGTGCCATAACATGATGCTCTGTGCGGAAACAAAAGTTGTGCAGTGTGGTTTATTAGTGTCAGGGTGCGCCAGGTCAACAAATTCTGTAGGAATGTACACAATGTCTTCTGACAGCCTATCCCAGCTGCTATCAGGATGAGAGACAGGGTACACCCTGGAGAGACTGCCTGTCCATCCCACGGCCAACACGTAGACAAACAACCACTCACCTTGGCTCTACAAAAACCCTAAATTATTACCGATAACCAGAAGGTTGACAGTTTGAACCCTGCATAAATAACAGTCTAGAGAAGGACACTTCACCCACCGTCCTCCAGTGAAGGCAACACTGGTGTATGAATAAATGTTTGGTGTTTGTCAGAGAAGCTGCCACATTTCCATCAGTCTGTTCCAGGACAGCTGTGCCTCCACACGTAGCGTATCACCAGTGTGTGAATGTGGAGAGAATGAATAATGCATTCAATGTAAAGTGCTTTGAGTGCCTTGAAAAGCCTTATACAAAACCAATCCATTATTATTAAAGAGTTATGCATGGTCCTTGGCTGGGATTTTACATGCACATGTCTCTTTCACTTGCCTTCATGTTCATAATCAGAAACATAGAAGCAAAGTTTATGACATATAAACCTGATACATATATCAGGTAACACGCAGGGGTGCTTCTATTTGTCAAAGCTGCAGTTATTGAACAAAACTGCAAAGAAGTGCTGAATTCACAAGGATAGGCTGACTGTGTTGACTGTCAGGATCACAACACTGAACATAACCCGGAATTAGAAAACAGCTTTTTTCTAATTCCACCCCTCCTCCTTCAATTAAACACTTAAAATGAACATGAACTTGAAGGAAACGGCACTTGAATTGTATTTCCTTCCTGCGGCCTTCAGGGGGCAGTAGGCTAGCGGTTGCCCCTGTGGGTCTAATTTAAGGGTACAAACAAACAACCTATTCCTTCATATTGATTAGTTGTCTTATTATGGCTGTTGTTTGTTCTTGGTTGCGGATGCAGGCTAATTTATACGGATTCCTGATAATCAAGAAGATTTTATATGAATTAACTGGTGCTGAATTTCAAAAAGTCTCAAGCAAAGGAACCAAAGATTTATGATTCATTGAATTAATCATTAAATCAAGTGCAAAACAATCAGTTCTTATTGGTAGTGGAGAAAAACTTGTGTGGGCAATAAATATGATAAAGTGAAAACAAAGGCAAAGCTGCCATGGCTGCAAGCCTCCACACCCACCGTGGAGTGTGGACATTATTCTGGCTTTGTGAATGCCTGATTCTGACACTCAGCATCGCTTCTCCGGCTGAGCCGAGGTGATTAAACACTAGTTGGATAGCGCTGATGGGGGGGTTTAGATACAGATGACTTCAGCTTTCTCCCTCTTTATGTGTTCTCTTACCTCTCTGCTTGGTTCCAATTCGGATGCTGAGCTCATACACTTGTAATGGTTCTTTGCTTTAGCAGGAGCTTGCTGGCATGATGCCTCAGTTTAAAACCGGGTCTGAGCTGGGGAGGATGAGGTTAGTGGCATTTAACTTTACAGTCACATTTAGTCCAAAACTCCAAAACTCAGAAAGAACCTCTTTTTAATAATAAACCTGCCACAAACATATAAAACAGAGACAGCGGCAGTCCCGGACTTGTTCCCACATCAGCCTAAGTAAACTCTGCTCTTTTTTTACAGTTCCCCATCCTCATCCAGCGCTGGCCCGAAGCAGCATGCACTAGAAAGCTTGGACTGCTTGCTTATCTTACCTTGCTCTTGGCTCAGGCTGCGAATATTCCCGGAATCCTCCATTGATGTATTCCCAAAAGAGACGGAGCTCCATGTGCTGCTATAACAGGGATGGAGGGGCTGGCTTCACCCTAACTACCATCTGGAGAGCTGCTACTGTCAAAAGCATGCCTTCCCCTTTGTGTGTCATCTTCCGAGGTGTGACAAGACAAGGCTTTTGGGGTAACCTGCCTCTCCTATCCCCTTTCTACTCTAACACTCTTCTACAGCCTTTCTTCTCTCCTCTGTTCCTGTCTCTATTAGAGCTCATCCTTATGTGCTAAAGTGGTGGGTAGCAAAGACAATAATGTGATGTTACACACTTCTTCTGCCTCTACTGTACAGAGTGAAGGGGATGCAGGGAGGCGGGGGAAGGGGGGATGTTGCTTGGAGAGGTTTGGGAGCCTGCTCAGTGCAGCCGACCACTCACAGCTCTGTACGGGAAGGGGGAAGCGCGTTGCTCAGTGCCGATCACCTGGGAGAAGCAGCACTAGCAGATGGAGAAAAGAAGTAGAAACAGGAAGAGAGCATTGGAAAAAGGGGGAGGGAAACTGAAATGGAGGAGGAGCAGCAGGAGAGAGAGCAGAGAGAAGACATGAGCTGAAATAAAGGGGTGGAGAGTGAAGAGAAAGAGGGATGCAAAAGGCGCGAAGAAGGCTAGGTGGCTGTGGTTTGCAAGTTGCAAAGAGCAGCAGCACGTGGCACGCATGTTTTATTCAACAAGGAGCTGCTGGGGGAGACAACCAGCCAGGCAAGGATGGGTTTGTCCCAGCAGGAAGCCAAGAAAGCAAGAGACAAAGACTGCATCAATCCTCCGTTACAGTAAAACAATAACAGCTGGTACTACAGTTTGAGTTTCAGCATTATCTGTTGAACAGCACAAAGGTGCTGCATCTGCAATGAACCGAGACCCCTCTAGTTCTGGAACCAGGTCTAAGCAGAATATCACGTGAGATCACAATTTTATACTTTCACATGACAGAGATGTGAGACAAAAGAACGCAGTGTGCCTGTAAATTAGTTTATATTTACTTAGATTATACTTTAAAAAGGTGGGGAGAAGAATTATATATCCTAAAGGGACATTGCGTAACATTTTCTGTTATTTACTGGTCAAAAATGTCTGCATGCAAATATGTGTTATCATTGGTGTTTTCCAAGACCGATTTAATCTTTGACTGGGAACATACCTTAAGTTCAGTTCTTTAAAACCTGGAACTGTCTGCTGTCTTCATCAGGAAGATTGCTAGGACATCCTGATGAATGAAGGACATTAGCTCAAGTTAAAATGAACTAAACTCACTCAGATGATTAAAACAACAGTTTTTATCGGCCCGAAGCTTTAAAGAGACATTGTGTAACATTTTTTGTTTTTTACTGGCCAGAATCCATGTCTGCAGGTGTATATGGTGTATTATGATCTCCGCTAATTATCTGACGCATAATGGTAAGCAATGAATTTTAGATTCCTTTATAGATCTGACGGGTAAGCCGGTAGGGCAGCGCCATGACGGTCTGCCATCTTGAAACTACAGCCGCCAGCAAGGGACAAATAGCACCAACGAGCCAGGGTGCAGTGATTGAGATGTAGGAGGAGAAGATAAATGAGAGGCTTACTACCCCGGCAAGATGGAAAATCTGTAGATTGTTATTCACTAAAATGCAGGAGCATGCATATGCAGCACGGGAGCCGTTTTCACCTTCACAAAGAAAGAGAAAAAGGAGACTTAAAAGGCAACGTGACAAAAAAGAAGGATCAACATCGCGTTAGCCTTCTCTACGTGGAAGGAGCTCAAGGAAAAAGATTTTAAAAAGAACAACAGGTAATTCAACGGTTCTGCCTAAATTAGCCTAAAACTAACTTCTTTCATTTGGTTTTGTAGACAGTGTTGCTCATTAACATGGTTCAGTTTCAGTTTATTGTTTATTTGCAGGTTCAACACAAGGTCAAAAATGCATTGATATGCTTAGGATGAGAAGAACCGTTAGACTCGCTAAAATAATCAAGAAGTACGAGTATCATGCAATAATAGTACATGGTAAAAAAAAATTAAAAAAGAAAAAAACACAAGAAGTAAGTAGTAGCAGCAAACATGTTATGCATCACCAAAAGTAGTTTGGTGCAGTATTATCGAGAGTTCAGTAGTCTGATAGCTTGGGGATAGTAACTGTGTCTTTGAGTCTTTTAGTGTGTTACCATGGTTACCACGGGCAGCATGACGGTAGTTTCTGTTAAAAGACACGTGTCGGACTAAAAGCTGTTGGAAAAACTGTATAAACTGGTTTTACTGGGACAAATATATAATCTTGTTGTCATATCTGTCATATTTTGTCACACAGTATAGTATTATATCCTTTTGATATATTAATTACATTTGTTTGTAATTACTATATTTTTTGTTCTTGAAAATGAATCCACTTTACAGCCTCAGTTTAAACCACCTGGTGTCGGTCTTCATTGAGCCACATTTCTCCGTCTCTGCAGGGGGGCAGCATATAAACTGTATTCGGAAATTCAGATGTATTAGATCATTTTATGAGTGAACCTTGCCATTTCTTCATGAATTGCTGAGAAGGAGCTGCAGTACTGGAGCATCACCAACAAAAGAACAGCATAAAATATTTTAAGCAACTTTCAACTATTGCATGAATAATACACAGTGTGAGTTTGTCTCACCTGATGCATATTTCATGAGGCAGGAACAACAAACCTCTGATCTTTTGTACATTTTATCATTCTGCCACAAAGTCATAATCCAGGAGCTGAATCCGAACCTAGTTTCAACCTAGTCTCTTAAAAAAAATTAATAAATAAAGTTTTATATTAGCGTGCAACACTTCCTGCTGGTATGCTACACTTGCTGTCCATCGAGTCACATCACAGTACAACAGCAGGGACTGTTTCGCACCATCAAGGCCTCAGGCCATCTCTGACAGCATGGAAGAGCATGGAAGCAGTCCATGAGGACTAAGATCTGGTCTCATAGGTGTGAATGGACGTTAATGAGCTTTAGTAGTTGGGGGCAGGGGACTGAATGTGTCTTCTACTATCAGATCACAAGCAGAACTATACGTATATGTATAGATAAGATATGATCAAAGGCAGCAGAAGCAAATGTGTGTCAGACGCAACGTATTAAACCTCATGATTCAGAGGCAAATTAGCAGCAATAACTTAAAGTAATGATTTTCTGTCTCCTACATGGTTGTGGAGGAATTTTGGTACTTTTTACACGTTGCTTCAGCACATTGAGGTTTGCAGCATTGGTTTCTGCAGCTCTCTGAAGGTCCAGCACCCCAGCATTTCAGTCAGGAGGAGGTCTGAACTTTGACGGGATTTTTTTCTTATTTCGGCCATTCTGGTGCAGATCTGCTGCATTTCGGATCATTGTCCTGATGAACGAGACAGTTTCAGCCAAACATTAGCTGTCGGACAAATGGACTCACATCTGACTTGAGGATACTTTGGTCCAGAGGAGTTCAAGGTCCACTAAATGACATCAAGGTGTCCAGGTCCTGTAGCTGCAGAACAAGCCCACATCATCAACCCTCCACCACCGTATTCCAGAAGTAAGACTGTCAAAAATAATACATTAATGGCGACATTAATATTTTTATTGCAGTTAACACATGTACAGCATCACAAGCCCAACAAATCCGTTTTCTCCGTTAAGACGGCGGGACATGGAGGCTTCTAGAGGCAAGATGAAAAAGATGAGCCTGCCGAGTCTATGGGTGGATTTAACATGTGATGTGCTAACTGGGGCCTGGAGAGTCTCAGATGGAGCTCTTTGGTTTTCTTGCAGTTTCTCCGGACCTTGTGCTGAACTTGCTGGGACGTCCAATCCGGGGAAGATTTGCAGCTGTCTGTGAATAATGTTTTTCTGTTGAATGATGGACTCCAGACAGTTTGGAAATGACCTTCTAACCTTCCCAGATCGATGAACAGTTGCTTCTCTAAGATCGTTGCTGATGTCTTTCCTCCTTGGCATTGTGCTAACACAGCTGAAACTGACATGTCCTCTGCTAAAGGTGCTCACACTGATCAGGTAGTCAGTGGATTTAGCAGGAGCATCTGGCTGCTACTCACTCTCTTATTTCCTGTGGAAGCATTAAGTGGGAATGTAGTTTTAAACACTCTGCTTCTACATTTGGGTTTATTTTTGTTCAGTAATCAACAACAGTTGAGTGTGATATGTCGTCTTTTGATCATCTGAGATTTGATTTTCTGAGTTTTAATAATTTCCTTATACATAAAACTTCAGAATAAAAGACTTTGTTTTTCCTTTTCACACAAACGTGAAATTAATATTAAATATATGCACAATGTGACATTTTTATAAGACTGGTCTGTAAAGAAAATGTGTGGAGCAAGAAAGGTAGGAAACATTCAACGTCGCACTGTGAGCTCATTGTGTTGCTTTCGGGTTCATCTGCGCCACCATCTAGCAGCGCAGCAGGTTATCTTCTGAGCTCTTGTAAAAGCAGAGGTCTGATAAAACAGCTGTGGAGCAACGACTGGGGGAATAACTGAAATCGATTGTCTGTCAGCCAGACGCTTATCCTCAGGTGAAGTTGGAGAGCAAAAAGCCTCCACGGCCGACTATTTGACGGCTGATAAGAAACTCGAGATGGTCTCAGAAATCTCCCCGACACTGTTACCACAAAGCTTGTGTCATTTCCTTTAAAGCCCACATTTTTCTTTTTTTTTGCTTCTACAAGTGTAGAAGTATTGACTCAATGACTCACAAGAGAAGGTCACGCTTTAGTGTTGGAAACAAAACCCACAGATCTTTACAGACTTCTGCTATCAACGCTGTCACCTTAAAGGAAAAGAAATTTAAGTGGATTTTCTGAAACAGTGGAAATGTCATAAAATCTCTTCCAGTTTTCCTCAGTCATGTTAAAGCTCCGTCTCCAAAATTCCAAGTGAGAGTGATATTATTTCTGACAGTGCTCAGGATATTTCATTCAGCCTTTTCTACTTTGTTACATACAGAGTCAGCCAGCACAGAAACTCAACTCTTTTATAAAACATGTTTAGCAAACGTGATGAGAGCAGCGAGAGAGAGGGGGCGTTAATAACCTCAGCTGGACGAGCGCATGCCAGCTGTGCCCTCCATGGATTTCTTATTAAATGTGTGAACTTCTACCTGTGTTTGTGTTTGTGGGACACCACCAGCAAATGGAAAAAGGAAAAGTTCATTTTTCCGATCTGGGGTCACCGAGTTCAAATGCAAGCGCTTTCGTTGAAAACATATTGGCATGGATATTGAATTTGCTGCGAGAGGTATTAGCAGCACATTAGCACAAGCGGTGAGATGTCATATTATGCAGCAGGATGAGAAGCTGCGGTAATGAGCTGAATGATGGCGGGAGAGCGAAGATGAAACATTTCCTTCTTCAGGCCATCACAATGTAATCATCACTGGCTTCACAACCTGCAGTGAATGAGTGTATGTGGTGGGGGCGGGAGGTGGTGGTGGTGGTGTGTGTGTGTGTGTGTGTGTGTGTGTGACTGATGTGA
>JBAMHW010000015.1:31004360-31016561 GCA_037177495.1 Rhadinocentrus ornatus | reverse complement strand
CATGTGTCTGCTCACACGGTCAGAAACAGACTCCATGAGGGTGGTATGAGGGCCCACGTCCACAGGTGGGGGTTGTGCTTACAGCATAGACTCTAATGTCTCAGATAAAGGGTCTGAAAGTGACAGCATGAACTCACAGTGAAAAAGTGACCTACCACAGCTTTCTCTCTCCAAGGTGCAGTCGGACTGTAAACCAGCACTGCCTGCAGGATTTTTTAGGCTTGTCCCTGGGAGGCAGAGGAGGTTTCTGGTCTGGTTCTGAATAGCATCAGGGTACTGAGGTACCTTCTCTGTAGACAAATGTGCTAGCGCATTTTCTAGATGCAGAAAAAAAATACTGTACAGTGTTTATCATGTGTTTTGTTGATCACCTGTTTAATCTGCTCTCAATCAATTGTTTGATCAACTTTATTAAAGAAAGGCCAAGTGACAGAGAGATGAAGGTGCAGAGCAGGATAATATAAATATTAATTAATTAAAAAATCCACCTCTTCTGCTGGTTTAGTATTCTGAATGAACGCATGAGTCCACACGGCTTTGAAATGCAAATATCATCAGCTTGGTGCTTTACAGCCGGCTGATGGAAACTCGGAGGTCATTAACGTATCTGATCCACACAGCCGTTATTACAGGCTAGAAAGTAATTATGACATTAGCCCCAACAGCAGAGGTTTCCAACACTCAGACATTAGCTCTCATCAACACACTCTGCCGTCTGAAAGCAAGAAACGGACAGAATAACAACATCTGTTCATCTTCAGGATGTTTCCCCTGGTTTGTAGATGCTGTAGGTTCTCTTTTCCATTGAAATCCTCAGCATATGTTGGTGAGTAGATGTACATCAGTGTGGAGGTTTGTATGTGTAAGGACACAGTTCACACAGGCGATCCAGAATAGATGGAAAAATGTTACCTGGTCTGATGAGTCTCAAACCTCAAACGATTCTATGATTACGACACAAAAACGCAGATTTCCAGCATTTACAGTGCTCCGGGGTTGCTGCTGATGGCCCGGGTCTCTGGGCAGCCCTAGTCTGCTTTTAGCCTCCGTAGAGGCGGGGTCACATTTGCATGAAATCACTCATCACGGATCCCTTCATCATCCTCTGCATGCTGACACTGAGCTGTCCAGTGGGTTTATGCACAAGAGATATTTTTGTTATTTTTCTGCGAGTGAGTATCTGGTACTTTGGTTGTTGTTGTGATACATTTGTGATAAGTTGTTTTGATTTGGTTATTATTTAGGAACTCTTGATTACTGTCAGCTCTGGTTTTCTGTAAAAGCTGTAGAAAATTTGCTGGTGTGTTTATGTATGAATGTGGCAGCTGGTTGTCTGGTGAAAGTGTGGATTGAAGGGTCGTGGCTTCCATCTGTTGTGTTTTTGTCTCCTCTTTCTTCTTTCTGCTTTTCCTTTTGCTTCTTTTTGCTGTCTTTCTCCTTATACCCATAAGCCTCCCCTTGGCAAAGCAAATTTGTTCGGCACAATACAGCAACCAGACGATCATTCTGCTGCTATGATGCTGGACAGGACAGGTAAAAAAAGAAAAAAACCAAGAAGAATTGGGGATCGCGCCACCGGATAAAAATTTGGCATGAATGTGCTTAAAGACCCACTTGTGCGGTTAGGTGTGGATGGATTTTTTTAAATGAAGTGGTGTAGAATCAAGTTTATTTCTAAACGGAGGGGCTGGCTACATGTGTACACGGCTTCAATTTTAGCTCCGCATTCAGAAGGTAGCTTTAAAATTTGGTGGAAAGGTTCAAGTCCTGGCATGGGCCTTTTGCTGCATGTCATTTCCTGCTCTCTCTGACCCACATTCCTGTCAAGCTACTGTAAATAAAGGCCACTAGGGCTCCCCCCCCAAAAAGGAAGAATCTGGTGGAAACATAATGAAAAAAAAAAGTGCACTAACCTCTGTAGACTTTCCCTCCGAGACTTTTCAGCAGCTGATGATATTTAATTTCCCGTTAGAACAAAGTAAAATGACATGAAGTAAATAATAACTGATAGAGGAACATGGCCAAATGTTCAGAATATATCAGCTCAAGGGATCTGAAAACCTGTGCAAAAACAACTATGTTGGATTAAACACCAGCCTGAGTCACATGACCACAGACCCGTTTTCCTAACATCTCACATCATGAAGGTTCTGCAGAGACTCTTATTGGCTCACCTCAATAGGTAAGTCAACACCTTTCAGGACCATTACAGTTTAAACTGATCAGGTTTGGTCCCGTAATAGTCCGGCAACATAATGAATTAGCTACAGCTCTGCAGGTAAAACCAACAAATAGATGGATCATCAGGTTGTTATTCCTCTAAAACAAAATTCTGGCAGTTTCTGGCACAAGCTCAGCTACTTCCAAGGTTCACCATAATTGGATGTGGTTGATCGCTAACCTGTGTTCTCTCTCCATTTAAATCATGTGCACTGCATCAATAGCAAAGGACCCGCCTGCTGAGATCACACAGTCTGACTGAATTCTCATTTAAAAAGAACCATCAACAATTATTATGGAGTTCCAACCCAGTGCGTTTTCCATATTAGCCAGAGCCACCGCTGTATGTCACTGCAATACGTTAATGCTAAGTCAGACGCTTTTAGGCGGCGTGCTCCTCTGGGCTTACATGCTGACACCCCTATTAATGGTAATAGCTCAGACCGTATTAGAGAAACCAGTGATGTATGGGAATGGTTAGCAGCCTTGGGCCTGTCAGTATTACAGACTCTACTGAAAGTGCACCTCTCTGAGGATTCCTAAAGCTTTCTTCCTGCTGCGCAGACATGGCCAATCTTTAATTTAATAAGCCACAGACTGATGAGGGAGCGACCTGCAGCAGTCTGTCATAAACATTTATGGTCCGGGGCCATAAAAATAAATGATCAATAAATGAATAAGTGATCAATACTAACAAAGATTCTTGTAGTCGGGGTAATTTTTTGTTTAAAGAAGCAGGTGTTTTAGATTGAGAGATTGGCCAGTCAATAAATACATAATGCTTGAACTTTAGTTTGAATTTAAAGGCATCTGTGTTTGCTAATAATCTAAATGAAATGGACTGTCCTGATGGTTACTTTTCTAAGGCAAACATTCATTTAATGCTTTCTTTACAGGTAATAGGACAAAAGCTAAGATAGTTGCTGTCAACCCGCACCGTGGCACCCGGTGGGAACCAAACCGCAAATAGCTGCGAAGGCCGCGGCGCGCACGCACCCGGTGGAGATCTGGGCTAAGACTCGTCCTGATAATCTGTTGTTTTTTTATCGTATTTATTTATTTTAAATTATGGCATTCATGTAATCTTGTTGGACCTGACTGGAGAGGACAGGAAATAGTAGAATAGTGAAGAAAAATCAAAAGGAAAGTAGAAAAAAGACAAAGACGATAGAGGCAACGACCCTTCAATCTAACCTAACACCAGACAACCAGCTGCTACACCTGTACAGAAACACAACGGAGAATTTCCTACAGCTTTTACAGGTAAACTACGCTGACAATCATTCCTAAAATAAAGAAAAATAAACCGCACCATGTCCAGGTGGCTCAGGCGCCCCAGATGTCTAGAATCTGCTCCAGGGGCCCAGAGTTGGTGATCCCTGCTATAGAGTCACAGTCTCGGGCTGAAGTTAGTTTTCCGAGCCACCTCTGAATGCATCTCACTCATCTTCAGCCTGATTGTTGTGTCCTGTTTAAGCAGACGTCTTCCCACTATTGTTGAAGGCCTCTGCTGGAATATTGCAAATCCATGATGAAAAACAGTAAGTAAATCTCTGCAACTACAAGGTTTATTTGAATACTTTCTGAGTCACAGTAACAGGAACGCTCGTAAGATTAGTTTAAATGTGTAAATATCAGTAAATGTGTTACTGGTAGAGATGGCACATGACACAAATAAAGTTTCAAGCTTGGCTTAAAATACTGTTAGGATGAATCTTCCTTGGGAATGATGCAGCTGTAGCTTTAAATCTGTTTCAAACCACAGTACAATATGTGAACATAGTCTCTGCAAAGCCATGAAGCAAAACAAAATTAGAGAGGTTTCAGTCTCTTAAATGGCCATTTTAGCACCATCTGTTCTCGAAGTCTCCTGATTGGGGCCCTCAGGTTGTAATATAACTCTGGACGGATGTCTAATAAACCTCTGGTGATCATTACTCCAGATATGTGCCAGAACTGCCTTCAGTTAAATGAAGGCAAAACATAAATACTAGTTTATGCAGACAAGGAAGAAAGATTAAAAGTCAGTTCTCAGCTTCAAACAGCAAAGTTAAAGAGTAACAACCAAGCCAGAAATCTGGCAGTAGTTCTGGACTCAGACCTGGATTTTAGCAGTTTTATTAGGACAGTTGTGAGGTCGGCTGGTTTTAACGTATTCTTGTCTTGTAAATGAAATGTGCTTTACAAATAAACTCACCTTACTTGGGTGAATTTATCACCTGCTGCAAACAAACAAACAAAACTCGCATGTCGTCTTTTCCACAGAAGCATCGGAGCTATCGAGATGTCAGAGCTTCCCTCTGCTGCTCCTGACACCTGGACATCCCTAACCTAGTTGTGGCTTGGTTTTCTGTGGGTCCAATCTCAACCAATCCATCAATGTGAAGTGCTTTACAACAACCACAGTTGCTGGACAGGGATTAAAAATAAAAATAAAATATAGTTCCCTTATCCGAGTACAATCTGCCGAATCATTACCTACAGATGCCTTCACAGCTCAGAGAAAAGTTTATTGTTTTGTTTCTGCTTTCATAAGTCAGTGGTTTGACAGGAAAAATTGGCCGAGCTCTTATTGCTCCATAATGAAAGGTTAATATCAATCAATCACTTTTCATACAACAGAGCAGCACAAAGTACTTTACATAATAACAGCGATAATCAAATATCAAATAAAATATTTTCAACATCAAAAAGTTTAAGATGAGCCTGCACATACCCAAGTACAGTATATAACCTAACCAAACCAGTTTCAGCCACCTCTGGTCCTCTGGCAGACTCTTCCACAAATGTGGAGCATAAAAACTAAAAGAGGACTCACTGTGAGTCTTAAACTCAGGTCTCGTGTGAAGGTACAGGTCTGACTGACAGGCTGCTGCAGTCCAGCTTCTTCATGAGCTCTTCTTTTCCTGAAAACTATGTTAGAAACAGACCACTTTCCCAGCTGCTACATTTGAGCTACGTTGCAAGAAGATATAAATTCATTTCAGAAGTAATCAAAGCGACTAGTGTGTATGCAACTACTGCATCTATGATTCATGGAAAAGAGAAACTTTTTTTTGGTCCCAGAAGTTGAAGAGTCACCTAACTTCAGCTCTTCCAGCTGACTAAAGCAAACCTGACAAGAGCCACAGTAATGAGTGAAAGTCGACACGTTCTCCTAAGCAATGAATTTTAGATTTGTTCATACATATGATGGTCAGCCAGTCAGGAAGCACCATAATGGTCTGCCATCTTGAAACTACAGCCGCCGGCAAGGGACAAATAGCACCAACGCGAGCCACCGTGCAGTGATTGAGGTGCAAGAGGAGAAGATAAATGAGAGCAGCTTAGATGGAAAATCTGTGGACTGTTATTCACAAAAATGCAGGAGCATGCATGTGCACATCATGTGCATCAACTGCATGAGCCTAAAACTAGCTCCTTTCATTTGTTTTTTTAGACAGTATTGCTCGTTACCATGGTTACCAGGGACAGCATGACAGTAGTTTCTGCTAAAATACACCAGCCTGGACAAAAAGCCAGCGCTCTGTCCAGACCAGTGTCCCCATCAAGATCGAATGACGCTCCTTCATCGGTGTTGTCGAAGCTTTCTGGGACACGGTGGCTACGTGTCTGAGAAAGGGAGACGCTAGAATGATGATACACGATTCCAGCGTTAGATGACAGGAATTCTTAAACAATGTGTCTTTAATTTAGCCACAGCAGAAGCTAGCAGAGAAGGACTCTAACCCACAGAAGTAACTAACCAAGTGATAACTGCTAACTATGGCATGCTGGGGCTAGGTAAAAGGTTCATGGGCAACGTTTCATAAAACCCTTGGCTTGCTGGCTGCTTTTTTAAGGAAGCGTGCAATAACATTGATTAGTTTTACAATTTGGATGATTGAAACAACCAAAAAACAACAGCAGACTTTTCCAGAGATCCAGAGATGTTTGCCACACACTGACCACCTCTGTGTGTCAGTCAGGTCTGACAAGGCAAATATGAGCTTTGGTGATGTGTATCTGTATTGATAAGCAGATCAGCTGCTGTAATGACCAGATTTAAAAAAAATTTATAGCCTACATTTATCTAGTAAATATGGGATTTTTACCAGAGCTGTCAAAATAAACCATTAACGAAGAGAAAAATCCTTTAAATTCGCAACTTAATTTTTTAAAACATTAAGTCGTAAACAACAAAGTTAGTACACATGTTGTATCACAAATCTGAATTTGACATTATCTCCATGAGAGAAGCGCACAGCTATCCTCCTTGTAGGAGCCACTTGTTGCTTTTTGTGTCACTGGGTAGCGGTAAAGAGGCGCACCAGGTGTTTTAAATTGCAGCCACGGGTAATGTGGGGGTCTAATTAGCTTGGGAATGACACAGTTTTTACCACTATCACATTTTCTTTATTTGCATCAGCGCATACTATAACATATAACTTCACCCAACTTGGACAGCGACTTTTGGATTGTTTATTGAAGCGCGTTAAAAACGTATCTCTCCCCTCAGCCAGCCGGCTAAATGCCGGAGTCACTACAATCCTTATTTAGGACAATTCTAACATTTTTTTAGCTTTACATTTAGAGGATGGTTGCAAGGTGACCTATCTGATACATGACACAATTAACTAACTCACGAAGTTGTCGTGTCGGGGTTGTAAACACCAATGCATCGTGTCTTGTGGGTCGTGGCTCAAAAAGTTAGAACCACTGTTCTAAACAACCACCCATGAGAAAGGCCCGGGCTCCATGTGTCTGATGTGTCAAATGAGCCAGATGGTCCATATGGAGTGTGAACATTCGTATGAACATCAGTTTTTCTGCATGTCTTATAAGGGCCCAGAACTGAGTAAAAACTGAACCCTGCTGAATTGTCTGAGGCTGGGTGTCTGCTGCACTGCTGCGACCCACTGCGGTGAGCCAGGACCTGGACCCTGAGTCTCAGCTGGTGGCTAAAGCCTGATAACAAGCAACGGACTGGAGGCCACAGCATCAAGGGCAGCCACTACATCACCTGCGACATTCCTGGCCTTTTCAAATGTCACGAACAAAAGAATGTGTGCACCATGATCGCTTCACACAGGAAAGAAAATGTTGCCAGCCGAGTTCATGAAAATAATCCAAGCCACCTGAACAGGACAATGATTTCTACCAAAAATCTATTTAGGTTTCTGTGCACTAGTAAATATGTAGAGTATATATAAATTCAAACAAAATATTTTACACCATCTGTATCACTTTGTGAATCCAGACACTGTTTTTATATTTGTTTATAATACGACTCCTGCAAGTGTTGCATTATTTATCCATTCCCTGCTTTGGAGACATCAGCATCCTAGGTCAAATATTTTTACAGAACCCAGAGAAACTTTAAATATTCATATGCAAGCTGCTGATGCCTTTTTACGATTTTTAAAACAGTTTAGAAATAATGAGAGGAAGAAAATGAAATGATGCAGCCTTTACTGCAGCAAACATCAAAGCGGATTTTTAGCCTCATACAGATATTTTTAATTCTTCCTCATCCCATTATGAGTTGTTTTTCTTTTGTTCTGCTAGTGAACTAAGTATTTGTTGTAAACAGATGATGGATTTACATAATGGAGCAGCAGGATGGGTGTGAGGCAAAAGATGATAAATATGAAGACAAATGCAGCTGGATGTTAGAAAATGATGAATGATTTTATATTACAGCAACATATTAAACACGTTAAGAACAGTAAAATACCGTATCTATCATAATAAATCCATCTCATGTTGGTCACACTTTCCTTTTCCCAAAAAATAGCATTCTGCGTAAATGAAAATAAATCTAAATACAATCGAATCCTTCAGTTAATTTAACAAAAATGGAGTAAGTAAACAAACCAAATACTGAAACAGAGTTTAATGTTATCTGTTAAATTTAGCTAAAGTTAGCATTAGATTTTTACTAACAGCATCAACTGCAGGCTGCAAACCAATGATGGTTCTCCAGTCCATTACGGCCATCAGGAACAGCCCACAGGTTCTCTTCTAAACCAGCACACCTACAGGTGGACAGCGGTACTACACATTTCAGAGCTCCGGCTTAATTCAACGACAGTTAACAGCGTACATGAGCAGAGAGAACTTCAGAGTCACTCGCCTTAGATGAAAAAAAAAGGGTGCTCGTTATCCCCTTTTTCTCCATTTTTCATTGTGATTTGGAAAACGAATTATGGTTATCAGATTTTTTTTGTATCGGTTTAGAAAATATAAAAAAGATTGGTTTTTTTATATATATGTTTTGTTTCACCTCCTGATAGTATCTCAGGGTGCAGGCGAGGCAGCTCAGTAAAATATAACAGCAGACGTCCCAAAAAGTTTTCCTCCACTTCTCCTGCAAAAACCTCCTCAATCTCAACATTGTCTGGTCCAACAGGTCAGATCAGTGTGAAAAGAACTCAAGATTAATGAATCTTTATAGTCAGGTAAAGTTGCCCCTACCCAAGCATCTCAGCCTGATCTTGCACATCTCCACTGCCTCATAAAAACAAGGTTGTAATTGTCAAATGCCAAAATCTGCAAACACTGGGTGAGGTCACATCCATCAATTCTAATTCTAAAAGTCTAAACCAGTTATATTCTAGTCGATCCATTTCACTGTAATACAATTTTATTCAAATCATGTAAAGCTGGTTCATAAAAACGGAATGAATAAATTTGCCTGGCTAAGGAAAACAGTTGCATTGAGTATTCCACTGGATTCCTCCTGAGCAAGCTCAAGGCAACAGTGGAAGGGAAACAGGAAGGAAATCCTCCAGCAGAGCCAGACTCCAGAACGGCAGCCATCTGCTTTGACCATCAGGGTTTCAACGTCTACACGGTCAACGAGCATCCAGATTTTAGCTGCACCGGTTCAGTTAATAAAGACCACGAAACGTACTGATGTCTTCTTTGCTTATTTTCTTTCGTTCGTTCTCTCTCTCTTTTAGTCGACACCTTGTAAACTACAAATATTAAGAAAAAACAAAACAAAAGTCAAGTTAAGCTAACACACGAAAGCGGACATATCAAAAAACAAAAACGTTCATTCATGAAATAAATCGAATTGTCCATACTGTAAACAGAAATAGAAAGCAAATATTGGTGTGGGCGCCTCAACAAACTCGGTGTAGAACGTTGCATCTCTAAGCTTAACATCTAATCTTCCTGCTTTACTGCCATGCAGACGTTTTCTGCTTTGCTCTCCCTTCTGATGCATTTTTCTTCTTTTTTCTTATCTTTACTGGCAAGAAATTTAGGAACACAGACTCCTGGTCACTTATAAATCACTGGAACAATATATTTTTTGATCATCGGAGAAGTAGTGGAATAATGTCTCCTAACCCTGCAGTAACAGTGAGCTGCACTGAGTGTGAGCAACTTTCTTTGAAGATGACACAGCTGGAGCAGAGGATTTAAATGCTACAAGGCATTCGTGTAAGTGAGGAATTTGGATCTATTGCAGCTTCTGTACAAGCTACTGAGTTGTCAAATGGACTAAGACAAATCTTCATAAGCGAAGACATGTCGAATGTGGAGCCTCCCGCTGCAGACCTGGCTGATACACTTCCTTGGATGTGTTCAAATGACACTGGAATAGCTGGGAAAATCCCAAACTGGACAGTCAGACTGATCTCTCCTACTGGAACAGTGTTGGTGCCAGACCAAAGTCATCAACCCCAGCCAGAACCTGGTCTGATTTTGTTCGTCGCAGAGGTAAATCCAACAGAAAATTTAAATCTCCAGCACTCAATCCACCACCTGAAGTCCCACTGCATAATAAATATATGTTGACTCATAAAAAAATGAATGATTATAATTGTGATGCAAGCATCAATAAAAACTTGAGAAATAGCCCTAAAACTCGGCCAGGGGCTAACCAAACTAGGAGGAGAGACCAAAATTCCACTAACAGGAGGAGTAGAGAAGCTATCGGCGCCTCCACACAAAAAGAAATAGACACAATTCTGATTGGAGACTCTATAACATCATGTGAGGATGACAAAGACGGAAAGTATTTTCTGATACATAAGTCAGGGAACTGATAAAGATCTTGCCGACAATACTGTCTTCACATCCAGATGATATGAAGAATATTGTCCACACAGGGTCTTTTGATATTGTGAGGAGGAAAACTGGCTCTGAGATCCTGAAGAAAGACTTTTCTCTGCTGTTGGAGGGACTGTGTCAGTATGGAGTACACCATGTTCACATTTCAGGACCCATTCCTACAGCGGGTAAAGGAATTGAACTTTTCAGTAGACTTCTTGGCCTGAACACATGGTTATCAAATTCATGTATCGCTCATGGGATAAAGTTCATCGATAACTTCAATATCTTTTGGAACTGTAAGGAGCGACTCAGACCTGATGGTGTGCATCCAAATCTAACTGGATGCAGATTACTTGATGCACACTTGCATCATGCTGTTGGGATGGCAAACCCAAGGACTTCAAAGCATGTCTCTATCCCAGTCCCGACCCCAGCGACCACCATCTACCAAGAAATACAGGGCTTCCCATCCTCCTGTTTATCATCTGTCCTGGCAGAGCAGGGGACAGGAGGGTGTGCAAGAGTTTCACAGAGCAGCAGCAGAATTCACAACTAAGATAACATGCCATGATGCGTTCAGTGTCCTGGCTGTAGTAAAGCTACTTTAGACAGCTGTTCTGAGATCAAGCCTAGACCCAGTAGGATTCCTGTGTTAGTTAGTAAAATAAGGAATCAAACACGGTCAACTTGTGGGGTGAATCGATCTAATCTGTTAACCGTACCATGTATAACTCAGTATACAACAGATCAGTTTAAACTTCATAAAGTTTGCTGTACCTAATATTACTGTTAGTTAATGACTTCATCATTTCTCACAGTTTAGATTTTCTTTTCCTGACAGAAACATGGTTAACAGAAGACACAAGTGCTACAGTTCTCAATAAAACAAACCCCTCATTTGAGTTTAATGAACAAATTTCGGAATGGGAGGAAAGGGGGAGAAGAAGCAGCCTTATTTAAAGATTCATTCCAGCGTAAAGAGATTTCATCTGGTGATTTTACTTTTTTGGAATATCTTACTTTTATTTCAAGGGGCGTTTCAAAAATCCTACTTCTAATCGTTTACAGAAGTCCAGGACACTGTGCAAATTTTGTTGATGAATTTTCTGAATTATTGTTGGTTATCTCTACTGATTTTAACTATTTTTTTCTTGACTGGGGATATTAACGTTCACATAGATAACATGGTTGATGGAAATGTCAAGGAATTTTCCTCCATATTGGACATGTTTGGTTTACATTCTGGACCTTGTTATTTCAAAAGGTGTTGATATTTATTCTGTTGCGGTCACTGACTTGGCCTTGTCTGGCCATTTTCGTGTTTTGTTTGATTTACTGATCACCCAGATTGTCCAAACAAGCTTCTCGGTTAGGAAGAGGAACAATAATGAAAGAACAAGTGCTAAGTTTGTGGAAGACATAGCTATGTTACAAAAAACCAGTGCAGAGTCAGTTGATGGACTCCTGGATCATTTTAATCTGAAAGTCTTGAATGTAATGGATGCTGTTGCACCGATAAGAATCAGGGACTTGACAAAACAGAAAACCTCACAGAGAAACCCCACTGTGGTCAACAGTCTAAAAAGAGAAAGCAGGAAAACTGAGCGGAAATGGCGGAAAAATAAACTTCAAACTACTCTGTGTTTAAAACCTGGAAATAATTCTGATTTTGTGTCACAATTTAATATGGTCGATTTAAAAATCCTACAAGAATTAGTTTGGCTGAAATCAACAACATGCACCCTGGACATTAAACCATCTGACTTTTTAAAACAGTTTTTACCTCAGTAGAAAGTGATCTCCTACTTCTAGTTAACAGCTCACTGGCATCAGGCATTTTTCCCAAGTCACTAAAGCCAGCTGCCATTAAGCCACTCCTAAAGAAAAGGACTCTAGACGCCTCTTTAATGAACAACTATAGACCTGTCTCTAACC
>JBAMHW010000015.1:30952638-30966439 GCA_037177495.1 Rhadinocentrus ornatus | reverse complement strand
CTTCATCAGACCCACTGAGGGCTCGGATCTGGGAAGAATCCATCCCTCCATCAGACCCACTGAGGTCCGGGTTCTGGAGAGGATCTATCTCTCCAACAGACCTGTGTCCACTGATCTTTATTCCAGTTCTTGTGTCATGTGACCTACCTCAGCCTTTTCTCCATGTTTCCCTTTCTTGAGAATGGCTTCTTAACAGCCACATTTCCATGGAGACCATTTCTGATGAGTTTTTGGCAAGTTTGAGTAGATGAACTAAAGGTCCAGATGCATCTCAGGTCCTGGTTCAGGTCTTTGCTGGATTCAGATCCTGTTCGTCTGCTGTAGATGGTTTTAGTCCTGACTCTTCTTCTTTGTCCTCCACGTGTTCAGTTTCTGCCTCCATGCTGAGATAAGCCGAGTTTCCAGCTACCAGCTGTTTGGGAATCTCCTTGTTGCTCCTGTTTTCTGTCGTCTGATCTTTGCTGGTTTCAGAGAATAAACAAAAGAAATGGGAACAAATGATGTGTCTTTGAGACAGGCTGCTGGTAACGAGCCTAAAGATCCAATTTAAAGATTAAGATCTAAAGAGTTAGGATGTTGAGTTAGGAGCCTTTTTAATGCTTAAATGATTCATAGGTCGGTATGAAGTTCCAATGAAAACAATCAGGTACCAGGACTGGACTGGAAAAGAGTGTAAAAGCTGAAAATCCTTCAGGAACCAGGAGAACTATTGATTAAGACCATTGTGAAATATATCAACGTCTGACTCCCTGTAAGAGAGATATAAAGGAAAGGGGACTGGATTAAGACACAGTATAGCATGAATATGAATGTGTTGACACATTACAGGAATACCACAGAGACAGGAAGAAAATCCAAACTCTTTAAAACAGATTCTCTAACCAAAAGTTAGAACTTAAAAATGCCCGAGCACATTACATTTGATCCAGTTCAGTGGCCTGGCAGAAGAACAGGCTGGCCGCTGTGCACGTGGCCGTTCTCATTTGTAATTTATGTCATATGAAAGAGAATCGGAGAAAAAATGTGACACTTTCTGGATGCAGATACTCTCACTACAGTTTAACACGAGTGTCAGCTGCTGGATCAAAGGAAAAACTGGACCAGATGGGTCCAAAATATTGTAAAATAATCCTGCCCAGACTATTTCTGTTACCAGTAGCGTTTTCTCCCAGAGGCCAAGGGAAGCTGGGCCTCCTGTACTTATTTTTTGTTCATGTCCATTCAATCATTTATACATTTTTCTAAGACCACGACTGTGATTGTTCTGAAACATTTAATTTTAGAGTAAATACAAAGAGGATTTCTCTTTACCATTCTCCAAATCATTATCTCTCCAAATTGAAACAGCGCCCTTTTGTCGTAAATTAGTGGTGATACACTTTATACTAAAGCTGTGAGGTGGGCAAGTAGGCCGGACCAGGTTGGCATCCCTTGTAGAAAAAAAATTAAATGATCAACCAATCAGATGAGGCTAACACCACTACCAAAGTGAGATTAGTTGAGCTTGTGCCAAGGGAAGTCAGTCGCTTTGTCCACATGATTGTAAATAGCTATCACTATTAGCAACACCACTAAGATAAGTGCGAACATGGAGGGTGACGATTTGGAGTTTTTAGTGAAAAATACTTTTACTAAATTGCTACTACAGCAGCAACTTGAAATTAAATTAATGGCAGACCGACACCAAAACTAGAGCTTGGCGTGGAATGGGGGAAAGGAGTTCGGACTTTCAACGTGAAAAATTACATCTGCACATCATGGCTAGCCGGTAGTGCTAATATTCAGCGGTTATTTTGCTGGCCCCGCCGTCTCTTTGACAAGGAGTCGTGTCTACTGAGCAATCCATGGGCTACTACAAGATACGCTGACCTTGCCAACCTATCACAAGTGATCGAAAGACACAGTAAATCAAGAAGTCATATAGATTGCGCTGTTTTGAATCGAAGCTCTTTGGACGTGTCAGGATTGATGAAGCTTTGGATATGGCTAGAAGCATTAGCACTAAAAAGCACAATGAACAGGTAAAAAAGAAGAGAGATGTTCTAATGAGACTCCTTGTTGCAGCTTTGTACCTTGAATGCCAAGAGCAAGCATTCATGGGACACAATGAGGCCACTGGCAGTTCAAACGCTTGTGCACGCATTTGTGGAGTTTGATACTATAACCGCAGATCACCTTGAAACGTCATCCATGTTCAGCGGTATGTCAAACACCGTACAGAATGACATCATTGATGTCACTCGTCTTCTCCAGGATGAGACTGATAAAGAAATCAAAGCAGCTCCTTTCATTGCTGTAGAGGTGGATCACGCATCAGACATTTCCAACAAGTGCCAACTCACTGTCATCATCAGATATGTAAATAAGAAAGGCAAATGCTTCCTTGGCTTTTTTCACGTGAGCTCAGATACAGATGCATAAGCCATGACATCTGTTGTGATGAAAGCCATCGGGAACTACAGTCCCAAAGAAAAATAATTTGTCAGACTTATGATGGCGCAAGTTGCATGAGTGGTCAACACGGAGGAGTGCAGGCTTTAGCAAAAACCCACTACCCCAATGCATTATTCATCCATTGTTACGCTCCATGCAGACTGTTTTTTATCGATTTCACACTTTTTCTCACGCTCATGTAAGAGATCAGCATTACTACGTGAAGCTGATGAAGCTGTGCGTGTGCCAGGCGGCTCGGCTGTGAGGTGGAAGTTTAAAAGCCGCGCAGTACATTCCATCCGTGTAGGACGCAAGTCTCTCTGTCTGGCTTTAGAAAAGAAAGATGCGGAATGGGACAAAGACAGCGTTGCACAGAGTGCGTCCTTGAAGCTGGATTTTGACTTTATCTTCCACCTCGAAGTATTCCAGTCCACTTTCGGCCTGACAGAACCGCTCTTCCAGGTTTAGCCAGCGGATCAAAAGCACTCTGGTTGCTCTCAAAGTTTTAAAACAAGATGAGAAGTTCAGTGTCCAGGCAGTCGGGGAACCTGTGCCCCGACGTAAACGTTGTCGCCGCATCTGCGAGGACCTGGAGCATGGAATGATAGTCCAGAAACTAAAGAATGAGCTGCAGTCGCTTTACTGCAACAAAATGTTTCACGAGCCACCAGGAAAGCAGCTACTTATTGAGGATGACCTACAGAGCACACTGTCTGACGTTGACAAGTCTCTTCAGCTTGTGCTCACCATACCAGCGACCAGCACGTCAGCAGAACGCTCCTTTTCCTGTCTTAAAAGGATTAAAGCGTACTTGAGAAATACGTGTGGACAGGACAGACTGAACTTAGCCAAAATATCCATATATTGTTGTGGAAGAACATAAAGCCGGGGGGACATTTTACGACATGGTTACTGACCACTTTGCATCCATGAAAGACAGAAGAATGGCCTTTCTATTCAAGTAGGCTGAGTGAAATGTGCACAATTACTCCCCACTTTGCGAGTTAGTTGCTGACCGGACTGCTTATGTAAATTTAGGTGTGGAAACAGTTTTACTTTAATTTAAAAGTCATATTATTGGATAGAAAACAGCACTACAAATGGCGCCCATATGAGCCAGATTAACTGTGAAGAAAACTGTTCATTTTCTCTGCATATCTGATTTTATTGTCTTATGAATGTTAGATTAAGTATGAAAGCTTCTGTGCTGCGTGTGCGACAGGTTGTAGCTCATGACGCTGTAGGCCTACATGTGGCCTTAATATTCAATAAGAGCGTCGAGCATGAAAGTCTCTGGACAGTTTGTTATTTTTTGCGTTAGTGTGAGATTTTTGCATAAGTTTAGAAACATAGCACAAACTCAGGTGTCCCAAGTATCTAAGATGATAAGAAATAGTATGTGAATATGTAGGTCAAGTCCTTCATATTATAAAAACCCATGTGCATGTGTACACACAACTAGCTTCCTTAGTAATTTCAACCACCACACGCCACTGGGTGTAACTTCTCCCTGAATTACTTTGGAGATTCAGCTTTACCGTGCAACAAATTTTGGGTTTTTTTAATGAGAAGTGGGTGTTGCAGTTGAAAGTGGGTTGGTGAGCTGGGAGGACAGTGGATTTCTGCCAGATTATTGGGTACAGATGAACTTGTCCATGATGGAAATGTTGGATATATGTTTATGTAACTGATATTAACGTATCCAATCTTGTTTGTTTTTCAGCCACATGACTTTTGCAAGTTAATGAAGAAAGTGATGGTAAAAACCAAACAAACTTATTAATGTTGTGCAAAGAAGATGCTAAATGTTAGACGTTAGCTATCTGCTGCTTCAGACCGCCTTCTACGTGACTAAACAAAGGGAAACATTAAAAATCTTGAAAGTCTAGAAAAAGCCGCTCAATGACCGGAGTTGGTGGTCCTTGGTCAAGATTCTTCGTAGGAGTCCAGTCCACAAGCTCGGCTCCTTTTGATCATTACGAAGGTTTTGTCAAGCCACTTTACTCGTTGTCTCTTTCCTTGGTTTGCTGTCCTCTTGTCATTACTTTATAAGGAACCCTGAAGTAACGTCATCACTTCCACCATTCGAGAAGCTAAAACAGCCAGAAACAGAGCTCGAATTAGCTGTTCCATCAGAAATATCTCACATAGAGACGCTTGTTGCTCGGGTGACTCGCGGCACACAACAAACAACCAATCTTTGGGGGGCTCCTCTGCTTTCCCCACGTAATTCCAACCATCCATGTGTGGAACACGTACAGCACACACAGCACAACGAGCCCAGCTGACCACCCCTTCATGTAATGTGCAGCCTATAAACTGGTTGTGACATCACATGAATGCAATCGATAAGGGGTTATAATCATATTTTGAAGAAATGTGTCTGTTGTAGTTTTTAGGAGGACGTTTTAATGAATGTTTCTGAATATTTAGAGGCAATGAAAGCGACGCTCTAAGAACCCTGAAAAGCAGCAGCGATCCGAGGAGCTTGTGTCGGATCGAAGCCGCCTTCTTCCAGTCCTGATCCCACATCATATCAGCAGAACAAAGGTTACTTTGTTGGTGATTGAAAGCCTGCCCTCATATTTTCCAGGTGCAGTTGGGTCATTGTTGCCATGGTTACAACAGAACATATGGCTTGAGTAATTCCAGCCTTTTTTAAAAATTATTTTCTTTGTCTTTGATATAAGAGAAGATGCTGGAGGTCACGCAGAGAACAGAGCAGGGGTCGCCTCCCATCAGAAAGAATCCTGATGAATATTTGTTCTTTATTTCATCACTGCTTTGTCACATTAAGCTGCGTGTGTGTGTGTGTATGTGACACACTGACAAGCCCAAAGAGTTATTCTACGTGTGTGTTGTGATGTGGGAATAGATGTGTTGCTATTCCCCTCCCTGCTGTGTTTCTGCTCCAACTTTTCTCTCTGTCTCCCTCATATTGTCTGTCAGACTACAGCAGAGACTCCTTCAGTTGTCGAACTTCAGTAATAACAATAATCTAAAAGAAGCTGGAAGTTGATTGGTTTGATAGCTGCAGGCCAGCCTTCGACGAGGAGCATTAACCATTCAGATGATGTAAAATCCTGTCAGCGTAACAATGTTCTTCAGCTCCTGACAAGCAGGGATCCCACAGCTGGTCTCTAAGTGAAACTGCAAACATCTGTTGCCAAAGTTAAGAAGAGGCTTTCTTAGTTCTCGGCACCATCGTCTTTTTTGCATGTGCAAAGCTGCAGGATTTCTTTCATTGTACGTCACTACAGGTGTGTCTGGATCCAGAGCTGCAGACTTAAGGCGGATTTATGCTCGCGTGGCGTCTGAGCGTGGTTGGCTACTACGTAGCTGACGCTGGTGAGTTTGCTTTTGCACGCGAGCGTAGGGGGTGGGCGTTGTTTTGGTGTCATGTTGCAGTTTCTCCTCCTAACCTGAAGGTGGCAGCAGGGGTGGTATCGGCCGTTAAACTTACCAGGTCAGCCTCTCATCAACTTGTTCCTCTGGTTATTGTTTTAGAAACGGTGGTAACCACAAATTCAGCCACAAGATCCAGATATCCGGCAACACGTGATCCCAAACTGACCAATAACAAGGGAGAACCTCTGCGTAAGCATCTGCGTAGCAGGGGTGCACATCAGGTCTGGAAGAGGTGCGGTGGAGCCTCCGCAGAGCTACGCAGAGCCTACGGTGGTGATGGAGAAACAGACGCATCTTGCTTTTTCGCCTCACTTTCAATTTTGAATTGTTCTATAAAACCTTTACATTTTTTGTGGCTCCTTGTTATTTATGTAATTTAGTTGCAAACTGAATAATTCAGGTTTATAGAAGTTTCAGGCTGCTAAGCAAGTCACTGGTCACTTTGTCAGGTCCACCTTCTAGTACAGGCTTTGACCTACTTTTTCCTCCAGAACTGCCTTAATTCTGGTGTGATAGATGGAAGTAGTCTATGATGGTGGAAACCTTCCTCAGAGGTTTTGCTCCATATTGACATGACAGCATCACACAGTTGCTGCAGGTTTGTCGGATGCATCCATGATGAGAATCTCCCGTTCCACCACATCCCAAAGGTGCTCTACTGGACTGAGATCTGGTGACTGTGGAGGCCGTTGGAGTCCAGTGAACTCATCGTCATGTTCTAGAAACCCCACCACCACCACCATTACACCAGCAGCTGCCTGGAGCGTAGATCCAAGGCAGGATGAATCCAGGTTTTCATGATGTTTCCAGCAGATTCTGAGCATAGTATCTGGATGTGGAGCTGAAATGGAGACTCATCAGACCAGCAACGCTTCTCCATCTTCTATTGTCCAGTGTTTCCTGTTCTTAGCTGACAGGAGGCACCCGGTGTGGTCTTCTGCTGCTGGAGCCCATCTGCTTCAAGCTTGGACGTGTTGTGTGTTCAGATGCTGTTCTGCAGACCTTGGTTATAATAAATGTTATATTGGTATAGCCAATAATAGCAAGATCAATCACCCCATGGTTTTAGTAATATGGTCCATAGTTGAAGGAGAACTCACATGATTATACAGGCAGGAAACAGCAGGAGGAAGAACATAAAATAGCTGACACAAAGCATTTTGACAAATGACAGCAAGAAGATGGCGATAACGAAACAAAATCTGGTAGGACACATCTATACTACAGGGACGTGATGACAGTACAAGGCAGGCATTTAAAAACCAGTAAGTGTGCTGAAGGGGAAACACGAGGGTGGAATAGTTTCAGATGAAGCAGAAAAAAAGCCAAAATATTAAACAAAAGATGGAAACATTTAAACTACTACTAAAATAGTTTTCCATCACCATTGCTTTAAATCCTTACTTTAGCATATATTTTGATATTTTTCTGCCTGTAATGTGCATTTCTTTTTTAAACATGAGGTGTGTTTTCAGAGGGAGAAAAGACGGGGGGTGGTGGGGGGATCCCTTTTTTTCTCATCTTCTCGTCTTGTTTCATGTGTCAGTGTAGATGCTGAGCTTAGAATTAATTATTGAAGCCTGACAAAAACAAGTGATACCCCAACCAACACCTTAAAAGGAAACAAGTCCGGTTCAACGCAGTCCATCCGTCCTGCAAACGAGACATCAGCAGAGCTCTGGTTTATGTAACAGGAGGAACGAAACCAAGAGGCAGATTTTTCTGCCAGAGTACTTTTCTTCTTCGTTAGACTCAAATTCTGGATGAGAGTCTGAGCTCAACATCCGTTGGCTGTTTTCTCTCAGAACACATGAAGGAGAGCGAGACAATGGCCCACAGCTTGTGCTTTTAGGCAGCAGGACTCGGTTACAGAACATCTGAGGCCAAACTGTGCTGCCGAGAGGAAACCGCTGAAGCTGGTCTCTGCTTGCTGCATGGTTTTTTCCCTCCACACTGCAGCAGAAATGATTCCCTGACGGACCACAGTGGTACCTCTGCATCTATCCCCCAGACATGGAGAAGATGAGCCTTTGCAAACATCCCTGCAGACATCTCTCCAGACACAGCTTTCCTCACACGAGGACTTCAGCTGTTAGCCATTTGTTTTTCAAACATCACAATATCTGCATGTGAAGGTATTTATTTCCATTTTAAAGGTTTTAAAATGCTTTAGATGATTGTTCAGCAGACCGTCTGGAGGTGATGCAGGAGACACTTCACAGGTTGCCACCTGGATGTGAACAAAGCTGCAAATCCCAGACTTTAGTGGAAGCTTACAGTATCCTCCTATCGCTCAGCCAGCACACAGAAACTTGCTCTCTGTTTACCAGATTTTCTCAAGAGTGGTTGCAAATCTGGCCGTGCAAACGCTGCTGCAAACTGAGACACGTTACATCGAGCCAAATCAAACCAAACTCAGTAGCAAAAATTTAAGGCTCAGCAGAGGATAAAGCAGTAGTGTTTTCCCTGTTTTCCACAAACGCACAGGTTCACTTTTACTCCAGCGTGACCTCAGCAAAACCAAGCATTTAAAGAGAGTGCAATCCTTTAAGAGGGAGGGAGGAAAGGAGAGAAAAGATCATCATGATCAGGCCACTGGATGGCAAACATTTCCACCTCACTGCACAGGAAGACTGCTGATAGATGCACATTTAAAATCTTCTCCCCTGCTGTGAAGTCTCACACAGAAGATGAACTACACAGTGAAGTGAGAAAAGGATTGCAACCCAAGCCCTCAAAAAGCCGCCACAGAGATGAGAAGGAAATGGTGGATGATGTGCAAAAGTATTTCTGGATCACTGAAATGAAGAACAAACTTAACAGATCTTCACTGCTTTGTAGCGTGTTACATGACGTGTTAAAAATATCTGAGGAGGCATCCTGGTCAAAAACATCATAGTCAGAAATATTGAGATCAGTGTTCATATAAAATATGACAAAAAAATTTAATGATCAAATGTAAATAAAAAAAAGTTGGTATGTTAAAAATGAAAAATGTGGATTTTGTGACAATTTAATGTAACAAAAAACATTTTTTTAAAAGCAAATGTAGATGTAATTTTAAAGCTTTGAGTTTGTAGCATCTTTAAAACATTAGCTTTGTAGATTTAACAATTAAACATTGAAATGTGAGATTTGATGGATCTGAATATGAATTTGCTTTTTCAAATCAACAGAAGCTGTACATTACAATTACACCGCATTATGTAACGTTCTGGCGTTCTTGACTCGTTTTATCTCACAGTGACATCTGTTATGTTCATTTCTGAAGCAGTCGCAGCCCAGCGGTGTCCCGAAGCTGAGAAACGTTCACCACTTTTGCTTCCGAGACACTGCGTGACATTGCAGCTGACTTTTGCTTTACACACCACGTCACACGCTAGCAAGCGGATATACACACACCAGTCGTGTTGAACGTGTGATCGATGTGCTCAGCAAAGAAACACAAGAGGAAGATAAAACTGTCTTTTACTGGCTGCAAAGATGCAGGTAGGCAGGCAGAATGCATGATGGATGCTGGATTAGCCGTCGATAGGGGGCTGAGAAAATCTCTGGTCTGGGTCATTATGGCTTTTCACAACCTAACGAGTTTAATGCTAAAATATTTAACTGTGACAGAGGCCTCCAGAGGGCATTGTGGCTATTATGATGGACTAAAAGGAAGAAGTGATGTCGTCACAAAGCCTTAAAGTTGGCTTTGAGCGGTTAGGGTTGATGGAGGAGTCCATAAAACATTGATGCTCAACCATGTTTCTTTTAAACATGATTGTTCCTTTTCTTCAATAATTTATAGAATATTGCATTAATGTTCTTCCTGCAGCAGAGGCAACATTCAGAAGAGGCTCCTGTGGGTCATAACGGAGACTAGAGATGATCAATTTAATTAAAAATGTCTTCTGGTTGAGACCAGATTGCCAACAGACAGAGAAGGCAAAGCTGTGTTCACCGTGGTGAGAAGGGGAAGTAAAATCTATCATCCTGACTGGCGACTCGTCCACAAGACCAGACAGAAAGGTCAAAGAGGCAAGGAGACACTAATAAACCCTGTATAGCTTTACCAAGTGTATTATTGTCTAAATAGTGTAATTCGTGGAGTCTGCATGTATGTATGGTACTAATTTCAAGTAACCTTGTTTTAAAATTTTAATTTAAGTTGTTTTGTATTTTGCCATCGAAGCAAATACACACTAGGAAGGCAAAGGGGGAAACGAGGAGTTTTGAAGAAGCTGAACTCAGCTTACACAATGCAACAGGAGCTGTCCACTAACAGGTGCTGAAATCCTACAGCAGATCTGGAACTGGGATTTTCTTCAACATAATGCACTTTCATTCAATTTCTCTTTTAATTTAAAACTTATCAAACAATTTCCACAACTTTCTTTGTTTAAACTGGTTTTCCTCAGTCCTGGTCATTAAGACCCACTGCCCTGCCAGGCTGTCATTTGTTTTTTTGGAGGCCTGTTGATGAGTCATTAACCTCAGCTCGATGTTTTGAAGCAGGAGGACATCTAACCCACAAGGGGCAGAAGGTCCTGAGAAACACTTAATCTAAAAAAAACTAATTACTTATTTCTCTTCGCTTCATAAAAGAAACGTATATAATTCTTCCAATAAGAGTTGAATTTACAGCGTTTTTCTAACTCTTTGGTGTGGTAGGATCAATGTGGTTTATTTTCATCTAAACCCGATACAGCAGAGATACATGGAAAACCTGCTGGATTGCGGACCTCGCAGACCGAATTGGAGGACCCTGATGTAAGACTTGTTCATTGTGGCTGTCAGACTTCACCACCATGTCTGCTTCTTTTGTGTCATTTTCTTTGCAGATGATATTGTCCTTTTGTTAACTTTGTATTAGGGCTCACGTGATGGTTGGCTGTTAAATGTGATGCAGGTGGAACATTAAAAGGCTACTTCCTGGAGAGGTTAGAAACGCTCCAGTCAGATAAAGGGGGCGGGTCTATCTCAGAGGAAGTGATTCAAGTATCTACAGATCGCTAAAAGGATTCCTCCAGTAACCCAGATACCTTTTTAGATTTGATGCTTAATTTAATTCATACAAATGTGTTTTACTCGGTTGCCACAGTTATCACTGTCAGACAACGTGATTACGTGCCCCTCTAACAGGCTTTATTCAGTGGTGCGTTGCAGGAAACTGGAGGAGAAAATCAGAGAAAAAGATTAAACAGAAGAAAAGTAAAAATACTTCATAGTGCAGCTGTTGTAAAACCAAATTAGCCTAACATAAAAAGCATAATGTGAACGCTGTCTCAGCAGAAAGCTTCAGCCTGTCAGCTGTTAATGTGATGACAGTATACCCTTAAAGCAACACCACAGAACTTTTCAACCTTAAAAATCTTGTTTCTGACACACTGACATTCATTATGTACATTCCTGAAGCCATCGGTGTCCTGCAGCAGCCTGAGAAAAACAACACTACACAACTTTTCTGTTCAGCCTGGAGCACCACTTCTCACACCAGCAACTGGACCATCAACACACCTGCCATTTTGAATCGTGGCTGATTCAGAAAAGAAATGCAGGAAGAGATTACAGGCGGAAGCGAGTGAAAGGGACAGAGCAAGAGAGAAGACAAGAGTCAACACCAGACCGACTTTTACTGGCTGGAGAGATTTCAGAGAGTAGACACGATGCAAGATTATGCTAGATTAGCTGTCATTAGGGGGCGCTAAAGGGAAAAATCCTGCCATAGTTCAATACTGTTGCTTTAAGAAATGTGTTTTTTAATTGTTTTCTGCATTGAATTGAAAATGTCTGAAAGGTTGTTATTGCATATTAATGAGACAAGATGGTTTCTTATCCATTTACTTGGTTAATCAATAGAATAATTCATAGAATCCTCAATTACCTAAATAATTGCTCACTGCTTGTCTACTTTTAAGCAGAAAATGGACGGTGATGGTGACTGAGGTTTGTCTGCAGCCTTTTCAGATTCAGCTGCTTCAAAACGAGCATAAAGCAAAGCTCATCCACCTGATGAGGATGGAGATGGACCAGAAATCTGTTTGAAGCAACAGACGTTTGAAGTCGAGCTCGACAACTTGATTTCATCTTTTTCTTTTATAGTGTTATAGCTTTGGCTGCTTTTAGCATGTTTTAATTCTTTTATTCATTTTACCCACAATGCCTTTCTGTGTTTTTATGGATGCTTCCTTTAGTACTTGGGGTTTGTTTTTGTTGTAAAACAGACATTTTCTTTGGTTTAAAAGTGGTCCAAAGGTTAAATTTACATGGACATGCTCCAGTGTGTTTTAAGCTTTTTAACAATGCTTAGATGAACATTTTTATATCAGAATGATATTTTATTTAATTTGATTGTCATTTAAAAAAAAAAATGTGGCAGGAAAATTAGCATCTTTAGAAATAACCCAACCAGATTGTCAAAACCAGGTGGATTTTAGCCTATGACTGTAAAAAAATACTCATTTATTAACGTCAAATTCATACATTTTTCAAACATGTAATTGTCTCTGCATATAAAGCAGAGAAAGGAAGTGATAAAGAGCACACCAGGAAGCGGTTCACAGCTTTATTTTTCCACCATGTTTCCTTCTAACATCCAGTAATAAGCTGCCGGTGTCTGTATCTCAGTGTTTGTTTGTTTCACAAATTCCGTACTAAAGTTAGCTGTTCGGCTATTTTTCCGCCTTAAAAGTGTGATAAATCCCTGCTATGCCAACACATGCTGCTAGACCATTGTTTACTGGCCTTTTTGCACTTGTCGCAGCAGAAATAAGAATTTTTAACCACCTACAAATTTTATTTTCTGTTCTTCATCCAATCATTTCTTCATTAGTGCATTAACCTCTTGATTTGCTCTCTTCCCCTTTCATCCATCCATTATTGGAGTTTCTCTTTGCTCATTCAGGTTCAACACATTAACCTTTATACATTACAGCACTTTTCCTCCCATTATCACATCACAGAGTTTCAGTTTGATCCAATGTTAAAGCTCACTCATATTATATTAAATAAAGCTTGTCAGGCCAAACATGACCACTTACTCCGCCTGCTTTCATACAGAAGTCAAGCAGCACCTTCCAAAGCTCCAACGGAGCCACTTGAAGGGAGGAAAAAGGGGATCCTTTCTAAAAAGGCATCCAGAAGTAATAATCAAACATTTTTAATGCTGAGCTCAATATGAAGTGGCTGAATGGACATGTTTAAAGCAGTTATTGTGACAACATGAAAACAGCCTGCATACATATTTAACTTCAATGAGCCCATTTATTAAGAATTAAACACAGGGAAACATGCTGGAGCCACCCGGGCTCAAACAAGACCTGAAAGTGGTCAAGTGGTCGGGCTGCGGGTCCAAACTGAAACTGATTGCTTTCATCAGTTTGGACCAACAAACAAGTGTTTTTCTACTCTCCTCCTTATGTAGAAGCAGGGCTCTAATTGAATTATAATTTAACTATTATTTTAATAAATAAAGATTTTAAGTAGCAGATTTATATAAAAACCTACTGGCTTCCTTGGTGGGTGATGCACTAGTGATGCATCTTTGAAGCCAACAAGAAGAGCTGACTCCCATCTGACAGGAAAATCCTCCGTCTATGCGCAGCAGGCAGTCTATGCTTCCTTACGTAAAGTGTAAAAAAAATCCTTTTTTGTGGATCTGTGGTCAGTTGTTCCTTTAAGGGTTGATTAAACTGTTAACCAATAAGAAAAATGCATACAGATACGGCTTTCATTAAATAAATAAATACAAATTTCTTAACCACACACCAACAATTTGCTAAATTCAGCTGAGACAGAAGCTCAGAGTGATTCTAAATAAAGAGCCATTTAGGACCCAGAGGATCCTCTTTTAACCAGAACCAGACCATCATACCTCTGGCCTGAGGAGAGAAGTTTACATCTATCTATCTATCTATCTATCTATCTATCTATCTATCTATCTATCTATCTATCTGTCTGTCTGTCTGTCTGTCTG
>JBAMHW010000015.1:30905136-30919429 GCA_037177495.1 Rhadinocentrus ornatus | reverse complement strand
TTTTCTGTTTTAAAACAACAATGGCGTCCAGTATGGTTCAGTGTCTTTATTAGTTTGTGGAAGAAAATGAAGAAATATATTAATCAGCCTCTCATCAACTTGATCCTGGTTATTGTTTTTAGAAACGTTACCACAAATTCAGCCACAAGATCCAGATATCCGCAACATGTGATCCCAAACTGAGCAATCACAAGGAGGTACCTCCGCGTAACCGTCTGCGTAGCAGGGGTGCACGTCAGGTCTGGAAGAGGTGCCTGTCGAGCCTCGGCGGAGCAACACCGAGCCTACGCCGGTGACGCGGACGCCGTGCAAGCATAAATCCGCCTTTACCTGTCACCAATTCATCTGTATAACAGCTCTTTTTTATGTGTTGCAAATTTATTTAACATGATTAAGTTGTTCAGTGAAGACTTTCCCAGTTGTTTCTTTGAAACGGTTTTGGATAAGCTAAGGACACTAAATTAATTTGCAGGTCAGTAGTAAAAGGCAAACTAACACAAAGGTTTTTTTTCCACATTCCCCACCAACAACTGCACAACACATGCACACACAATCAGTGCCATTCATTGCACATCGTTTAGAGTCTGCTAGGGGAGTGATGCTGCTTCATCCTGCAGTTTCATCATCATATAATCAAAGACCATAATTGAGGTCAAATGTGTCAAAGTGCGCAGATATTAAACCACTTTAGATGTAAATGTAATGATACATGAGTGTGAGCACAATGAGCTCAAACAGACAAGGAAAAGTATAAATGTGCTCAGATGGTTAAAATTCCATGATTACAATTTGGTGACCCTCCTGACTCCTAAAACCATCATGATTTCAGTTCGTTCAGCACACTTTTTGTTCTTGTTCTTACAGGAACAAAATTTCTTCATCTTTAACATGGCAAAGATTCAGAGGAATATTCGTCCAGCTTTCTGCTGTTTACTCTTCCGAATTAGAGCTGGGTATCGATTCAAATTTCAAGAATTGATTCGATTTCGATTTGCAATTTTAGGGCTGGTATTGTCACTAATTTCCTCAATTAAATCGGTATCAATTTATTTACAGCTAATTATGTAACACCACATATTTATTTTTTTATATATTAAAAACATTTACAGAAAACTTGTTTTTTAAATGTATGAAACACTGAGTACATTTACTTGACAATCAAATTGTGATAATCTGGTCTGGCACGTCTACATTCTTAATTTCTGAAGTAGCAGAACAATCCAGAGTTTCCCAGATTCAGAGCCAGAAATGCTGCTATGGGGGGGAAAAAACACAGGACAGAAAAAAAGTGAAACTTTTTAAAAGTCCTGATTAAACCGTTTGAGTCGCTTAAAATATTCTTTAACTTGAGATCTCGGATAACGTGTTGATGTTAATACAACTTACAAAGAATATTGGATCCATTTAAAGTTGTAATACGACTTATAAATTCCTTCAATGACGGTAGATTCAGCTTGATCAGCTGTGCGTGTTCCCATGACGACCGTTATCGGTGTAACACCAGAGCAGGAGAAATACTCTCCTCCACACTGCAGCAAGATGCTTCCATCGCCACCAGCCTGAGAGAATCTAGAAAACTCTCATATTTCCGTCTGATTTCCAGCTGGTTGACGTGTTTACCGACGCATGCACTCTGTCCGCTGACGGAAACTCATGTGTGTGCATGTCTGTGTGTGTGTGTGTGTGTGCTGACTGCCGTGGACAAAGAGATCCGGCGCAGCTAAAACATGCCATCATGTAGACCAGATAAAAAGCATCAGACTGTTTACTGTTTGATAAAAAGACAAAATGTAAACCTGCTCTAGACTTATTGTGACTTTAAATGAGCATATCGGATTTATTTAAAACTACATGCGCAGTGACATCACTTCCTGTTGAACGTGGTAGTGTTAGCATTAGCTGCTAATATGAGTGCTGCGATCTTAGCGTTAGCTGCTAATGTGAGCGGTAATACGCTGCTAAGGACTTTCCAGGTGAATGTAATACACACTAGTGAATGAAAACATCTGAACTTGACATCTTGGTAAGAAAAGCTGATTTTGGACGGAGGTGACACAGGAAACCAGTAATGTGTGTATAAATGCTAAGATGTCGCCGAACCTCGATAAGTCAAGAGAGAGTAGGGTCATGTTACCAGAAATGAGAACATATAAAAAATCGATCTCCAATTTAATGAATTAATATTAGGTTTATTTCATTTGACTCAATTAAAAATTAATTTATCGATTTTTTTTAACCCAGTCCTATTCCAAATCCATGTATTTCACTGAAACCTGATATTTTCACTTTTCTATCTGGCATCCAATAAAGTATTTTCTTTCCCTCAGCATTCGTTTCGCTGAGTAAATCCACACAGATCACCAGCTGCTGCCAGGAAGCAGCTTTTATTCCAGGTAAGGTGCTTGGTTTCAGTGCCATTAAATCTGCACTGACTGAGCTGAAAGCCACTGAAAACCAACACCCTGCTGACCTCCACAAAAGGCCAGAGAATGGCTTTTCCCATCAAACCACATTGACGATAATCACTGCCAAGGCAGGTTAATACAGCTGGTCAGCGGCATGTCACAGAGAGCACACACACAACCGGTTACTGATGAAGTTTATCTTAAACAGGTCAAACAGGATAAAGGAAACACAACAGCATCTTTCAACTTTAATGTTTTACAAATCAGGACTTAATGTTCAGGACCAAGTCAGGGCGACCAAAGAGGACAATCTCAGTTTTGTTTTAATTTAATTTTGAGAAATTCAAGTCCATCTATGTCTTAATATCCCTCGTGCAATTTATTACAGCATGAAGAGATTCCTTAGAAGGACCTTTAATGGTAAGTAAGCCTGCACATCGTCAGCGAAGCAGGGAAAAGGAATATCATGCTTCATAAATATCGACACCACGGGTCACATATAAAAAAAGAACAGTTGAGGGCCCAGAACTGACCCCTGGGGGATCCCACAGGTCAGAGGGGCCACCGAGGAGGAAAACTGCCCCAACTGCACACAGTAGGATCTATCTGCGAGGTAAGATTTCAACCAGTCCAAATAGGTGCCTTTAATGCCTGCCTATACAGTGCTCGAGGCGTGACAGGAGAATAGTGTGATCTGCTGTGTCAAACGTCGCTGTTAGGTCTAGAAGAATTAAAAAGGCACAATTACTGAAATCAAGGTTTAAAATAAGATCATTAAAAACTTTTAAAAGAGCAGTTTCAGTGCTGTGAAGAGGCTTAAAACCAGCCTGAAACAACTCACCAAAGTAGAGCCATTTTAAAAATTCTTGGAGCTGGTTAAAACAACTTTGTTTAAAACCTTGGAAATAAAAGGGAGTTCATAAACTGGCCTGAAATTAGACAAAGCCAAAGGATCCACATTTTTCTTTTTTAAAAGAGGCTGCATGGTGGCATGTTTGAAGGAGGAAGGAACGGATCCAGACCTGAGACACAGGTTTATAAGAGACTAGATAAAAGACCCAGCTAAGCTGAAAACCTTTCTAAGCAAACAAGATGGATGTAGGTGTTCAACAATTTCAGTGAGTACAGGAAGTGAAACAGGCTCAAACTGGTGAAAGCAGCTGAGCTTGCTGAAGGACTTGAGGGGTCCTGAGCAGGCTGAAGCAGTGGGAATCTAAGAGCCGGAATCTTTTTCACAAAAACTGCACAACATCCTCACACAGAGAAGAAGGTTTGACAGACACAGCATCAAGACTTAAACACATTAAACAGGACCTGAGGTTTGTGAGCATTTTTGGAAACAAGTGAGGAGAAATATTCATCTTTAGCAGCTTTAACAGCCCACTGATCAATTAGAAGACAATCACACAGGAGATCCAGAGAAATCTGGTGATTGTCTGTTTTCCACATTCTCTCCGCCTGTCTACATGCTCACCAAGAGCACTCACTAAGAGGACTCATTCAGTCAAGGGTCAGTCTGTGGCTTTACGCTCTTTACAGTCATTGGTGCCGTAGAGTCTAAAGTCTCAGGGCGAGTCAAACATCCTCATACAGACATCCACATTGAGGTCATCAAAGTCATCCAGAGGATAAGTGCCTTTCCAAGCAGCAGAAAACTGTGGAGTCAAATAATTAAAAACAGGGAGACAGTGAACAGGCACGGAGTCCGTGGAGGAGGGTGCAGACAGCGATGGTCGGATAAGGATGTGTGGCAGATTTTAGTTATTTGTACATTTAATCCATATGACAGTACAAGATCCAATATGTGGCCTTTTATGTGCATCGGCTTCAAAACAGACTGCGTGAGTTTTAAAGAGTCAGTGAGATTAAAAAAAGTTTCTGACCAGCGGTCTGGACTCACAGCATCCGTGCACATTGACATGGATCCATCGGTCTCTCATCCTCCTTGAGTTCAGAGCAGGGGGAATGTCCAAAAAGTGCTGATTAAAGCAGCCATCAGACCCACAAGCATACCACAGGAGAGCCTCGAGCCTGACCCGGAGACCACTGGGTTTACCCCGTCTTTTCCGGCATCTCTGATGGGCAAGATGGAATGAAGGACACCTTATTCACCTCATGGGATTCCCTCGATGCAAGAATAAAAGTTCCCCAACGGATCATATTGGATGGCCTTCAATCTCAAGCAGAGTCTGACGGTCATAGGTGAGGTGTGACACCTCATGACAGAACAGGTAAATCACTGAAAACACACCAAGTACAGAGCAGAGCAACAGAGGCCAGCTGAGCACCCTGGTGCCATCTTGGATGCCCACGTAAGCACTTCTGTAATTGGTCAACAGGGAGCCAATCATGGAGCGCTTCCTATCTTCATGGGAATAGTCCTTAGGAGGTACATGGGAAATGTACCTCGTCCATCTCATAAAACCTTTCTTCTTGTAATCTAACAGAGATGGCAGTTTTCTAATATAATACCAGATGTCAGTAGACGGTGGGGATGGTTTAAGCAATTTTCCTGTTATTACCTTTCCAGTAGAAATGCTCCAAACAGACGTATTTTGAAGTTTACTGTCTGTGATTTAACCAACCCAAAAAGTTCCCCTTAGTTAAAACTGATTACCTTACCGAATGTTAATAGTTTTACGTATGTGTCTTGCCCCCCCAAAAAAGTGATATTATTGGACAAGTCCACTACAGGTGGAAACGATCATCTTCTTGAGATCCACAGTATTTCCAACAGCCTGATGAACCGGTGATGGGATTTCTGATTTCTGGACAAGCACTTCCAGCCCACAGTGTAGCATCTTCTGATGCTGCTTCCAGCAGGATAATGCACCACGTCACAAAGCTCAGATCGTCTCCAGCTGCTTTCTAGAACATGACGACGAGTTCACTGGACTCCAACAGCCTCCACAGTCCTCAGATGTCAGTCCAGTGGAGCAGCTTTGGGATGTGGTGGAACGGGAGATTCTCATCATGGATGCAGTCGACAAACCTGCAGCAACTGTGTGATGCTGTCATGTCAATATGGAGAAAAGCTCTGAGGAAGGTTTCCACCACCTGCTTCCATCTATCACACCAGAAATTAAGGCCGTTCTGGAGGAAAAAGGGGTCCAACTAGCAAGGTGGACCTGATAAAGTGCCTGGTGAGAGTATAAAGTCGTCCCAGAATTACATGGAGAAGCAGGTTTTGTGAAGGTATTTCAGCACTTTAACTATCTTTTCACCTTTCCTGTTTACGCCAGCAGAGATTTCAAGCTGAAGTCACCGCAGCATCATTTACAAGGCAGATAGGTGTTTTTATCATAGGGTCAACCTGAAAATGTCATCGTTACTCTCACCCAGATGGACTTCATAAGAACAGGGAAATGATTTTGAAGAAGAAGAAAAAAGAATCTGCATCTTTGAAAAGGTCAGAAGTGTTTGTCAAACTTATACAGTAGAGCTGAGGTGGTTTATTCTGAGACACGGGTTGACATTCCTTTCCTTTCAGAAAGAGAAAACCAGCATCACCTCCTTCCGAGTTCAGAATTTTCTCCTGTTTGAACCTGCAGTCACTTTTATCTCCCGCCACTGCAGTGGTAATTCCACACCCCAGACATGTTAATGACTGCTGCTCGCTCTTTGTTTAAGCTGTGATTGATCGGTTCACGTAATAACTGCTGGGTGGTGTCGCTACACTTTGCCAATGAGCTTGCAGAACTAGTGCTGATCAAAGCCAGCATCATTAAAAACAAAGCCCTCTAGAAGTATTTCTGTGTGTTGTGGATGAAGCAGAATTTGTGTCATGGCATGTTAAATATGAACCCTCCACATCTAAGTTGTCATAAAGTCCTGTAACCAGACCTCCCGTGGAGGAATAGAACTTACAACTGAGCTTGTGGTTGTTTGAATTATTTAGGAATATATTGTAAATATCAGTTTAAACCACAGCTGAAAATATCATATCTGCAACCAACAGCTGGCCATTATGATTGGCTGGTAATCCAGACTTGAGTCATATCAGAGCTGAACCGGCCATTGATTGAGTCATTGATCAATAACAAGTTTTACTTTGCTCCAAACCCTAAACAAGTAAACCCTCCAGTCTCATTTTTCATTTCCCCTAAAGTGTGGTTTCATTTCCACAGCATACATGTAGCTACAATGTGTTTGCAGGAAGGGCTACAGCCCACAGTGACCCCTGGGGAAACCATTTAGGGTCAGACTGGTGCAACGCACCAAAGGGCGAAGATTAACTCGGGAAAGCACCATCAAGCTGATGGACAAATCTCAGTGTGGAAAGTGTCTCTAGCAGAGGGACGAGAGTTTCAGGATTTACTGAAGAACGGAGATGTTCCCAAAGTCTGTCGCGAGGATTAAACTCGTGGTCCATGAGCCAAACCAGCCAGTGGACTTCTGATACAATCCTTCGCAGAAATAATGCAATCTTTACACTTTTGCTAATTTTTCCCCCTAAAGAACAAGTAAATTCTTGGAATCACCTTTTAATTTCCATTTCTAAAACAAATACCTGCATAAGCTGCAGGTATTTGTTTCAGGTCATGTTTTGGGTGAATCCTGCTGATTCACAGGAAACATGACCCGAACAGAGAGCCGTCAGAGCAAACAACAACAAAAAAGATCCCGTCCTTTAGAGCAAGTACAAACAACGTGGGAAGGTTGTAAAAGGGAAACATAAAGGTTCACCAAGGAAGATGTCAAAGGATCTGGACAGAAAACTTAAAGCAATATGTTGAAAAATAGAAGATGTACAAAAAAAGTGATCTAAAACAAACAGCGTTTGTAAGCAAACTGTAAGAAAGGAGCAGAAGGAAATGAGATTTCCAGCCAAAAACCCCAAATGTGAGCTATCAGGAGGACTGAAGAGACGCTGTCACGGACTGTAGATGACTGGATGAGAGTAATATTCAGGCATCAGTCACCAGTCTGCGCTGGACACGGAGACGATGCTGATGATCTTTGTTTGGGTTCTGGTCCAGTAAGGGAACATTCTGGGATGGGTGTGGATACTCTGGAGCTGATGCTTCAATATCTATATCAATATATCGGATTCAATTTGTTTTTGAACATCAGTACAACTGTGCTAATACAAGACATGCAACCGAGTTTAAGGCAATAAAATTACGTGCAGAAACCAGCACTGGTGTAGTGTAGACTTCTGTGTCACATGAGTTATGGTAGCCCATCAAATGTCCTGATGATGGTGCTATTATTAGTCATAATGATGTGTTTTATATTTTACTGGTTTAATGCAGGTCTGTTTATATCCATTATTATATAGTTAATTACATTTCATACAGGAATTTTTTTATTATTATTATTTGTAGTCTAATTTTATAATTTTGAAAAGATTTATTTTCATCTTATTTTTCATTTTGATTAGAATATTGTACTTTACCATATGTTATATATTTTATAATAATTTTATAAGCATTTCTTTCAAGTATTTATGTCCATGAGTTTATTTATATTTCATTTTGCCCGTAACGATCTTGTAAAACACAAAGTAAAATCATGGGAGTTTCTTTTTAGGAGCAAAAAGAATTAGTATTAATGAAAAAGTAAATTTATAATTAATCGTCCATCCCTACCAACACTGATGACAGTCCACAGGAGGCCCCCCGGTGCATTGTATGTGGAGCACTTCTATAAAAGGTGTTTTTTCCTGAGGAATGTATCTTCCAGTAACATTCGGTGTGCACAGTCCTTTCAGCGCCACATCACTCTGTTTTGCCTCATGGACTCATAAAAATCATGTGACGCAATACCTGCTGTCTGACTTCACCGTATGTGTGCAAAACATGAGAACAAGCCTCGTCTCGCCTTCAGATAGACTAGTTACATCAAGCCAAGGGCTAAAAGAGATTTACTGGGAGTACAGGTCCTGTCTGCATGCTGTGATATATTACTTTCCGGCCCTGAGGTGTTGCACGTCAGGAAACCAGGGGTCAAACAGAAAACCAGTCAGGATGTAAAAGAAAACCACTTGAACAACATTTAAATGTCATAATTCACATGTTTACATGAGCACTGGCCCACACATAGCTCTAGGATTTTTATCTAATCTGCGCGCTTCAGGTTCTTCATATTCTGGATCTGAAACATATACCACTGGATTTGAGCTGACCTGAAGGTGAACATTATTTAAAGGTTTTTCCCAATATTTAAGTCCTAATTTCCATGAATCAGCAAGCCTAAAAGAAATTCCACCAGTCAAAGGACACTATTTTCTTCAGGTAGATAATTCCCCAAGAAGAACGCTCTCTCTCATTCTGAAATAATTAAAAATAATTTTTAGTTATGATGGGTGTAAAGCCGGTCTAAAAAGTACCAGAGATAAATAATTGAATGACCATGTCAGATCAGCTTTGGAGTCTTCAAAGTTGTTCAGTTTTAAATTCTCAAAAAGTGAAGACAAAAGCTCCTGGTCGGATCCCAGACATGACCTTCCTGTAAAGCAGATGTTATTTGAGGTCATTAAGGAAGCTTTTTGTCCCTTCTGTCTCCTGATCCAGGTGTTACCTCAGTTTCCCTGCTTCCTCCCGCCTATCTTTGTAGGTGAGTAATTTGTTATCTGTGAGTGTATGACTGTGGGGTTCTTCCAGGATGTCCTTGTAAAAACAACCTACCACCTACGCAGTCTACAAGAGCTCTATTGTACTCTATAGCTGTTTTGCCCAGTGGATAGTGATGCTGGTTTCTAAAGAATGACCAGTGTGAGCTGCAGTACCAATCAAAAGTTTGGACACCATTAAATCCAATAGGAAAGTGTGTGAAACACTTTTAACAGAGCGGCTAGTCTTTCCAGGAGTGGATGTCACAGCAAGTTCTACCCAAGATCAGACCGGCAAAGGCTCACAGAAGCTGTAAAGAAAATGGCTCACTTCAGTTCGGTGGGTATTTTCTGGTTTAAAACAACAATGGCGTCCAGAATGGTTCAGTGTCTTTATTAGTTTGTGGAAGAAAATGAATAAATAATTCAATCAGCCTCTCATCAACTTGATCCTGGTTATTGTTTTTAGAAACGGTGGTTACCACACAAATTCAGCCACAAGATCCAGATTTCCGGCAACACGTGATCCCAAACTGACCAATCACAAGGGAGAACCTCCGCGTAACCGTCCGCGTAGCAGGGGTGTACGTCAGGTCTAGAAGAGGTGCCTGTTGAGCCTCTGCGGAGCTACGCCGAGCCTACGGCGGTGACGCGGACGCCGCACAAGCATAAACCCACCTTAAGGTTGGCAAAGCTGCATCTGGAACGTTGGACAGACCAGACCAGTGTGGACATGTTCGGTCAGAATGCACAAAGAAGCAAACATAACATATCAGCACAGACACCTCGTACCAGCTGCTGGCACAGTAGTGGAGGGGTGAAGATCTGGGCTTGACCTGCAGCTACAGGACCTGGACACCTTGCAGTCATTGAGTGGACCATGAACTCCTCTGGATACCAAAGTATTCTAGAGTCAGATGTGAGGCTATCTATCCGACAGCTAAAGCTTGGCTGGAATAGGCTCATGCATCCCAAACACTGCAGCAACCTGAGGTTGTATTTAGCTTGTTTATAGACCTGGTATGTTTTTCCTTTTTTTCGTCCAAGTACATAAAACCTTAGAACCAAAGATGGTGTATTACTGTGGATCCAAATACCAAGCAGGTCCTCTTTATATCCCACCATGCTGCACTACTATGTTTTTACAGTGTTCTAGAAGGGACAGCACATGGCTTCACAACATTTTTACAGCTGCAGTTCAAGTGACATGCGTGGTAAAAAGGAGGCTGAGTGGTTGTTAGAGTCACTAGCTAAAACTTTAAGTCTTGTAAGTTATGAGTTGGGCTGAAACTAGTCTTCCTGAATATCCCTTATACATCCAACATTGAAGTATGTGGTGCATTCTTCTAACAAATCCTGAGCACTTTCTGAAAGGAAGTTCCCTCCATTATAAGAAATTGTTTGCATGAAGGGGTGGCAGTGGTCTTAAACAATCCCTGAATCCCAGGAGTCACATTGCATCTGTCTGCCTTGTCTTTCACAGAAAACGATGCACATGCACCTGCCCTCGACATAATGTGAAAGACTAGGCCATGCCCTCCACAGCACCATAGACACTTTTAAAGCATTTATGCACATTGCAGGTTCTATACCAGGATGACAGAGGTCAGAATGATATTTGGATGCAGCAAACTCATCAAACCATAAAAAAGTTGCATATGCATGCCCACTTTCCCTGCCTCCCCTGCTTGTGTGCTGCATAAGCCATCCCACCTGGTGACAGGTGTCATTAATACAAGATAATTCAACTTATTCCCTTCACTGTTAGAGCTGTAAAACAACATGTGAAAATTAAACTTGGCTTCAGCACATGGGCACAATATGATCAACAGATTTAACTTCCTACAACATGTTGACAGGATATATAACTGAGATATCCCAGTTGTGGACTTGGGTTATACAGGCTGTAGACTGGAAGCATTGGCTGTAATTTTATATAAGCAAAACAACTTTGCAAAGTTTGTCTCTGAGATGTGTATCTGTTAATCCGCCTGCTCCTCTCAGTCATCCAACTCAAACACTGTGACTGAAACCACACTTCTCCATCAACCATTATATTTACAAGGAAAACCTCCACCTGAACTGATTTATCTGAGCATCAGCGAAAAGATCACAGTCCGGTTCTGCAACCTGAGCTTTTTATCACAACAGAAAAACCTTCTAAATCCTGACACCTATAAGCATCAGCCTACTTGGAGTAAACTTTGATGTGAAATGTCTCAAACACAGCACAGGTAGACAAAGACAAGGAGCCAGCCATGTTTTTGTCTTACCTGTAAAATCCCAGACTCTCCCCTTGCTCTCGTTGGTGGTTTAGTCCAAGCAGCGAAGCACTTTCCACACCTTCTACCTTCTTTCTGCAACAACCCACAAGTAGCTGCCAAGTTAAACGGAGGAAAAGGAAGACCCTTAGCTCCTCCCCTTTCTCTGAGAGCAAAGTTCAGCTTCCTGGTGTGTAGGTTGGCGAGGCGACCGTCCAAGGTTTGATACAACTGCAGAGGAAAGTCACAGCAACAGGATCGGAGTGGGCTTATAATGGGATGATCAGCATAGAGGCTAGGATACATCTCGCTGGCTCAGGGAGCAGCACTGAGGAGACAAAGAAACTGGTTCTGCAACTTTCCCGGCAGATCAGAGCCGAGCTGTCTCGGGTGTGAATGAATACATGAATGAACGAACTTAACCCACTTACACAGGCAGGGGAGTGCTTTTCTGTAGCAGGACGTCACTTTAGAGATGCTGCATTCATACGCTGAGTTTGTGGCAGCAGCTCAGCTTTGATTGATCCTTTATTTCTATTTTTCTCCCCCTGATCTAAACAACATGTTAAACCAATACACTGCTTGATCCAGGTTATGAGCAGAAAAACCAGGACATACCAAACAAAAATTAACTAATTTCCTCCATGATTCAAAACCAAAAGTGTGTCAGATCATTAATCTGCTGTCAGAAAGCAAAAACAAATTCAGTGATTCAGTTTAGCTGCAGAGACCCAACATAAATTATCCCAAACGTCACAGAGCTGGAAAACAGTGGGAAGCAACAGATTAGACTTGGAGAAGGACATGAAACATGTTTATGCTGGAATAAACAGTCACATGTATTAAATGCTGTCTTTTCTGTCTGTTCTCTGTTATCGTCATTAGCAACAGAACAATTAAGACACATTTAAGTTAGTTCATTTATGCCATGTGAAGGATGGTTTGGTCCTGTAGAGCAGCAGTCCTGCAAGTTTCAGGTGATTTCCTGTTTCAACACACCTGATTTTACTCAGGTCCAGCTCGGATCCAGCAGTTAATAAACTGCAGTTAATACCGCTGCCACAAACTCAGCGTATGAATGCAGCATCTCTAAAGTGACATCCTGCTACAGAAAAGCAGTTAATAAACTGCTGGATCCATGTAATTTGAATCAGGTGTGTTAGAGCAGGGAAACATCTAAAGCTTGCAGCTCTCGAAGACCTTTATCTATGCTATGCTATGCTACTTAATTTATGGTCCACATCAGGGTTGTCCAAAGGATTGTCCAGCCCTCAAGTTGTAGAACATTCAAATTGATTGAATCTCCTCAACAGCGGGTCAGTCTGATGGGCTGGTCTGATGGTTCAAGGTCAGTCTGATGGTTCAGGGTAGGTCCAACATTTACATTACAGTCAATTAGCTGATGCTGTCATCCAAAGTTACTTACAATTGTCAGGCAGCAGCATTAAGGGTCTTGCCTAAGGACAGAACTGGAAGGTGTTAATATTTGTCCCCTGGGGGATTCGATCCCTGGTCTCCCACATGGGAGACTGCTGCTCCACCAATTGAGCTAACCAACCGCTGACAGGTTGGTCTGATGGTTCAGAAGCTGTGACAGGAGGAGTGGTTTGTTTACATCCCAGTAGAAGGACATTCCAGAGAAAGACATCCCAGTAGAAAATCATCCCAGTAGAATGACATCCCAGTAGAAAATCATCCCAGTAGAAGGACATCAAAGTAGAAAATCATCCCAGTAGAAGGACATCAAAGTAGAAAGACATCCCAGTAGAAGGACATCCTAGTAGAAAGACATCCTAGTAGAAAGACATCTCAGTAGAAGGACATCCTAGTAGAAAGACATCCCAGTAGAAGGACATCATAGTAGAAAGACATCCTAGTAGAAAGACATCTCAGTAGAAGGACATCCTAGTAGAAAGACATCCCAGTAGAAGGACATCATAGTAGAAAGACATCCTAGTAGAAAGACATCTCAGTAGAAAGACATACTAGTAGAAAAACATCCCATTAGAAGGACATCATTGTAGAAAGACATCCCAGTATAAAGACATCCCAGTAGAAAACATCCCAGTAGAAGGACATCATAGTAGAAAGACATCCCAGTAGAGAACATCCCAGTAGAATGACATCCCAGTAGAAAGACATACTAGTAGAAAAACATCCCATTAGAAGGACATCATAGTAGAAAGACATCCTAGTAGAAAGACATCTCAGTAGAAAGACATACTAGTAGAAAAACATCCCATTAGAAGGACATCATTGTAGAAAGACATCCCAGTATAAAGACATCCCAGTAGAAGGACATCATAGTAGAAAGACATCCCAGTAGAAAACATCCCAGTAGAATGACATCCCAGTAGAAAGACATACTAGTAGAAAAACATCCCAGTAGAAGGACATCATAGTAGAAAGACATCTCAGTAGAAAACATCCCAGTAGAAGGACGTCATAGTAGAAAGACATCCCAGTAGAATGACATCCCAGTAGAAGGACATCATAGTAGAAAGACATCCCAGTAGAAAAACATCACAGTAGAAGGACATCATAGTAGAAGGACATCCCAGTAGAAAAACATCCCAGTAGAAGGACATCATAGTAGAAAGACATCCCAGTAGGAAGACATCCCAGTAGAAAAACACCACAGTAGAAGGACATCATAGTAGAAAGACATCCCAGTAGAAAACATCCCAGTAGAATGACATCCCAGTAGAATGACATCATAGTAGAAAGACATCCTAGTAGAAAGACATCTCAGTAGAAAGACATACTAGTAGAAAAACATCCCATTAGAAGGACATCATTGTAGAAAGACATCCCAGTAGAAAACATCCCAGTAGAAGGACGTCATAGTAGAAAGACATCCCAGTAGGAAGACATCCCAGTAGAAGGACGTCATAGTAGAAAGACATCCCAGTAGGAAGACATCCCAGTAGAAGGACATCATAGTAGAAAGACTTCCCAGTAGGAAGACATCCCAGTAGAAGGACATCATAGTAGAAAGACATCCCAGTAGAAGGACATCATAGTAGAAAGACATCCCAGTAGAAAAACATCACAGTAGAAGGACATCATAGTAG
>JBAMHW010000015.1:30832405-30844042 GCA_037177495.1 Rhadinocentrus ornatus | reverse complement strand
GTGGAGATGATCTGAGCTTTGTGACATGGTGCATCATCCTGCTGGAAGCAGCATCAGAAGATGCTACACTGTGGTCAGAAAGGGACGGACATGGTCAGCAGCAATACTCAGGTAGGCTGAAACCAGGCCACGTTGGTACTAAGGGGCCCAAAGTGGGCCAAGAAAATATTTACCTCTCACTGGATATTTTCTATTTTTAAGTAGTTTTTCTAAGTTATGAAGCGTTCACAAAGATTCTGACCACACCTGCAGACTTACTGGATGCTTTAACATAAGCATGGTTTTCACCCTTTCCTGAGAATATTACTCCCTAGATGGAAAACTCATCCTTCAGAAACACGGAATTAAAACTCCAACACTGCTGTGAGCATGCACCTTAAATAAAGAGCTGCTAGAGAGACATAACTCATTGGCAGGAATGCTTGAAGAATGATAAATCCAAGCAACAGCAGGCTTCAGCTCCTGAGCTGTCACAGCTGCCTACATTTCATGATCTTCCAGTTAGCTTGATGCTGCAGAACATTCTCCACCGCAACACGTGCATCTTGGCCCACTTCTGACAGCAGTCCAACCTTGTCCTCAATTCACAGACTGTTTGCAAATAAAAGCTCTGAAACAATTTTGCCTTGCAGGTGTTTCAGCTTCTGATTCGCGTATAGACATAAATCCATGACACAATTTTCATTTTAGTCTTTCAGCTTTTTGGTTAGAGTTTTTACTGTGTTTGCCAAGACGTTTAAACATGCTTGCACAGTAAAGCTATTCTTCCTGAAGCTTCCACAGTTTAAATATGAAAGCATCATGGACAACATACTGAACGGACCTCTTTACATCTTGCTCTCAGATACAAACAAGGTCGTTGGCGTTGTTTATGTCTTCTTCTTGTGAGCAACTATGTGGGACAGAAAGTTTACTTCAAAATTGCTTCACAAATGGATGTAAACACAGCTACTGTGGTTCAAAACATTAACTTTCTGTTGTTTGATGTCTGCAGGAAACACTTACAGGATGACCTTGACGATGAAGAGAACAGATCAGGTGGTCTGCAGGTAAATGGGGTGCTAATTTCTCTGTGTTCACTTCTGTTTTTGGACCATTTCCTTGTACAGAAGTCCTTATCCAGTCCACCTTTCTTTGCATTTCTCTTCCAAACAGCTAGACTTTGTTTTAATATTCTAAAGTGGTCTTGAACAAAAGTTCTCCAAACTTTCCGAAGTTTTTTCAGTTATTCTGTGGACACTGGCTTCATTTTCTCTGTAATATATATATATATATATATATATATATATCAACTAAAACCAAACGTATTACTTATTTGACTCAAACTTCAATAAAACCAAAAGCCAAAAGTAAACTGCTTTGCAATTAAGGCTCATTTACTGGTCTAGCACCACCACCGAACCAGCGCTGGTTCAGCTTTGGTCGAAATGTGTCTTTTACCTGAAATCCAATATTCTCATTTGTATTTGCACATTTTTTTAACTGGCTCATAACTTTCTGTTTTCCTGCCAAGCGTCGCTCAATGCTCTCACCGCACTGTGCCTGTAACGCCCGCCCCTCCCCCATCTGTCCTCAACCCCCTGGGATGATGCACCCCACATTTAAAACACGTCAACGCCGGAATTTACAGTTGCATAAAAATAAAATAAATGCATAAAGAATAATGGGAATAAAGGAAAAAAACTAAATAAAGGGTATTAAGTAAATAAATACAAATAAAAAAATTATATAAAAAAAAATGCATAACAATAGTAAATAAATACAACTGATTAATTAGATATAAACAACAACAAAAAAAAGACCAGATTAGTTTTGTTGCAACTGTGCATTACTAGGTATCCGAGGGTTAAAACTTGGACCAAGCAGACATAAAGTTGCTCCTCCTCACTGCGTGTGAGGAGGTAAACCAGTCGTGCACCAGTCGTGTGCAGCTGAATCACTGGTTGCGTAATCCATGATCACAACATGACCCCACATTCAGCTCCACCTTCCTCAACAACTATTTTTCATCAACTCACTGTCTTTTCTCCCTCTGCGGAAGGAGGACCACATGACAGTGAACCTCTTGAAGGCCCCTTGTTGTCCGTCATCTTCACCTGATGGCGTTGCACCTGCAGAGAAAACAAAACAGCTTCTCAGTACTGAAACCACGAAGCAGCGTCGGCTTTCCCACACTTCCTCTGCTAGCTTACACCAGCGTCAGCCTGTGCCTGCAGCCAACTGCCAGATGAAACTTCTGCTCAGGCTGGAGTCACATGACACAGAACACTCAGATTTCCAGCATTCACACAGACCCTGAATGGATCATTTTCTTGTTCCACCATAACTCATACATACCACTTTCTTTTATCTGCAATCACTCAAATTAAAATCAGGATGCAGGATTTTAATGATGTATTTATTAGAAGTTGTCTGACGGCATGACGAGGACATCCACGTGTACTTACTGTGTTTCCCAGAAACATCGGGTAACAGGCTGTGTTTGGGCTGCTCACCTGGAATAAACAAAGATTGAAGCACTTAGTGTCCATTTTATTACCTAGTTCCAGTTATAGTTTACGTTAAAGCCCAGCTAAATGACACAACACTTCATTATCATCTTTAATTTTAGAAGATAAATTGGTGTATTGGTTGTTGTTGGTGATAACCTTGTTAAAGGTCACACGTGCTTTCAAAGGGGCTGCAGAGTAACTTCTATAATCTGAGTGGATTTATTCGGTCTGACTTACTAACCTGACCAGGATCAGGCTTTTCTAAGGGATTTTGCTTCCATGGTAACTGTGTTTATGAGCTAAGTTTGGCTCCAGATGCTAACCGGGCCTCTGAAGCGTCTGTCAGGTTAAAAAACGATAACATGTACGGACACTTCATCACCAAACGCGCCAGGGAAGCAGTGAAACCAGGTTTCTGCAGGAAAAAACGGAAACTCTGCTGAAATCTTGCACACTGATAACGTCTGAACTGCAACGAAGATGCATATCAGCAGTGTGTGCAAACAGCATCGTAATCAACATTTCTCTGTTGCCCAGCAACACAGCTCCTCACAACTAATCATCTGTGTATACTAGAGTGCTGGCAGTCTGCTGAATCATCTCTTTACTTCTGACTCCGAGAGAAGAATTTTCATACTCGTGTTGCATTAAGGTGCCATGAGAGATGAAGCAGCTTTCATTTAAAACTGGAGCTTGTCCCTGCGTGGTGTGAGGCGCGGTAAAAAGCAGCTTTCAGACGGTTTTCCAAAGCTGGTCTTGTAGCTTCTCACAGACTAGCACTGGCATGCAGAGAAGCCTTGAAGGCTGCCAGATGTGTGTCACCTTCAGGGACCATCTGCAGGAACTGCACCGGTGTTTTGTAAAACAGTATAAACAGATCAGCCAAACTAAGATCACAGCCTTCAGTGTCCTTTAGATTCCAGTCATATTACACCAGCGCTGGTTTTTTTCTTTTAACCTGTCCAGCATCATAGCAGCAGAATGAGTCTGTGTAGCGTCTATCCCAATAAGGCGCTACCGGTTGACAATCGCTTTTTGGCGCTGGTTACTACAGGCACTCAGTTGACTTAATGATGACTCCTCTTTGCTCCGGTGTAAAATCATATCCACATTTATTTTGGTTTACAGTCCATTTCTTTATCCATTAAGCCACATTCTTAAAATACAAACTTAAACTCTCGCTGAGTACCGCCCGTAGAAAACCGTTTGCCTCCCTCAATTATCAACACCTAAATCATAGGAACACCTGTCCTTATAACGACTTCAGGCTACTCTACGCCACAGACAGCACACAAGACTCGCTACCACCCCCTACAGGTTGGGAGGAAACTTACAGTAAAACGGCTCATACTGTCTGGTTGCTGTATTGTGCCGAACAAATGTGCTTTGCCAAGGAGAGGCTTATGGGTATAAGGCTCCTCTTGATTGTCTGATATTTATTTATTTACTGGTATTTATTTTCTTTGAATCATGGAATCTATGTAGTCTTGCCGGACCTGACCGGAGGGGACAGAAAAAGATAGAAGACAGCCAAAAGAAGACAGAAGAAGAGACAAAAACACCACAGACATGAGACAACGACCCTTCAATCCACACTAATACCAGACAACAAACTTCTACATTTGTACATAAACCCACCAGAAAATTTCCTACAGCTTTTACAGAAAACAGAGCCAGAGCTGGTTTTACACTAAAAGTAGCCTAATAGAAAAGATTTTTTAATTACCGCTAAAATAAGCTGACCACATCCTTTTCCTTTGACACAGGTAACATGTTTACGTTATTTTCTATGCCCCACACTGAAATGACGTTTTCATGGTGTGTGCACGTGCAGCGTAGGCAGCACGTCTCGACCGGTAGGATAAAATGTTCGAACCCCCACACACCAGTTTGAAGAGGCTGCTCTGCAAAAGTGGGTGAAGCTCATTTTTTTTCTTTACAGAAACACACGACCTCCAACCGTAACTTCTCACATGGAGGTTCTGAAACGGACGTGACACGACTGATTCTCTTCACACATGGAGAAGACTCGATGGTAAAATAATTACCATCTCAGAAAGAGATAAGAAAATGTGGTCCAGCAGACTGTCACCTACAGGCTTTTTCTCTTGGTTGGTAGAAATAACGACATAAAGGCCCCGCCCACACATGCACAGCATACACATATACAGTGTCTTGCAAAAGAATTCACCCCATTTGGCATTCTGTGTTTTGTTGCCTCACAACTTGGCATCAGAACGAATTGTTTAAGGGTTTGCATCATTTAATCTACCAAACATTCCTACAACTTTGAGGATTTTTGTTTTTTATTGTGAAGCAAAACAACAAATAGGACTAAATAACAAAAACATTAGGTTGCACAACTCTTCACCATACCATAAAGTATGGTGCAATCACAGCTGCAAGAGTCTCTATGAGCTAGCAACATCCTGCCACTGGGATTTTTACCTGTTGCTCAAGGGAAAGCTGCTCCAGCTCCTGCAGCTTGTGAACAGCAATCTTTAAGTCTGACCACAGATTCTCAGTTGGACTGAGGTCTGGGCTTTGGCCGGGCCATCCCAACATTTTTATGTTTCCCCTCAAACCACGTAAGTGTTGCTTTAGCAGGATGCTTGGGCTCCTGATGGAAGGTAAACCTCCATCCTGGTCCCAAATCAGCTACAGAGTGGTACAGCTTTTGCCCCAGAATTTCCCTGTATTCAGAACCATCCATCTTTCCCTCGACTGGGACCAGTTTCCCAGTCCCTGCTGCATGAAGCTGCCACCATGTTTCACTGTGGGGATGCTGCGCTTGGGGTCCGAAAAGATCAACTTTAGTCTCACCAGAACACCTTCCTCCAGACACTTTGGGAGTCTCCTACATGGCTTTCTGCAAGCTCAAAGCATGCCTTCTTATTTTTAGCTGAAAGTAATGTTTTTCTTCTGGCCACTGCTCCTTAAAGCCCAGATCTGTGAAGACAGATACTCTGCTGGGGGACTCTGCAGCTCCTCTAGGGTTACATGTGGTCTCTGTCCTGCCTGTCTGATTAACTCTCTGATCCTGCCTCCAGTCCGGGAGTTTATGGTCTCTTGGCAGGCTTGCTGTGGAGCCATGTTCTTTCTATTTCATTATGATGGAACTGATGGTGGTCCTCGGGTCATCAAAGATGTGGCTATTATGTTATAACCCAACCCTGACTTGTTTGGAGGGTTCCTTGGTTTTCATGGCAGTGTTTGCTTAGGTGTTGCAGCCTCTGGGGCCTTTGAGAAAAGGTGTAAATAAAGATCATGTGACACTTAGATTGCACACAGGTGGACTTCATGTCACTAATTATGTGACTTCTGAAGGTAACTGGCTGCACCAGAACTTTTTAGGGACTTCGTAACGAAAGGGATTGATACATATGCTCATGCCAATTTTCAGTATTTCTTTTTTTTTTTTTTTAATTCCTCATTTATTAATATTAGAGCAGGACGCGATTAAAAAATTTATCTGATTAATTAGAGACCTTGTTAATAATTAATCTTGATTAATCGCATGAAAATATTTGCCCCCTAAAAAATGTTTTAATTGAAATTTATTTTAGTGGATGACCGAATGAGACAGAGTTGGTTTTAAAGGCACAGTAAATGCCTTGCAGGGTGCAGCTTTTAGGAGAATCAGCCTGTCTCATTCATGTGTGGACTAAACAACCAGCATTGAGTCACAATATGCACCGTTAACACCTTTATTTACACTGCAGCAGTAAACATAGCCAAGACTGCTGTTCACAGGACTGTTCGCACAGGTCCTTTCTCTGCTGCACCCGTTTTCTGGTCTGTTGGAAGCTTTAATGTTCAGACTTCTCATGGGCCTTCATGGTTTCAGAAGATGTGAGGCAGCGGGTAAAGATTTAATGGACTTCTTCTTGCAGGTGCCACCAGGTCTAACTAAGACATCCTTACGGACCTCAATCAGACTACAGCTCTTTCCACAGTGAGAGTAGCCTTTGGGCCCTTCCTCTTCATCTTCTAACCAGGTGGATGCCAACACGAGCAGGAAAAGTTTCAAATATTATATATTACGGCAGATTAGTTAGAACAAGTAATAATTAGGTATGAAATAAACAACAGTGTGCATGGAGTCTAGAGCTGGTTAATCAGAACAGAGCAACAGTTCACTGGGAGCAAACATGGGTTGAGCACGCTGGTGGAAAAAGCTGGTGGTGGACGAGTTTGAGCTGAACGCTGCTGGTAATGCAAAACTCTTCACCACAAACTGCTTTTTTGCTGGTTTGTGGTTGTTACTGCAACGTTGGTGATAAATCACACCGATCACACACTTAGATTTTCTAAGTTATTATGACAAAGCTGAGCGAGCTCAAGCAGGAGTGATTGTGTCCTGGGGAAGTTCCAGCTGGAGCATGACGGAAGAAAAAAATCCTACTGGACGGTTTCCAGGTTTTACTTTCAGCCTGACTAACCCCTCTGGTTCCTGACAACAGCAGCCTCTGAATCTACACAACTCCTGGCAGAACAAGGTGTTTGCTCTCTGTCAACAGTGATCGCAGCTCTTCTCCCCACCCAGCCACGTCCTGTTAGTTGCACAACTCTGCATTAACAACAGGAAAACAAGGAACACCTTCCCTTAGTTCAGATTCTAGGTGTTCTTTCTCTCTTTACCACAGCAGGGTTCTGTTGAGCCCTCGTGCTGTTGCAGACTTCTGCTACTACTTGCAGCATTGATGTAGGAGGGAGTTAATAACAGTCCTGGGTAGCAGCTTGTCAGCCTGAGGCTGCCGAGCATGTCAGAACAACATGCTGTCAGGTCTCCAAGCAGAGCAGCAAGTCAACACATGAAATGACTTGAATCCACTCTTCTTCCTCATCTTACAACATCTGGAGTTCAAACCAAATCTCTCCAGAAAACGGTGTGAAATATGTGTAGGTTAAAAAATACTACTAATAATAAAACCTAAGGGTCACATTTCAGATTGTAGCTCACCTGAGTCCGCCCCAAACACCACACAAGGTTAAAGCTTTCAAACAAGAAAAAAACAGACTTTCTCCACGTTAATAAAGTTTTAAATGTTGATTTAAAAGGAGAATCCATCAAAAACAGCTCAGCGATGATGGGTTTATTGCAAGTTAAATTACAGCCTGAAAACACGATTTGGTTGTATCGCATAAACCACGACATCCGCTGAACTGGTAAAAGTTTTAATTAAATTTGAATTAATGTCGCAGTGATAAGGCCGTTGAGCGCCGCTCGTGTCCGGATGAACGACCTGCGACCTGTTGCAGGTAAACACGACTGCGTGTGCGGGCAGGTACACCGGAATGAACATGGCCATAAAGCGGCTCGGCATTTTGCGGGAGTTGCTGGTTCAACTGGATCCGTTGAGTGACAGAGAGCAGGCTCAAGTAGTCCTGCCTGGGAAAAGTGCGCAGTACTCACTCCATCTGTTCCTCAACTTCTTCAGTCTTCCTCCGCTTCCTCTCCTCGTTACCGCTTCGCTCATTGCTGCTCACCGACTCTCTCAGCGGCGCTTCATCCTCCCCATCCCCGAACAAACATCCAGCCCCGCGGACTGAAACCGCTCCGCCGACACGGCGCATGTCCTCCTGTGCTGCGTTCACAGTGTGCGGGAAAAAGTTAACAGAGCTCCAGGGACTTCGGTTTTAATCCACTGCTTTGGTTAACTTTATATATAAAGTTTACATATTTGTATTTTCGCCAGAGCCAACTTTAATGATGATGGTGATGTCGGAATTCAGACGCATTGATTTACTTCTTAGGTTTTGAGGCTGCTCTGCAAAAGCAGAAAATCTGAATTCCAACATCATCATCATTCAAGTTGGTTCTGAAGAATAATTATGGAGATCCATTTATACCAAAATCATTTATTAAATAAAATTAAATACATTTATGGATGTCATTATTGCAGAGTGCAGAGTTTGGTGCAACCCAGTTCACTGTTTAAAGCGCCTTTTAAATTTTATGGAGCCTCACTGGTGACCTTAATAGAAAAATAAATGTGCCTTTGCATTCCTGGTGGCTACAAGATATTATTCCAACATAATTATGTCATGGCCATGACCACGGATTAGTAAAGCATAGGAACAATATAACTAAGTTGTGACCACAGATAAAGCAAGGGAATAAGGTAATTAAATAAACTCGGTTACAATTTTAAATTCTTCCCAACATTTAAACAAAATTCAATTAAATCATATTTGCCCATAAATATGTGCATAACTAGTGTGTGGTCACAATTAAATTGAGGACCGGTGTGCAAACAAAGTTTCCCATTGGGGACAATAAAAAATACTTGAGCATGAACTCAAATGATCTTGTTCCCTTGCATTAGTAATCCATGGCCACAACTTATCTAGTTTCCACAATTTAGTAATACATGGCTGCAATTTCATTTCTCTTCTATCAATGTCACCAGAGGTGCTCCATAATTTTGTGATTGATATGGTTGTATAAAACAAAACAAAAAAGGTGAACTGGACCTGAAAATTCAGTGCTTTTTTTCTGTTTTTGGATACATTCATTCATCCAAGCATTTTAACAGGTGAGAGGCAGGTACACCCTGGACAGGTCACCAGTCCATCACCAGTCCATCACAGAAAGGGACAAGCAACCACACACTCACTCCTAGGGAGAATTTAGAGTGACCAATAAACCTAACATGCATGTCTTTGGACGGTGGGAGATAGCCAGAGAACCTGGAGAGAACCCACGCATACACGGGGAGAACATGCAAACTGCACACAGAAAGGCCACCGCCCCCGAGGTTTGAATCCCCCCCTGCCGAGGCTCAAACCAGCAACCTTCTTGCTGTGGGGCTGCGGTGCTAACCACCACACTACCATGCAGCCTGGACTTGCATACAGACAATTTTTATTGATATTTTCAGAAACTTTTTTTTTAAATGATTAGATGTTTCCTTGCTGCACCACACCTGATTCAGCTAAAATAGATCTCTGACTAACTCTGCGCAAGTCGGCTATTGAGCCATTAATATGAGTCCGGTGTGTTGCAACAGGGAAACATGGATAGTCTGCAGGACAGTGGGCCACAAGGACCGGAGATGGGGACTGAAAGCTTTTACAATTTCACATCTAGAAAGTCTGCCCCCTGTAGTGGTGGTGAGCTCTTCTTCATATTAATTCATAAAACCCTCGGTGATGCTCCTTTTATATCCAGGTGTGTTACTGACTCATTGGCATTCAACCCAGCGGGTGTTCCTTTTAACATTTTACAACTTTAACAGTCTCGTTGCCTTTTTCCCAAGATTTTACCGCCTGTTGGCAACATTTTGCTTTAGTTTATATTTTATATGACTTCCCCACATCATTTGGAGGCAAGTCTACATAAACATGTTAAACTGGAGGTGATCCTTCTCTGTAACACTCAAACATAAAGCAGACGATGACTCAGGCTCTGAGTAAGTGCAGACTGGAATACCGGAACACCTCCTGTGATCCGGGGAAGCTGTTCAACATCCGACTTATTTACGAAAACATTTCAGTTCACATATCTAGAATTTTCCACCAAAATGTGGTTCTTAGTTAGACTTGTGGAAAGATAAGTAAGTTATTCAGAGTTATTTCACAACTCCTGATCAAAAGCAAAGAGAAAACTGAGACTGACTGTTTTTTACTCTGTTTAAAGCCTCTTTTCTCTGTCCGACAGTCACACGGCAGTCAGCAGAAAAGCAGTGACGACAGTAAACATCTGACAAGAAAGATGCACTCTGTTGTGTGAACAGTGATGACAGGAGAAGGAAATACCTGAGGCAACGAGTTTTACCTTCCTCATGTCAGGCAGCACTTATTGAAATGAAAGCTGATAAACTCATTTTCCCAAACACTGGCCCTAGTCTGACAACAAAATCAGCATGACAGCTCTTTGATGATAAATTGTAGATTACCGTCAGGGGAAGAAGAATTTATGGATTTGGTCCAACAAATCAGCAAAAATCTGGTTTATATTTTTCTCCCCAGAACCAGTACTAAGTGATATACTGGTTCATACTGAAAGCCGGTTCTATTAGTTTGAAATGTATTTGCTTAAACAAGTGTTTAAGTTAATACAAAATATCCAGCTAGCAGCAGTTGTCTGGACCAGGATGCAGCAGAAGACCAGACCGGGTGCCTGCTGTCAGCTGAGAACAGGAAACACTGGGAAATAGAAGATGGAGAAACGTTGCTGGTCTGCTGCTGGTGTAATGGTGGGGGGAGATTGTCTTGGCCCACTTTGGGCCACTTAGTACCAGCGTGGCCTGGTATAACCGGCACAGCCTACCTGAGTATTGTTGCTGACCATGTCCATCCCTTCATGACCCTTTGTATTTACTTAAACACTTGTTTAAGTAACCATTATATCACAGGCACAGCATCATAGACACAGCAGGAAACTGTTTTTTCACTGCTGCTTCCTGGAGATGCCAGAAAGTGAAAACAACGGAAAAAGTTTAGAAAGTGATGCTGCAGCAGACGTCGTAGCAGATGATGACACAGAAAAATGGAGCCGTTTCTGTTGTCTGGTGATAGTTTGGTTTCAAAAGTTTGGATGTGGACCAAACAAATAGTTACTGAAAATACTTTTGTAATTAAAGGGACATCATGTAAGAATTCCTTCCATCTAACTTTAGGACTCGTGCAGTGGCGTGCGGTGAGGTTCATGGCTGGTGAGGCACTGACTCCTCTGGAGTCAGATTTACAATTGTAAGAACTGAAACAAGCATCTTATTTTCACTATTCATTCAACAGCATGCAACTACTGGTAATGCTTCAAATCTCAACAGCATTCCTCTTCCAATTTCACTCTGATGTGTGAGTGTGCCCCCTTGAGGTGAAGCAGAGTACTGCCTGTCTCACCTGCTGACTTTTCTTTGCACTTTATTGTACAATCAGCAGGAATAATTCTCTCACACGTACAATAAAGACATTACACAGACTGTAGAGAGTCATTGTGTATAACAGATATTTCTGTTAAGTTCGTATTGCTGAGGGACAGAAACGGGAACGCTTCATGCAACCCTGTTTGTATTGGGTCACACCGTCGGAGATGAGGCACTGCTCCCTCACTGTTCACAAGTGAGGGAAGGATGGAGCGGGAGATCGACAGGCGGATCGGTGCCGCGTCTGCAGTGATGCGGACGCTGCATCGGTC
>JBAMHW010000015.1:30764065-30788402 GCA_037177495.1 Rhadinocentrus ornatus | reverse complement strand
AACACAGAGTAATGTTACAGCAGCGCCGACAGTCCACTGTCCTGCTTTTACTCCCTCTTTCTCTCCCTTCATCAGATCATCTCTGAGTCACAAAACCATGTGTTTTAATTTAGCCAACATATTAGAAGCTAACAGACGGACTCTAACCAACTGAAGCTATTTACAGACCTTTAGCAAAGTGATTTGACTCTGCTCCTTATTATTCCAACCAAAGCGGTTGTTAATGCTACTGTTCTCAGTATCTTTTGGTAAAATGTCATGAGTAACCCTGAAGCAACCTCGATACGTTTCATGATTTAAACAACGGAAACATGAGGCCTTCTCCATCCATTAAAGACAAATGGGCTCCACACCCACCGGTCTACAGTGAGCTAGCTTGACCACCAACGCTCAACGAATTAAGCTGGGACATCACGTGAATACCAACAATTAAGATACTTCTACAGCGGCTGAGAAGTGCAAAGCACATTTACATTTTAAACAACACATAAAGCAAATTTCAAACCAAATGCACATTTTAGGAAACAAATTTAAAAAATAATGTGTTTTACACGTGTCGAGACAAATCTGTTATAGCCAAACGCTACCGGAAAAGGAAGTCAAGCGGTGATGACTTCGTCTGGTAGTTCAAACAAAGGATTTATAGGTTAGCTAACCGCGGGAAGACAACAGCATGTTTGATAAAGTTATTGATAGTTGTTTGCTCTTTTTGCAGTCGTCAGCCAGTTTACATCTTTGTTTTCTTTGTGCGGCGGGTTTTTGTCCTCAAAGAGCCGTTGCTAACCTCCCGCGTGTAGCCGAACTACAAATACATTCTTTGCAGTACAAGACGACGTCATCATGATATCACTTCTGGTACCACGTTCCCTTTACATTGACAGCCATTTTTTTAGGATTTTCTGTTTTCCCTCTTGTAGATTTGTCTCAGCACTTGTACAAGAGTTTAACATTTTGTACAATTATTTCTTAAAATTACTTTTTTTTTTTTTGGTGTTATTTAAAGGTGCGTGTGATTAGCATATCCTTAGTTTTGAGAAAGCTGTTTTTCTTCTGCTGTGTCGGACTCACTTTAAGTAATACTTCAGCGCAAGGTTGTTAAACTTTTACTCTTATGAGATTTCAGAAGCATCCATTGGATTATATTTGGTCATATTGAGTGACACTCGCGTCTTTTTCTTGACATATTTTACACTCTGCGTCATCCCTCTACCACCTTCATGTTTGAATGCAGCAGTTCTGGCTAAGTTCACACCAAGACTCATCTGAACCACATTCATCATCTTTTGTATTAATAAGCTTTTTTCTTTGCAATCTTTTAGCTTTTCTGTGAAGTTTAATCTTACAGTTTTGTGCTTTTGTTCTAGGCAGATATTTTTTTGGAGGCCATCCCCAGAGGTTGACATCAGACAGTGTCCTTCACACCGAGCAGTTGCAGATAGTTTCCCAATCAAGTCTGAAGCATTTACTTGTGTTTTTATTGCCAAATTATACTAGTAGCACATTTTCAGAAGTATAATTAGTGTAATTGGTGATGTTATAGCTCCTTTTACATGCAACAATTAAAGCTCCCTCTCTTCTATTATTCTTGTTTAGTTGGGCACTGGTGTTCCTGCATGCCTTCTTATCTTTGCAAATACTTTGATTAAATTCCAAACTGAGAAGGTTGTAATGTGCACAAAAACAGGATTATAAAATCACAGGTGTCAGATCTCCACTTCTAAGGCTGAATATTCAGTCTTTCTGAGATTCAGCATCTCTTTCAAGTTGTTTAGAAGAGGAAGCACTGCACATGCTTAGAGGTTATTACTGATATCTTTAATTAAATGGCGAGAACCAGCCCCCTCCTTCATTTTGTGGCCTTAGTTTTACATTTTCTCAAGCTTGTTTTATAAGAAAACCTTGGTCAAGTTGGTGTTATCTCACCATAAAGGTAAAATAATTACACAAAGGAAAATCAGAAATTAAATTAGTTATACTTTCCTGTCAAAGAGAAACGAATTTTACCCACTAATCTCTGAATAATGCTGGTCCAGCACCAATCTGCTCCTGTTATCAGGCTGCTCCACACAGACGGTGAGATGGCCTTCAGAGCTCGTCGGTAGATACAAGAAGTTCATCCGTGTCAAAGTACAATGAAGCAGCTGTTTATGATCGCGCTCAATGTCATGTCAAGCTGTGTTGAATGTGTTATGACACTTAAAAGAGTCTGATAGCTCAAACATCACATGACAACTACAAATATGAATGTAACTGTTTTTATTTTAGTTGCAAGGTGTCATTGTGAAATAAATAAACATGTGGATGAAACATTTCTAGCATAAAAGATGTCCATACATAAAACCTCCCTCACACGCCTCAATCAGTATAAAAACGTCTGTGAGTTAGCAAAATGCTAAAGCGACCTACAGTCATTCAGTCAAAAGTGCGAAAATACATGAGGAAAGATGTGTTGTAGTTCACAAACGTTTAAGATGAGTCAGAAACATTAAATATATGATGAATGTTTAAAACAGAAATAAACTCAATAAAAATATTAAGTGAAACAACATGCTAGAGAACTTATGTGCAGAAATCTGACTAAACCCGCATGGGTCGCCTTAATTTATTATCCTTTCAGGTCATTCCAGGACAAAAAAGTCCTCTCCTAAAAACTGCTAAAGAAACAGTCCAGAATTATATTTTCGCTCATTCAATCAACCTCAGTCCAAATCTAAACTACCAAATATGCAATTATCAAAATTATTGTAACTCTTTAAATACCAATTTAATTAATGATGTCACTGATATAATGAAAAAAAAGACTAAATGAGTAATTTTTCAATTTTTTTCTTCTTTCATCAGTCTTAAATGCACTAAAAATGTGTACAAACATTTACTTCCATCTTTAAATAAGACCTTCAACCACCTAACATATATTATATGGTAAATAACAGATTTGGTGTCGTTTTATTTTTTCATAAAACAGTGACTTCACATAATCAAATCTGACCTTTGAGAGAAATTTAAATAGGAAAGTCTTCAAGAGAAACGCTTTCTTACAAAAAATAAATCTATATGGTGTAGGGCAACCAAAATGGTGGCTAAAAATTGAGGGAAAAATGACCTTGAAGGACAATAAAAGTCTATAATTACTCAGAACATGCAAACGTTCTGCGCCCAGCAGCAAACAGCAGTCAGACGTGCAGCTGGAGACAGAAAACCGATACCAAACTACCGTCGCCACACAAACAGAAATCCACAGAAATGCGTATGTTGCTGTACAGCGGCTGAATATGTAAATGAGTTTAACGATGCACTGAACTGGAACCCAAAACCTCATCACGGGATGTCTGGTTACCATGGTGCAGCACAGACGAGCCAACAGAGCTGAAGAGGAACCAGAACTACCAGTTTGTGCTGCATGGGAAAATGGATGCAAACACTGGTCTGAGAGTTACTCGGTGGTCCGTTTGTTTCTGGAACGGAGGACTTTAAATATGGCTGCCAGTCCAGGCGTCAGACCAGATCAGCTGGACTTGTTGATGACCGTGCTAATTATCGACCACTGGGATCCCTACTTGTTTAGGTTGGCATCATCTTCAGGACTTAATGTGTTTAGTGCAAGAACAATCAATATAAAGCGTTTCATGTAGTTCAGATCTTGTAATTCTCTAAAGGGGACTCGTAGAGACCGAAGGAGCCGTGCTGGTTGTGCTCTGAGTGCTCATCTTTCTGCGTGATGATGATGCTTTGCTTTTCCACTGAGATGATGGCTGTGTTTTCTTTCTGTAAACTTCCCTCTTTGGACTGTTTGGAGCTCCCATGTGCTCTAAGAGCCTCTTCTGAAATACTGCTTGGAACTGAAAGACAGAGAAGGCGAAGAGGAGTTTAGACACGGATGTAAAGATGAAGATGAACAAGACATTAAACAGATCTCAGTCCTACCATGTCATGCTTTGGGGTGGTGTGGGGTGCTGTGGTTGTTGTTGTGGTTGGGGAAGTTGTGGTTTGCTCCTTGCTCTTTGGTTTGGCACAGTACATCTCCAGTTGCTGAAGATCACATCCAGGTGATTTACAACACTGGTCCACTATCCCCTTTCCTCTGGGCCGTGCTCCATATCGAGCTGGTCTTCCTTAATTTCAAAAAGACAAAACTGACCAGTTTGACTTTGCTCGCAAGCTCACTGGAGGTAAATTTGAGTCCAGTCTCTGTATAAACAATCATCACACTATTTCCAACAAAAGTCATTCAGAACCAGTGGCTAACTTTTAAGTGGTTCCAGCGCTAGAGCCAGTTCCACGTTGGTTCTAGCTAAGAACTGGCTTAGGTCTGACCAGCCAGAGAAACACAACAAAGCCACAACATTATGTCACTTTAAAAGTTTCTTTCTGTAAAGTGAACTTCTGTCGTGGACCTTGGTGCAGGAAAATGGTTTATCTTCACAGAAACAACATCCAATAACAGCACCGGGAGCATTCATGGACTCAACTGATGAACAGAAACTCTGAGACGCTCATGATCCCCATCATTTAACATCCATGTTGTTAGGTCCTGCCTCCAAACCAGCACTCAGACGAACCACATGTTGAGTAGTGAATGATTTATGTAGAGGCCGTGGGTGGGGACACGGAGTCCAAGAGGTCATAACCATAAAAAAATAATAAGAAAGTTAAAATAGCTGCAGTCAGACTTCTTCATTGCAAAGAGAAAAATCACAACAGAGCCTGAACATGAACCAAAAAGGGTTTCACTAGTTTAATTTTTTTTTTTTTTTATGTTTTTGGTTTCAAATCTGAGAGCACTAGTTATTAGCATCCTTCTTTATTCATCAGAACTGGACATTTAGAGATTTTTGCCATTTAAAAGAAAACCTCTGATGGCAAAAAACTTGCTTGTCCCCTTTGCTTTTATCAGTGAATACGCCATGTCCTATAAATATGATCCATATCTCGGCTTACTGGGAAATGTGGAGCTAGCGCAAACTACGGTAAGCTAGCCAGGGGTGAGCCGGTGCTAGCTAGCAGCTGTGCACTTAGCCTGTACAGGGGTGTCCCAAAGTCAGCTGCTTTCCTGCAGGGTTTGGTTTCCTGCAGCAGCGTCTGAATCAGATTGAGGGGTCTACATGTTTGGGCAGCACTTGACAACAAGCTGTTGAGAAGGACCATTTGATTTGAATCAGGTGTGTTGGATCAGGGAGACATCTAAAACCTGCAGGATTGCGGCCCTGGAGGACCAGAGCTGGACATCCCACATACCAGCTGCGTTGCTCTAAGCAGCATCATATTTCTAAATACTGTCAAGATGGAAGACGATAGCAGAAGTCTTTGTTCTGCCGATTAACAAGGAATAACTTTGTGAAAATGGCTTTCGCTCATCATTTCTCAGCTGCAGCTTCTTCGTTTTTTCTGTTTTGCACCTTCTTCTTTGTTATTGGGGAGAAAGCTGAGCTGCTGTGAGATAACGCTATCACACAGTGAGGCACAGTGTTCTGCTGAGGACGCTGTCGTTTTGGTGGATTGCCATCAGGCCGATAGCAGATGCAGAAACTGGCCTTGGTCAGAGCAGGACCAAAGGTAACCAGGTGAGAGGGCTTATGGGTAATTGTGGTGGGAGAGTTTATATAAAACTACTACAATAACACTAGAATAAAAAGGGCACAAAACAACAGGAACCAACCCCCCCAAAGGAAAATCCATCAGGTCTGGTTGTGTTGCAGCTGTTTTTGCTCCGTAAACAACCAGGATGTGTTGTTGTTTATTGTTGTTGTTGGGCTGAAAGCTCTTTTCATGATGACCACATCTGTGTTAAAAATCTGTGCTTAAGAATAAAAGCCTGTAATTTCTCAGCTGGGGCATCAGTAAAATACTGTGAGAAAACAGGTTAGAACCATCAGGCTCTTTGCTTTTTTCTGAATCTTCTGTTGAATTTCAGCTTTTTAATGTTTGATGAAAGATGTTGGCATTAAAATGACCTTTAAATAGAGTTGACGGCCTTGCTCAAGGGCCCTATTTCACCTCTGGGCCAACACCACATGTTTTTATGTGACTACATAACATAGTATTAACTGTTTTAAACTTGAATTTAGGTGTTCATTTAATTTTAAATGGCATTTTAGTGAAATTATAACAAAATTTAAAAATGTATTATGACAGTGTTGGTGTGAAATGAAATTGCTTTTCTTTTTATAAATGGAAAATTTGGATTTTCAGTTACCATTTTTTTGCATTTTATATTAGACTTGTATTTTAGTGTATTTCTGTAATCTTATTGGTTTTCCACTGGATCTAAAAATAGAGTAAAAAACTAATACAGAAAACTGTAATAACACAGATTTCTTTTTACGGTTGTGCTGTTCATGTGAGTGAAGAATAACCTTCACAGCATTTGGTCCAATCAGTTTTTAGTTATTTATCTAAATCAACAAAACTAATCTGCATTTCTGCTGCAACTGGATAGAAATGAGTAGCGGTTATTGATTAACAGTGATTTCAACGTACGATGTCTGTCACACGGGTTAAAACATGCCACGCTATCTGCATACGCAGTGACCCAAAATAAATGTGTTTAAAAATATCTAGTTATCTGCAGGTCTTATTCAGCTTCCTTTAAAAGGGGATTTAAAGATTAACGGGATTTACAAACATAGTCGACATGCTGCATTTCTGAAATTAATAATAAATCAATTAGAGTTCAAAGCTCAGTTGCACATCTCTTCACTTTTACTCCTGAAGTGTTACACTTCAAGGTTTAATCCAGGGATGTCCAGTTCTGGTCCTCGAGGGCCTCAGTCCTGCAGGTTTCAGGCGTTTCCTGGCAAAAAACAATGGTTCGATAGATGTCTAGGGCAGGACTTGATAACAAGTTTATCTGTCAATCAATCTGGTCTCATCTCATCTCACAAGAGCTGCACATGGATCATTTTTAGGGTAAAATTAAAAGGAAAAAGTTTTTATTATTACAAACTAATTGGATGATGATTCTTTCCATTAGTGAATTGATCCTAATGTTTTACCAGCGTTCAGTCTGATACGAGCTGAAATCGATCATCATTAACAGCCAAACCCATAAAGGGATCAATGTTTATGAAGAGGCTGGAAGAACGCAGCCACAGGAAGTAGTAACGAGTGTGAACTGCTGCACAATTCATCAATAAGCTGTATGCAGGTCGAATCTATCATGCAGTCATTCATCAGTCAGGATGCAGTAACATTTCGAAGCGCCGTACGTGGGATTTCTTTAGCATGAAGTCGCAGTAGGAAAAAAGCTGAAGGTGTTCAGAGAGCACCGACCTGCACCAAGCCGCTGTAATTTAGTTTGTTCGCCAGTGATTGTGGGCATTATCTGTGGAGTTAGAAGCTGTAATGGTAAGTTATAGTAAGTTATAGTAAAGGAAAATTTTTTTATTCTGGATTCGATCAGGATCAACCCCCAACATCTAATCTCTTGTTCCTAAATCCATTTCTGAGATTTCCTGAATACTGAATCATGTCCATCCATGCTGCTGAATGCATGACCTCCACCCTGGTCGAGGTAGGACACGAGTCTGTACCTCAGAAATGAAGGAAATTCCTAACTCAGGTACGACAAATATTTATAAAAAAAAATGTAATCACAAAATCTTCAGTTAGCCTCAATCCTCAGTTCAGATCCTGTTAGATCCGGAGTTGTTGTTTTTACTGCATCAAACACGTCATTCTCTTCTTTCCACATCAGTCAGAGAAACCTGTTCAGCTCAGAAAGGCTCCAAATGTGACCATTATTCCATCTTTATCTGGATTTTTATTCACTCACATCCTGTAGCAATGGTTCCCAACCTGGGGTGTGGGACCCCCCAAGAGAGTCCCTGAAAGAGCACAGGGGGTGCCATTGTGACTAATGTCCACAAATTCTCCCTATTTTAAGGATAGAAAGTAAGGCTATATGTTGAAATTTCAACTTTGGTTTTATGGAAGAATACAGGATTAATGGTGGGAATCTCCCTTTTAAAAGAGTAAAACCAACATGGTTTCCGCCCGGGTGGGGCAGGGGGTCCATGGCTTTTTAGTATTTGCATGCAGGTGGCCCTCAAGAAAAATAAGTTGGGGACCGCTGTCCTACAGAATGAATCCTAAAGATGACTACGACATCAGAGTCACAGAAAATAGACAAACAGGTGGGAAACAATTGGAAGACTCACCTAAATGGATTCCGCGATCGCCGCAGACAAACATGAGGTCACTGAGGAGTTCGGCCCCACAGCGGGGTTTAGCTGCCTCGGAGGACAGCGGCCAGCCCGCCAGACACATGCTGGAGTAGAACATGCAGATCCGAGCACACAACACCTGAAAGCGTGGGAAAAAGAAGCTTCATCGGGTTGGAAACACAAGCAGCTGCTTGTTCTTCTGGAATTACAACTTCCTGTTAGCAGGAAAGCAGGTGAAGAGGATGTTTGTGAATTATTTTCTTTTTTATACTGCCACCATCATGGGTTCCTCCCATTTGGTTTCCATAAGTATGTGGCATGAGAAAGCATTGTTCACAATAGAGTTCAGAGCATCACTAAATACAACATACATGTCTCATTAGCGGCTGGGTGGCCTGCACACATGATCAAACAGTTCAGAGGAAAAACTTTTAATCTTTAATTCAGCTAATCGATGTATTGCATACAGAAACACAACTTTATGGACATTAAAGTAACTATCAGTACAGTGTGTTACTGGTGAAGAGAAAAAAGAATATGGTACATAGCACACATGAAAAAACTTCCAGGCTTGCCTAAAAAAATGAGCTGAATCTGCCTTTGGAATGATGCAGCTGTAGCTCTGAGCCTCTATCAGACCATAGAACATCATCTCTGCAAAGGCCACAATTAGAGAGGTTGCAGTGCAGGCAGTTCAGATGCGTTCTCCACAGGTTTGGCACCATCGATTCTCAACGTCCTCCAATTTGAGGACCTGAGGTTTTAACAGGTCAAGTCGTGAATAGTGCCATCTCCAAAGCAATGAGCACATTATTATTCTGGTACAAAAGAGTTTGGAGTTCAAACTGACTCCCAGCTTCAGGGAAACAAATCCGTCATCAAACCGTGCGGCTCATCTGGAAGCGGCCTGCTTTAACTTCTGGCAGCAAGTCGGTAAATGGTAAATGACTTGTTGCCACTAGCAACGGAACCGGCGTAGAGAATGATGGGACCAAAACTAGCGAGAAAATCCACCCTGTTCGGAGGCTTTTAGCACAGGTAACCTTAGCAGCAGAAACAGCATTAAAAGTTTAAACATCTTACACGATCTGTGTTTTACTGTCTCTTATTGTTTCATACAATCAGTTTAACTTTCACGAGTTTACGGAGATAGTCATTTGTAACTTTGTAAATTGTAAAATTCCCCTCTGGCATTAATGAAGGATTTTTCTTTTCATTTCTTAGATTCTGCAGAATTTTAAGAGTTTATTTTTTAGAAAATGTTCTCCTCTCTATATAAAATCCATAAAAGACTATTTTGTCATCTTTTAAACAATATGAACGTTATTTCAACAGGCCTTACAGTTTATTGTCAAAAGCTCCATGTTTGTGTCTTAAAATGTTCTCCTGATATTTGGAGGTGAGGGGTCTCCTTATTCAGCCATAAAAACACGATAAACTGTAAATTAATAGTAATTTAAAACAATCCTTTTGTCCTGCACGCGATTCCGATTTTTCCAGAATTATTTCAATATGACATCATTTTGACACAGAGGCTGTTTATTTGAAGGTGTGTTGCTAGTCTGCCTCTGTGTGCAGCCAGAAAAGAGCGGGAATCACCATAGCAACCGATGACTCGGCAGGTCCTTTTCTGTCAGCGTAATATTCCACCATGGGTGCCCTCGCAAGCCTGAATGAATCTCAGACATGTAGACAGATTGCTGAGAGGTGAGTTATTAAATAACTACGTTTTTTGGTTGTTTTTTTTTTAGGTTGTTGTAGATTTGTGAAAAAAGGGGAAAAAAACTTTTTAAAACTCTGGGAAAAGAAAACAATGAATTTCAGACTTTGGAAGAGAAACTGCGGAGCCTTTCAGAGCTTCAGCAGTTTTTAGCCAAAAGCATGAATTAAAAAATGTGTGACTAAATAGTTTGAAACTAGCAGCTGTGGAGGAAGGAAGGAGTGAAAATATTTGAGTAGAAGATGGAAGAAGAAAAGTAAAAATGATGGAAGAGATCAATGAGAATATGCCTCCTCTTGTCTCTGATGTAATCGTACAGCCAGATGACCGATGGTAAACCTGAGTAGCCTGTGGTAAAGAGTGCTGTAAATAAAGATGATCTAGTTTTTAAAGCTTGGAAAAAGTGGATTAAATCTGGACCCGTAAGAATATTCTATTCACCAAAACCGCAGCGAGAAATTAAGTCATTTTACTGGACCCGTTTTACTTATTTTGTACAGTTTTATTCTACTAGTTAGTGATTTTAAGAATTTCAACACCCAGGTCTTTTTAAGTTTAAAAATGTTTTTATCATTTTTTTAATCATTAGAACTTTTCTTGTTAAAAATGAATAATTTGGTAGTAATTGTAAGAAAATAAAGAGCGGTTGTAGTTGGTGAGTTTGTGGTAACTGTGCAGTGCAAGGAGGCAGCTGCAGCCTGGAATGCACAGCTTCTGATAGAGAAAACTGATTTATGATCTGAATATGCGAGTCTCTGGATGCCTTTCCTAAGAAAATCCTCCCCTTTAACCGAGTTTGGAAGCAGCACTGGCTTGTGAATCCTGATGGGCTGCACTGTCTGATCCAAAGCACAGTCAACTCTAAAGTTATTTTCTCATTGCTGGAAACTTTACGCAGAACCCAGGTTAGTTATGCTGTTTTTTTTGCAATAACCTGAGCGACTGTGCAGCATAAGCCAAATATATCGGTATCGTGGTATCAGAGGAGACAGTGAATAGCAGAACATCCTCATCAAGTTTTCACATTATTTCTACTTTACAGTGAGGAACAGTCGTTTGAGAACCTGCAGGATGAAGCTCAGTCTTACCTTGAGTGTGAGTGGTCTGGCAGGGCGGCAGCATGAGGGGTGCATCCTGTCCGAGTGGACGGGCTTCAGGAGACCTGCAGTCTTATAGTGAGGCAGCAGGAGGGGAGGTCCGCAGCAGCAAGGCTTCCTCCCTCCTCTCTTTGCATTGTTTCCAGCTCCAATCTCACCCAAAACTACTATAAGATTATTCTGTGCTGTGTTATATCCATCATAGAGTCACAACATGGTTGGAACTTTTAACCAGAGCGCACGGCGGTCCGTCGGCTCCGCCCAGCTGAAGCTCACGCGGTGAGCAAACTGTCAGAAAGGTGCAACATGAGGTGTGTCTGGATGCTGCACATTATGCTGACGGGGTTTGCCAACTCTTTACTGTAAAACTTACACTTCTCAGCCAGTGTAACATCCGCTGTGCTGATCGTGGTCTGAATAACAAACAGGAATATAAGGAATAAGATTCACTTTCAATCATCCGAGCAAAGTTACAGAAATACTTTTCAAAGGATAAAAAAAGTCTATTAGAAAAAACTAAAGTATTTGTCTTTATATCAGATTGATAAACTAAGTCAGAGGTGAGACGTGGACACAAGAAGAGCGGCCACCATTGTGGTCTGGATGAGATAAATACCAATAACAAGACTTGTGAACATAAAGAAGAATCAAGAAATCTTCTTCCTTTAGTCTCAAGATAATTAGAAAAGAGGTACCAATGGTTGCTGGGATTTAACTAGAGGTGGTCATGTCTGAATGTGCTCCCTGCTTTGGTACCGTCCACCCTGTGAGACTGGCCTTGATTTAAAAACGTCATTAGCTATCTCAGATTGGCTGTGCGGCTCTTCAGCACCACTACTGCCCTCTGCTGTGGTATTACTGGGGATGAGGAGAACACCTGGGGTATAAAATCTTATGAGATACGATGCAGGGCAGATTATGAGCATTGCTGTGTAACACCTTGGGGAGCTTCCTGGACAGAGACCAAACCGTGCAAACCAAAGCTCAAACTGGGAAGCTGGCCAGTGCACGATACCACCACTCTGGACCCCACAATCCTCCCTTCCATGTCAGGCACCACATCAACACACCTGTGTCCAAACCTTTGGCTTTTTTTACTTTTGGCTGAGAAAATGTGCATTTAATAAGTGAATCAGCCACATTTATTTTTTTTCTCCTCATTTTATGAACCAGACAAAGAATGAATTATTTAAATTAATTTGACAAAACGAGTCAGATTCAGCCTCAAAAACAGACGAAGTCTCCAGGAGGAAGCTGGCGCGTGGATGTGATGACGAATACGTATAAACGCAAAAGTTACCAGAAAACAAACTCATGCTTTTTATGCCTCTTCTGTTTGAAATAGACAGAAAAAATCTTCCTGACTTAATGCAAACTGAGTCTTTATAACTTTAGTCTGATAACCATCAGGACAGCAGGTTTTTGAGAGCAGCTTCGCTGTGCATGAATTTAGCCTTCATCTGAGCGATCTTCTCTTCTTGTTCAAGCTCATTAAAGTCGAAGTCCATGTCCAGAGATGTGGAGGCAGTGGCTGCACCCAGAGACTCGCTCACGGTCCACTTGTAGCTGCTGCTTTGGTCGTTGTTCCAGGCGGAGGCGGCTTCTTCATCGTCTGCATCGTGCGTCTCATGTTCTGCACCGACACCGCCGTCCACGGCTTTCTGCTCCACCTGAGGCTGCACAGCTGCTTCCTCTGTGGTGCGCCCTCTTCTAGCAGCTGTAGCACACTGGCTGTCCTCTTGGTGCTCACCATCAGAGGGCTGAGGGGAAGGATTTCCAGCCTTCACTGAAACTGTGGCACTTTTTCTCTTAAGCACAACACGCTTCTTCTCACGGGGCTTTGCTTTACCTGTGGCACGTTCCACACCAGGTCTCCTGTCATGCAGAAGCTCCTGAATAACACAGAACAGAATAAAGTAAATGTCATGTTCTTTAAACGCCATCATCATCATCATCCAATGTGTAGAAGAAAACTTTTCAGATGACTGAAAGCTGCATGTGCATCACTAAGAACATTTCAGGTTGCCTGGATGAAGCTACTGCACGGTTGCTGAGGCAACAAACATTTTAAGATCAATCCTCCCAGATTCCAACGTTCACATCTGACTGCAAGGTCGGAGAATCTTCTTTGGCAAGTTGGCAACAAATTCCAAGGAAAAAAGGTCTGATTTGAGTCTTATGTCATTAAGCAGAAAAGGACGAGGCGGTGAGCCAACGGCTGCAACTTGCCTGTAAATCTGAACTAAAGCGATGGGCTTTGGATTGGGCCGTTTGATGGAGCGTTCTCTCCTCCATGTAGCTGGTTTGCTTTCTTGTCTGGTTGTTTGTAGGATTATTTATGAACACATCAACAGCTGGAATGTAAAGTTCACCAGAGGTCAAACATTTTAACTTTTGTTGATCCAAATCTGGATCTGTAAAATTTTTACTATTCTTGCTCAGCCTTGGCAGAAGTACACATTCCCAACCTCTTTTACTTGAGTTGTAAAACATGCGCTCGTGTTTGTTCTGCTTTTCCTGTAAAAGCATTTCTGTATGAAATAATACGAATCAATCACGGAGTTTGGTAAGTGGTGGACAGGAACACCAGAAAGGGCTTTGGAGCCATATGGACAGACAGATGAGCAGTACTCCATGAGACAGGTGAACAAACCATTGGTCGCTATGATGGAGATGCAGAGTCCCTCTGTGGAGAGGGAAAGCCTGTTAAACTATCTACAGCATGACAGAGGAACCCTGACAGGCTGCTGGGTGTTTATCAGATGGCACCTGGATAACATTTAAAGCAGGGGTGGGCAATTATTTTCTACACGGGGCCACATGAGAAACCAATCCGACAACTTGAACTTAATTCTGCTCAACTTTCTTCCCTTGTAAAATTCCCTTAATTATACATTATGAATAGCTGGTTCTGGTAATCGGAAGAATAAACTATTCTGTAAATATTTATACCAGGTTATGTGAACGTGTGGTGCATAGGTCAAATAAAAAAACAATCACTGAATCAGTGACATTTAATTTTAACTTGGTAATCTCCACAGACAATAAAAAACAACTTAACTGGTTTATAGAAATGCAACAATAAAACGACTTGCAATGTTTCCCTCTTCGTTTTACCTTTTCTGTGAGAATAATCCGTCTGTTCTGGGCTTGAAATCTGGCTGAATGTCTAAGGAGGCGATGCGAAGGACGGTCGAGAGGTGGTCATCAGTGATGGAGGATCTGTGTTTGTTGAACTTCATCACTGAGAATGTCTGTTCACAAACACGAGTAGATCCAAAGAGGACTAGAATCCTCTGGGCAGGCTTCCTCAGGTGTGGAAAGTTCTCTTCTTTGAGCAGCATCAGCAACGTGGTTCATCTTTAACACGTCTGACGCAACACTTCCTGATGTATAATACAATGCAAACATGCCCATTTCTGTCACTTTATCCTGCATCTCTTAAACACACCAACATTTTTCCAGTCAGATCTGGACACCATCTGTTGTCACACCTGCCAGATTGTCCCATTTCTGCCCTAACTTGTCCAAACATGCGTTTACCTCTGTGAATAAAGGCGGATTTATGCTTGTGCGGCGTCCGCGTCACCGCCGTATGCTCGGCGTAGCGCCGCAGAGGCTCGATGCGCACCTCTTCCAGACCTGACGTGCACCCCTGCTACGCAGACGGGTAGGTTCGCGGAGGTTCTCCCTTGTGATTGGTCAGTTTGGGATCACGTGTTGCCGGATATCTGGATCTTATGGCTGAATTTGTGTGGTAACCACCGTTTCTAAAACAATAACCAGGATCAAGTTGATGAGAGGCTGATTGAATTATTTATTCATTTCTTCCACAAACTAATAAAGACACTGAACCATTCTGGATGCCATTGTTGTTTTAAAACAGAAAATACCTACCGAACTGAAGTTAATCATCAAAATTACTCCGACCTGGTGAGTTTACCGGCCGATATCACCCCTGCTGCCACCTACAGGTTAGGAGGAGAAACTTCAACATGACACCAAAACGATGCGCACCCCCTACGCTAGAGTGCAAAAGCAAACTCACCAGCGTCAGCTACGCCGTAGCCGGCTGCACGCAGACGCCGCGCGGGCCGTAATACCCAGGTCTGATTTAGACCGTCAGAAAAATGTCTTATATAACAAAATGAAGATGGAATTGTTTGGTCACATTTTCCAACATGTGGCATCTGTGAGCATCAGCCAGCAGCATCCGTTCAGTCAAATACGGCATGGCAGCAACTTCTGCAGGTTAGAGGAAAATATGGACGCAGAGAAAACGCGAAGCCTCTTGGTGCTCTATGAAAACTCCAAACAGAAATGATCCGTTATGCTCACACCAGTCTGTTGATAAAAAGGATGTCACAAATCCTCCAATCAAAAGGATTTTTGTCTAATTTCTTTGGTTATAGAAGAAAAAATATTAGCAAGTGTCATTGTGGAGGACAGCTCACCAGCCTGCAAAGCATGACATAAAAAAGTAGCAGAGAAAGGAGGAAACACATTAAATATCTTCATGCATTGTACCCCAAAGTACAGGTAAATGTTAGGCGGGTTAAATTATGTTAATGTATATCTAGCATAACATTGAAAAGAAATGTTAAAAGTCAGGGTAATGTTCAAAAGTCCAGAGTGTTTGAACTGCAGAGCTACTCAGTGAAACGTTTTCTATCATTAGTCATGTCAGAACGCTGCTCGATGCGGCGTATCCAGCTGTGCAGCGCCGTCGGTCATGTTTAATGGCCAGACAGTTCTCCTGGAAACACCAGCAGTGTTTTAAAACTAAACTGGTCCCATTCCAACGCTGAGATCTGTTATTGCTGACTCTGCACTCTTAGCTGGAACCCACTTTAGACCTGGCTCTAGATCTGGCTCTGAACCAGTACTGGAACCAGTTTGGTGGAAAAGGAGACTGTGATGGTCAGTGTCGGATACTTCCTGGAAAAATTAACTGGATCCATTTTAAGATGGGGGTGAGGGGGGTAGAGACGTCACAGTTACAGATTTCTTGATAGGCTTATTGTCAAATAAAGTAAAGTAACTAAAAAGTCTGATTCCAGCTGGACCTCCTTTCCTGTGTGAAGAATAAATCAACCCTACACATTAACTCTGATTTCTCTCAGGTGGAAACGGCTACAGGACCTCTACCTGGACGTGGGAGGCTTCTTTTGTAAACATGCTTGAAAAGCAAACTATACGTCACAAAAGACGCATTTGGTTTCTTTTCTCTTCTGTATAACGTAACGTTCAGTGAACGCACCAGGTTACGCTGTACGACCAACGAAGTCGGACATAATTACGCAATAGCAAATGACAGGATACAATTTCACTTCAGTGTTATGTTAGATAAATATTAATGTCATTTATCCAAACTACTGTGCGTTCAGCTTTACTGTAGCATAAAAAGCTCCAGGTGGTGAAATGCATCGGATGCATTTCCTTCTTTCTCTGCTAATTCTTACGTCCTGTTCTACAGACTGGCGAGCCGTCCACCACTATGACACCTCTTTAAACACAAAAACAAGAAGAAGAAAAAAGAAATGAACAGGATGTTTTAATGGTTTGAAGGGAAAAACTCTTCCTCTGCTGTTGTGTCCCACTCAGGCAGCCTCTTCTGCAACCCTCATGGAACTAAAACAAAACAAGTGGAAACACGCGGAAGTTGTGGAACGTTGTTCCCGTTCCGTGTGGAAGATGTGCTGATTCGCTATTATAATTCATGCATAATATTTTATTTACAGTGACGATTTTGAGGGATCTTTTCGACTAATTAATCGTAGCATTTAATACCGCGTGTAATTGTGAAATTAAATAATTGTGACATCCCTAGAGGGGGGTCGCAAACACCAGCGCATGTTATCTTGGGGGTCATGGCTCAAAGAGTTTGGGAAGCACTGGTCTAAACCATACCATAGAGATAATAAAAAGGTTTGAAAACGTTTTGAAGACCACATATTGTCCATAAACAACGACACGGTGTAGCCTAGCTGCTTTAGCAGCTAGCATGCCTGCAGACGGTTTATACTTTTTGTTGTGGTATCAGAAATGTTTTTACCTTCTTGGAGCTTTTAGAGGCCAGCTTCGAGGCTGAAGGAACGGTAGAGCAGGAAGCTGGATTCTTCTGACCCCGGCTCCTGATGCACAGGTAAACCCGTCCACGGTAGACGACAACAGCATTCTGGTTGGATGGCGGCACACAGCTTTGAGGAAACAGCTGGGTGTTTGATGTCCATTTTCCAGGTGAAACACCCTTCAGCACCTCCCAAGCTGCACGGTTGGAGGAGACGAAAGACATTTGCAGGGGATCTTGCCTATCCCGAAACTTTGTCCCCAGCAGGGAGCGTGCGTTTTCTGCCACAGCGCTTCCTCTACGTAAGGCCGTTCCCTGACCTTTCCTCCCAATGACTGTTGGACAAATCCATATGACTTGTTGAGAGTCTGCAGATTTTCTGGGGGCATCAGAGTCCGAGAGGGGAAGACCCATTCTTCTGAGAACTGAGCTTGGTAAACTCTGCAGGGGGATGCTTTTCACCTCCGCCTCCACTGGGATGTAGATCTCCAATTCATTCTGGACATCCATCCTGCACACATTTAAAAGATGTTTAGTTAAAACTGAAGCTGATTGGAAGGTAGTTTAATAAAGACTTCAGTTGACAAGATAACGGCAAAATATCAAGCAGGACATAAAGATGGAACTGATGCAGAGCATAGCCACATAAACTAATACATGCTGACCTCAGCAGGAGTTCCTGCCAGTCTGAAGGCTTCTCTGAACACATGACAGCTCCTCAGAGGAAGCCTTTTATGTTTATGTTACTCAGTCCCGCTCTGCTCCTTTCAGATGTTATCATGTTATGACAACATGTCAAAGACCAGCGTGTACCTTGTCATTACTTTGTGTCTCAGTCACAACACAAATCTGTAAAGATAAATCATCTAATCTGGCACAATGAGCTTTTATCAAACAACTACAGATTGTTTTACATAATTCAGTGACGATAATAGTTCCAATTACTTTCTCAAACATCAATATTTACTCTCACTGGCCACTTTATCAGATCCACCAGTTCAGTTGTGTGCAAACACAAATATCTAATCAGCCAATCACACGGTAGCATGTAGTCATGGTGCAGACGACTTGCCGAAGTTTAAACTGAGCATCAGAATGAGGAAGGAAGGAGATTTACTCCAACTCCACTTTATTTATATAGCACCTTAAAAACAACACGGTTGATCAAAGGGCTTCACAACAAATAAAAACAGCAAAATATCAAAAAGAGAATACAGAAACATAAAAAACAGTAAACAGCAAATATGTATATCCATTAACAGTCAAACAATCAAAAATATTTAGTCAAGGCCAACGTCTCAACCAGTGTTAAAAGCCGAAGAGAATAAATGAGTTTTAAGCATGATTTATAAACAGTGACGAGGCCTCCTTAATATGAGGAGGCAACTGGTTCCACAGCTTCGGCCCAACTACAGAAAAGGCTCGGTCACCCCTAAGTTTCCTCTTGGTTGGGGGGACATTTAAAGTGACCTGATTTAAGATAAGATAAAAGATGCAGGCTGAAGTGTGAACCTGTACATAGACACCAAATGACAGCACTGAATCCCTGACGTACATTATAAACCAAAAAAAACCTGTGGATTGCTCATTAAATGCATCCTGTTGCTCTGAAATCACTACAGACCGTTCTCAGTGATGTCACACTGTTTGTTTACGCCACCACGTTGAGTGTCAAAACCGGGCTGGGACCCGCTCCGGCTATAGTCAGACTTTTGTACAGCGAAAGCGCGCTATCCCCGATCGAGACGCACGTGTTTGATCTAACTTTTGTTATATGCTGCGGGTGGAGCTTGACAAAGCGATAGTAATATGTGTTAATGGTTTCAGCATTGGCGCCCATAAAAATTGCCTGTCTAAGAAAAAACCCTCTATTTTGACCCAAAAATGAAGCGACTCCCTACCAAACTCCACCAATCAAACAGCTTAAATTGACAGTAAGGTCTGATCAGGAGCAGCCTAAAGATCAACAAACGAGCAGAAAGTGCTATGTGCTGAAGAGAAGAAAAATAATGCTCCTCTATGGCCTTGTTTCCACCAACAGATGGGACGGGACGGTTAGGGTGTGGATATGGTTTATGAACTGTAATTTCGTCGTTTTCCCACAGCGAACCGTAACCTTACTTGTGAGGCGGACAGACAGAAGCATTTTGTATAGAAAATAGTTTAACCAACTCCTCTCCATTTCCTGCTAACTCTCACAGGAACCTGTTATTGCATTAAAAAAAATAAGCCATGTAATGTCAAGATAATTTACCTGTTATAACTGATAACAGTGACGCAGTTTGTGTCTTGTAATCAGCTTGGCTTGATCTCTCTTGGTCGTTGACATTGTCAGAGCTAAATGTGCTCTCCAGTATCAAGTTAGATGTTTAAGATCTTAGTAAAGCTAAATATAAACTAACTGCAACATCACTGTTACTTTGTTTTTTCTTGCCTGTCCATTTATTCAGCACATTCTCCTTTGAATGAAGTGTCAGGAAGTATATTTCATGCAGAAGAGATGTCAGATGATGTTCATGTCATTGTGTACAGAGTCTGAAGAGGACAGCCTTAGCTAGAGAATAATAATAATCACAAATTTGAAGCCGATTCAGATCTGAGTTTTTGTTGTGTCCAAAAAATAAGAAAAGCTTGCAAGTGTTGAGCGTCCTTTGTAGGTCACAGACAAGTTGTCTTCCTCTGGGGGTCATTGTTGAGATAGCAGCAAGACTATTTCAGAAACAAGTACCAAATAAAATATCGAGAGGGGGGTTGGGTCTTATTTGCAGGGTAGAACCATGTATGTCAGTATAGCTGGCTTTGAGTCTGTTACGGATCCGGTGTCCTGTAGAGTTCCACAGGGTTCAGTTTTGGGGCCCTCCTGTTTTCGCTTTATCTGCTTCCTTTAGGGTCCAATCCTGAGAAAGCATAGCGTATCTTTACGTGCAGATGCAGATGCAGATGATAAATCTACCCCTAGAAAAGATAGATGCCGTTTCTCTTACACCTCTTGGGACATGCCTCCATGACATCAAGGAGTTGATGGCCCAGAGTTTCCTAAATGTTAGAGAGAAAATGGAAGCTATAGTGTCCAGTGGCCCTTCCCTAGTTGATCTGGGCCACTTGTCTTTAAATTGGACAGTGGCTTTAAACTAGATCAAATCTGTGATTTTAACCTTCGTCAACTCGCTAAGGCAAAATTATTTTTAACTGCTCTGCGCACTGAGACAGTAATTCATGCCTTCATCACGTCCCAGCTGCATTACTGTGACGCACTATATTTTGGAGTCAGCCAGTCATCTCTCTCGCACCTCCAACTCGTACAAAATGTCGCTGCTCGTGTCTGGTTGGAGCGCATACAAGAGACCACATAACGCCTATTTTAGCATCGCTTCACCGGCTGCCTGCATTTTAGAGTTCAGATTTTTTTTTGTTTGTTTAAATTCTATGACTATTTGACTATTTAAATACACTAAATAGTCTGGCCCTACTGTACCTCTCTGAGCGGCTTTTCCCATTTCCGCCGCCTCAGATCAGCTGATCAACTTCTTTTAGAGGTCGAAGCGGAAGCTCAGAGGGGATAGAGCCTTTGCAGTCGCTGCTTCTAAACTGTTGAACTCTTTGCTGCTACGGTTTAAAGATGCTCCATCACTGTCCGCTTTTAAAACCCGCCTGAAGACCCATTTTTATGATCTGGCATTTGATCTAGCATAAGATTCCTGTTTTTATTGTTTTTACTGCTTTATTATTTTATCGTTTTACTGCTATTGTTTCTGTTTATACTTTGCATTAGAGGCGGGGTTAGGGGCTGGCTACTTGGGCTCAAGCCCCGGATGTTTTGTGAAGTGCCCCGAATCTGAATAAAAAAACAACAACTCGCGGCTGTAACGTGCAGTACCGGAGTCCAACAGAGAGGCCGCAGCTGCTGAAAGTAGCCTGCATACAGCCTGCATGAACCTCCCCAGAAGAAGAAGCACTTCAGCAGCCTGCTTACTGCATCTGCCTGAGCCGCACGGACAGGAGGACTGATGCAGACTGACAGACATCATGGACATCAGAAAGTTTTTTAAACCAAAAGTGCTGCAGCGGCACAATGAAAACACAACTGATGATTCAGGATTGTGTGAATCTTATTTGAAAAGTGTTTGAAGTTACTCTGCTGGTTGGTTAAATATTAGCTTATTATCAGTAAAGTGGTTTTAGTACAAAGAAGGTGAAGATACACAGACGTGGTTCCATGGCTAGAATCCAGACAAGCTTGGATAATATTAATGATAAAAATAAAGTCAATAACAGAGGCTGATGATCTCTGGATGACTGAGTAACAAGTGAAAAAGAGTGAAGTAGTACTATAGCTAGTAACTCAGCTAGTTATATATATTTATATATATATGTGTGTATAATATATGTGTTTGTATACAAACGTATTCATTTCCTCCCATTACAGAAGGAAAAAACAGCCGTCACTGAAATAAGTTTAAATTGACAAAAAGTAATCATAAATAAAAATGTGATGAAAATCAGTTAATATTTTTACAAAACAAGCACACAAGCATCATGGGACCCGTCAGCTACTGTTTTGTTGAGCAAACCTTTGAGGCAATCAGGTGTTTTCTGTAACTCTCTGACTTCTGCACCTGTTGACAGGTTTTTGCTCCACTAATAATCCGCAAAAGCGTTAAAGCATATTTTTGTGTGATCCAGTGCTCTGTTTAGGGTGGTCAGAATTTGAAAGTGAAGATGCCGTATTTGTTAAAAAAAGAAAAGAAAAAAAAGAAAGAAATTTTGCATATGCTAAAAAAATCCATCACTGTGGGCTAAGCCCCGGATCTTCTTCAACCCTAAATCTGCCCCTGATTTACATCTTATTTAACTTTAAAATCTTTGCTTCTATGCTGTGTTTGACACTTTGTAGCTATCTTAATAATGAACCAGCAGTCAATAACACATCAGAGCTTTAAGTTATTCTTTAACATAGCGAGTATAAACCAACCTAGTTTTCACATTGAACAGCAAACATATTGAGTGCTGTGGAAAACAAATATTTCTGAAGAGATGGAAACTGGGGATAAAATTCAGATGTGAGGTAAAGACGACTGCAGCTGCTCTCTATTCACTACCAAATTTAAGGACACAATGGGACACAACTCAAAGTGAACTGGCCTAAATATAAGATTATCGTCTTCACCAATGACAGGCAACATGGCACTGACTGGCGCTGTTCTCAGAACAGGGCTAGTTATTTAATCTTTCCTTTTTTTCCAGCATTAAATTAATGAAGATTTAGATGCATGCTGGGGAAAAAAAAAGCAGACTGTAAGCGTAATACGTAGGGATGGACGTATCAACACACTGGAATCAACACTTCCATATCTGCCGGTCAAAATATTAGACTCAACACTTTATTAATATAGCAATACCACTGAGTTAAAACAAAACATAACATTTGTGCTAATTTCTGAGAGTTTTAGGCAACAAAATTATAGCCTAAAACTAGCACTGATGATTATTGCAGCATATCAGATGCCATGATGATGATGATGCTAGTGTTGGTGATGTGTTTAATGTTATATTTTAGATTGAATTTTTAGTCTGATTGCTTTTATCATTTTTAAAATATTTATTTTCAACTTATTTGTAATAAATTAACTTATTGATATATTTAACTATAATTTTAGAATAATTTCTGTCAAATATTTATTTAATTAGATTTAATCAAATTTCCCTTTGCAATAAAAATTAATGCACATTTAATTTTTTTCTTTAGGCAGCAAAAAGAATCGGTATTGATGATAAAGTACCACATGCTATGTCTTCTATTAAAAGGAAAAATGATGGTGTTGCTCATCCCTACTGAACAAACTGCTCAGATACCTTTGAGCTGATCAAACCGGATATGACGGTTTATGACTTCCGGTGAAAGTTTTTTAGGAAACCAAACTAATTGCGGCTTGTTTGTGTATCAGCTGTTCACAGCAGCTCTGTAATATTAAATTAAATACTGAACAAAACATATAATAACAATGATGATGTGAGAAAGGTCTGACATTAATTTTATAACTATAATTTTATATATATAAATTATTACAGAAGAGTTGAACAGGTTTGAGGATACTGTCATAGTTCGTCATTAAGCTAACGCCAAAACTTAATGACATAGCTCCTACAGACTGGCTTTATTAAACATAAAACACGTTAAACATTAAACACTGAGGACAGACTGGTTGGGGGAAAGGTTTAGATGCTCGTTAGCAGCTAAAACACAATCAACACTTAGAGAAATCAATCAGTTATCGGTGAAACTGAAAGGAGTGTTAGCGCTTTTCATAACGACAAGCAGCCATTAGCACATAACTAAATATTATAAAACAAAGTAAATTTGACATATTTAACTACGCAGTACCTGAATATTTGAGTCCCGACTTCGGTTAAAGAAACACTCCGGCTTCTGTTAGCTTACGATTAATCTTCTGTGGGAAACTGGACTTCCGGTTTTCTGTCAAAATAAAATTACTTTTGTAACCCAAATACCACTTATTAAATACAAACATTTCCAAAAATAGTGAATTTTCTAAAACACAGACGAAATATGAAGCTGAATTGTGTTTATTTTGAGCTTTAATTAAACAGATGCGAACAAATAAATGAGTTTCTGTGCTGTTTTACAGCCCTGCTTCATAATATCTAGAAATAGACAAGTGAAATATTTGCAGCAACACACTAAAAAATAGGAAAAATGGCAAAAAGAGAGAAAAATTACTGGATGAAACAGCTAAATCTTTCTGGAAGAAAACACAATTAGGAGATTAACTGGTGAAAGATGAGGTAGAATCATCAAGAAGTGATGAAACAAACAAACGCATCTACAGAACAGAATATGTTGAAAAGATTCAGGAAGTGTGAGGAAATCTCACTGTGCAACCGTCCACGTCACATATGTCTATGGTCCACACCATAGACATATGTGCGTAGGCCCCTCATGAAGTGAAGCGTGAAGCTGCGTCGACGCCATATTGGATGGATGTCCGCTTTCCAGAGCAACTATGCCCGTATTTTGTTGCAATAACCAGCGTAATAATGAAAGCCGATCGCGTGGCATGGCACCTTCCACAAGACTTTTTTTTAGGCAAGCAAGGCAGTTTATTTGTACAGCACATTTCATGTTCAGGACAATTCAAGGTGCTTTACATAAAACAAAAGCGTTACAGATATTAAGAAATAATAAAAGACTAAAAAAAAAGCAAGAATCACAATAAAATCATAAATTACATTAAAATGATTAAAAAGAGAAGTTAAAAAGTTACCGTGC
>JBAMHW010000015.1:30654656-30665118 GCA_037177495.1 Rhadinocentrus ornatus | reverse complement strand
ATGAATCCAGAATGTATGACATTTCATGTTTTTTAATCGCATTACAGGAAATAAAGAACTTTATCACAATATTCTAATTTTCTGAGACAGTCCTGTATAATGGATTTCTTGTAGGTGGATCATAACTGGACTACAATGAATCGGGCTGAATTGGTGCGTATCTGTAAAAGTGCCTTCAGATGACTTCATTGTGACCTAATGACCTCCGGAGAAAACATCACGTGGATGGTAGAAAATGTTTTGTTTCCGAAACTCCAACAGCCACCTCTGCATCTTCATACATTTGAAGTCATCCATGTCACGGACTCTGATGTTCCCCTGTACAATCATAGATGCTGGGTTTTGCAGCTTTCTCTGAACCAGACATCGGTTTTTCCCACAAGCAGCTGAAGCATGGACTGACCTTGTGTAATCCAGTTTCAGGTTCCATTTTTGGATGCAGCGTAGACTGTGTGGACTGAAAATCACGCAGACAAGGTTTCCCAGGCTGCTCTTTCACAATATTCTTCTCTGTAGATGCTGAAAGACCAAGTAATTAACAATCTGTCATTGGAAAATAGTTCTTGAATTTATTGATGATTCTGATAGAGTTTGGCATCAAGCAGTGAGCCATGATCCATCCTTGGTTAACAAAGGCTAAACCTTTGGTGGGGGATGCTCCTTTTATACCCAGTGCTGGCACCCTCACATGTCATTTTTCCAAATACAAAGAAAGGAGCCACCGAAGACACTCAAAACCGGCTGAAAAGAATATTTAAAAAAATAACAAATTACATATTTATTTTTATTTTTTTTAACATGTTTAAAACTTTTGTTTGTAAAGCAGCAACGCGTTTCTTTCTACAGGAGGTAGTTTTTAAAACTGTAAAGACGTGATTGTGTCCCGTCATGCATGAAGAGCATAAAAGTAGAAAGGTCTTACCAGCGCCGGCTGCTCCAAAGGAACATGCAAAGAAATCCTAGCAGTATTTAAGAAAGCTGCTGGTGTGATACTGTATAAAGACAGATGAGGGAGTGTACGCAGGTAGTCTACCCAAGAACAAACAGCAACATGTGCATCCATTTCCTCTGCTTTAAAAAAGGAGCAGAGATTCACACAAAGTGCACCAGTGAATTGGAGTTTCATAAGTACGTCTGGCATTTCCGGCAAAGTGATCAGGAAATGTCAACAACTAATCGTGCACGTGCGACGTGCACTGATTTAGCTTCTGCTGAAATGTCGCACTCACAGTTTCATGGGAAGATATTTACTGGACACGAGGGTTAGAATATTTGCAGATCTGATAAAATCAGTATAAAATGTGCTAAACTGACCACGAAGAATGACAATAAGATCCATCCAGCCATTGTCTTTACTACTTCGTCCAATGCAAGGTCGCGGGGAAGCCAGCATTTTAGCAGGTGAGCGGCAGGACTCCTGGACAGGTCATGACATTTGTAATTATTAAAAATTCTAAATTGTAAATGGAAGTGGAAACTGGGGGGAAAAACAAAACAAACGTGTGCTATGTAATCAGTGTTTCTTTGTCTCCATCTGAGGACTCCATTGTCCTGCTGCGTCATCCTCAGTGGAAAGAACAAATTAAGCAGCATCATCCAGACCAGACCAGACCAGGCCTGTGTTGAGCCACAGGTCATCCACAGTTTGTTCTCAAAGCAGATTAAAGTCCAGAGGATTAGGATTAGTCACAGCTATGTATACCTGAGCACACTTCCAGCCTGTGGGAAGAGAGGTCAGGAAGCGAGGAGTGCTAGAATTAAAGCCATGACATGGGTCAGAGGACATGCAGTGGATCCTCAGCTGGAGGGCGGGGGTGGACTTAAATCTGTTTTTAAATAGCAAGACTTCATCAAGCAGAGTAGTCAGCAAAGCAGAGTGCATGTGGGGAGTTTTAGCATTTCTCCATATAAACGACATATTGTGTGGTAGGATAAAGCTTTTACACATGCAGGTCCATTATTCAGCACTTCTAAGCACTATAAAAAAAAAAAACATTTCAAGCAGAAAAAATCTAAATAATTTTAATAAAATAAAGACATGACTTGTTCAAACATGGTAGGTAGTTTAGTAGTAATATCATTCAGTATCCAGGTTTCCACTGATGTTTTTGTTCAGAACTAGAGGATGTGAGTCGGAAACGGTGAATAGAAACACTAAAAACTAGATTGAGGTGGGTTTTGACCGAGGAACATGAAAATGACTCACTAGCTGTTTCTGAGTCAGTCAGCAAACAACAAACTCACATTTTTCCAGAGATGAAAAGATATTCCCAGATATTCCCAGAGATGAGAGTAATTCCTGAAGAAGGGCCCTTTCCCTTTCCTCTGGTGGTGTCCACCACAGTTGTTATTTTTTTCCTCATGGTTTGTTTTCTGGTTTGGAAATCTGCTTCTTCTGCTGAATAACATCCAAATTAACCTGTTAAGTCTGAGCCATATTTTTAGAAATAAAACAGCTTAAAAAACACAACCAAAGTAAAGGAAGATTTGCGGCACAATTACAGCGTTCATATGCACGTTCTTGGTGTCTGGGACTTCTGGGAACCTCAGAGAATGTATTAACAGTGTGAGAAAGGATGTGACTGTTACTATGCCTGAGTAAAAAGCAATAAAACCGTTTGGTGCATAAGCACAAACAACAGTCAGGACCCGTCCCCCCACCTGAAGGCGGAGGGAAGCTACTCTTTCGTTCACCAGGGTAAACCCCAATGTACAGGTGTCAAGCCGGGGGGCAATGAGCATGCCCACACCCGCTCGGCGCCTCTCACCGGGAGCAACTCCAGAATGGAAGAGGGTCCAGCCGCTCTCAAGGACAGTGGTTCCAGAGCCCAAGCCATGCGTCGAGGTGACCGCTCAACCTCGTGCACCAGCTCAGGCTCCTCCCCCGCCAGAGAGGTGACATTCCACGTCCCTAGCGCTAGCTACTGCAGCCGAGGATCAGACCATCAGGGTCCCGCCTCTGGCAGGCGCCCAACTCACATTGCACTCGACCCCTTTGGCCCCTCCTGCAGGTGGTGAGCCCATGGGAGGGGGGCCCATGTCATCCTTTCGGGCTGAGCCCGACCGGGCCCCATGGGAAGAGGCCCAGTCACCAAGCGCTCGCCTCCGTGTCCCACCTCCAGGCCTGGCTACAGAGGGGGGCCCTGGTGACCCACGTCCCGGCAAGGGAAACCTGGGTCCATAGTTTGTCGTCATCATACGGGGGTTTTGAGCCACACTTCGTCTGGTCCCTCCCCATGACACCTGTTTGCCATGGATGACCCTACCAGGGGCATAAAGCCCCCGACAACATAGCCACTAGGATTGTCGGGACACGCAAACTCCTCCACCACAGTAAGGTGGCGGCTCAGGGAGGAGTTTTTTTCCTATATTTATTCATTTATTCAATTTAAAAAATGGTGTCAGCAGCTTGGTGTGGGAAGTTAGCCGGTGATTTGACATTGTGAGGTTGCACAGCAGCGATTAGATCAATACATTCGCTATTAGACTTGCTGAGCACTTATCAAAGCCTGAACCTGGTCCTGACAGTCGGACGGGTTCAGACGTGATTAACTGCATGGACTGATACAGATTATTAAGAGGCCTATGTTGGTTCAAAGGAAAATCTGCATGCATATGGATCCTTAGAGGCATATATTTATGTTTCTGATGTTGTTACAGGGAATTAAGTTTTATGATACAGAATCGGAGCAAAGACTGTAAATACTTTGCTGTTTGAAGTTGGAGGAGATTGTAGATCCAAGCCAATAAAAGACTGATGGCTTGTGATACCCTTGGAATTTTTAACAATTTCCATCCATCTTGGTTGGTCTGTGTTGCATGAAATCTCAATGAGAATGACTTTCTGATCCCTTAGTCCTAATAATTTTATGATGTCTCACTTTAAGATGAACAGCCTGAGAGGATAAAAGTCTGAAACTGGATGAAACTTGGAGGAAAGTTGATGAGAATGAATCCACAGACTGTAATGATGTTAAAACTAAACATCTGCTCGGGGAGGGATGAGCAGGAGCAGTTCCCAGGCTTGATTCTACAGGTCCATCCGTCTGCATGTGTGTGTGTTTCTGTGTGTGCGTGAGACAACTGTCGGTGCCACGTGCCGCTCTGGAACAAGGCAGCACCACAGAAGAAGTGGGTCAGCCTGGTCTGAGTAAGACACCTCTGTGTCAAACTCCCAGAGAAACACTGACCACCTTGTTTTCCGTTTAGTTCACTCTGGATCTTTAACCATCTATATTCCAATAAAATATGACAGGATGCAGCGCTGCTACATAAATATTATTTAATGATTCTGCTCTACTTGAGCTTTTACTATTGACACCTTGTTTATACATAAAGAAGTTTTAAATGTTTACATACTTCAGGTATGTCTTTAAAAAATACCTGTGCAAACACTAACAGTTTTTAGTTGCCTTCTGGTCTGAATCCCAGATGGAGAGTTCATGGAGAGTGCATGAAGAGGTCATGGTGAGTTCATGTGACGGCATTGCACCGGCGTTTTTAATCTGCAGACGCTGTCAGCTGCTGGGCTGCTCTCACTGAACCATCACAATAAAAAGTGTACACAAAGGACTTCTCGCTCATTTGTTTTATAGCAACTTGTGTTTTTGTGACACCGTCCACCTAAAAATGAGCCCATGGCTGTGAAATTCAGAAAATATGGATGTTTGCTTGTAAGAAGGTACGATATAAACAATGCTTAATTATTATATTTCTATTTATTTTCCATGTGTTTTTGTTTTTTTAGTAGTAGTAGTCGAAGTAGTAGTAGTAGAAGACTCATAAATAAGGAGGATAAAGTGCTTTTTGGATTCGGTTCACTGCTCTGAAAAAACACCTACATACAAAATTTAGCTTCTTTAAGAGATCGGGGCCACATTCAGACTTCAAATTGGACGTGTTGTTTACGCATTACTCCTTTGAAATAATGATGCATTGATTTTACTGATTAATCTCTTTGCATTAACATTTTGTTTTCCTAATAAAAAGCCCTTATTTATTTAATCAATTTTAGCAACTTTTTTTTACAGCGATCTGGTGACACCCTAAAATCATCTTGGGACCCCTATGGGTGTCGGGAAACACTGCCTTAATCAATAAAATTTTAAGTGTAAATCTACACACACTTTTTATGTAAAGACAACAGAGGAATGTTTGGGGTGAATTAGTATTCAGTTAAAAGATCTAGATTCACCTGGACTGGCAGTATCCACCAATCAGCTGTAAGCTCAGTTATTTAGAATCTCCATCATCCTAAACCTCTTCACATTTAGTTCTCATGTATTTGATTCTTTACCTGCTGCACCGGGCATTCACCTACCTGGATGTGTCTGGTTCTCTGTGAGGATCTTGTTCTTTGACTTCTCCAGCACTTTTAACACCATAAGTCCCCTCATCCTGAGAGACAAACTTGTGATTATGGGGGTGGCCCCCTCCCCAACATCCTGGATCATGGACTGTCTGACATCCAGACTTCAGTAAATCAGGGTGGGGAGACGTTTCTGGGACACTGGCATGGAGCATTGGGGGTCCACAAGGGACTGTTTTAGCTCCCTTTATTTAGCACTGTGCACATCAGACTTTAGATACGATTCAGAGTCCTGCCACATACGAGCGATTTTAGATGATACAGCTGTGGTGGCATGTGTGGGTGGTGGTCAGAGGGGGGCATACAGGGACCTTGTGGATGCCTTCTCAGACTGATATAAAAAGTCCACCACCAAGACCAAGGAGTTGGTAGTGGATTTCAGGGGAGATCACCTAGTTAGTACAGATCAGATACCTGGGGATATCCATCCAAATCTCTGTATGGAGTCTGTAGATCATAAAACTACAGAAAACAAGAACACTGTGCGCAATTAGGAAAGCTGTATTTATAATTATTGAACTACAGTGCTCTCGATCAGTCCAAAAATGTTACATAATCTTTACGTAACATTACACAAAATATTACCTGAATCTTTAAGTTAGTGAAGCTTTGGCTTTCTTAGGAGAAACTTTGTGTGTGTCACACGAAAGTGTGAGGGTTCTTTTACTACCAGCCCAAAAAGGATTTCCACTGTCAAGAAAAAAGGAGCATGCACAGAGCAGGGTTTACAATTTTAATAAAATGGTCTGTTTAAAAAAAAAAAAACCCACCAATTGTTTAAGCGTACTCCCAATAGTTCAAGGAGAGGATTCCGTTTAGCCAGCCTGGGTCTGTGGTCATCACCCCATTGGCCGGATATCCTCGACACGCCACTGTGGGTGGAAAAGGAAAGTGTAACTCAGTTGGTGCAATTTTCTAGAGAGAGAAATAAGGTTGCACTCCTATTGCACCCACAAGCTCTTCCACTTCCCTTTACTTAGCTAGTGACAAGCGTTCCAGTAGTCTCCTCCAGGCCTGGGTCAACCTTGCAGCCTCTCTGGTTCTCTGCCTGCAGTCTGTGCAGCAGCTTCCTCCAGTACTGCCGCTTTGCCTCTGTTTCATCCTCCTTCCCTTCTGCTCTGCTTGGTCTGCTGCCTCCCCTGCTCATCCTTGCTCCTTAAGAGAGGCTCTTTATTACTCATGGTCCAATCCAGAGCCAGGGGTTGTGGGGGCCTAACGGAAATCAGCTGTTCTTAATCATGTCCAGGTTTCTGCACTCATGCAATTAAGAACACGACAAGCAAAAAATAAAACCCAAACTAAAAATCCACACAAATGTCAAATAGTTCTCATGCAAAATAAAAATATGAAACCATTACTGATCAAGAATTAAGCTTTAAGAAAAGGTCCCACCTTGACATGTGCACAATTATTGGGCAACTATTAGTGTGCAGACTAATTATGCAACTAAATGAAAAATAAAAACTTCCCTACCTCACTTCTTTATTTTCATCTCTTAACATCAGAATAATAAATAAACAACTCAAAATATACAAATAAACATTTTTTAAATGGTAAATGGTCCGTATCTATTAGCGCTTTACATTATACGTCACATTCATGCACTGATGGCAGAAGCTGCGATGCAAGGCGCTCACCACGACCCATCAGGAGCTATTAGCAATCTTGCCCAAAGACACCTTGACATGAACTTAACTTGGCCGAGGATCGAACCAGCAACCCTAGGGTTACAAGACGACTGCTCCACCTTGCTAAGCCACGCTGCCCCTCGTTATAAAAATGTCAGAAATGACCAATATAGCAACTTTTCTTCTCAATAATGGTCAAAAGCCTTCCATTCATGGAGTCTGTCAGTTTCTTGATCTGTTTTACAATCAACCTTTCATGCAGCATCAACCACAGCCTCCCAGACACGGTTCAGACCGGTGTTCTCCTTCAACAAAAATCTCCCGTTTAAGTAGGGTCCACAAGTTCTTAATATTGTTTAAGTCAGGTAAGGATGGGCTCCATGTCATTATTTTTCATCTTTAAAGCCGCTATTGGCTAGCCATGCAGTGGAGTACTTCGATGCACGCGATGGAGCATTGTCCTGCATAAAAATCATTGACCTCTTGAAAGATGCAGACTTTTTTTCTATATGTCACATCCCCAGGAGGACCAACCAACCGAAGGACCAGCCTTCGACCCCTGAACGCAGACGTAAAACTCGTACACCCTTCAGCATCTCCCCGATAGCCAGCAAAGCTGGTCATTAATCAATAAGTTTAAAGACTTATTTCAGGATGTCCCATCACGCACCTCTGTCATCTCACATGACATTGACGTGGGAAATAACAGACAAGTCAAACAACATCCGTACCGGTGTAGCTTGCCAAAAAGACAACGTATGAACCAAGAAACTGATTATTTAGTACAAAACGGCTTTGCTAAACCCTGTAAGAGTCCCTGGAGCTTGCCATGTTTAGTGGAAACTAAACCTGACGGTTTGCCTCGTTTTATTACGGATTATCGAAAAGTTAACGCTATGACTGTGATAGAAGCATAACCGATGCCGCGAGAGAAGACTGTGTTGAAGCTATTGGATCCACTCGGTATGTGACAAAACTAGATCTGTTGAAGGGATATTGGCAAGTCCCCTTAACAGAAAGCGCCTGAAATTTCAGCCTTTGTAACTCCGGACCGTTTTTTTACAATATACCGTAATGGTCTTCGGTATATGCAATGCACTCGCAACATTTCAGCGCTTAGTTAACACACTGTTTGCAGGCCTCCCGTATTGTACGGCCTACTTAAATGTTGTGGTGATTTTTACAGACCTGGGAAGACCATCTGTCTGCTTCAGAAGAAGTTTTTACACGTCTAGCTCACCATTAACCTTAAATCTTGCTAAATGTGAGTTCAGCAGAGCCACTGTATCCTACCTCGGAAGACAAGTAGGACAAGGGGTATTGCGCCCTCTCGAGGCAAAAGTTGAGGTAATTAGTCAGTTTCCCGTCCCTAAAAATAGAAAGGCTTTACGCCGCTTCCTTGCAATGACAGGGTATTACCAGAACTTCTGCCGCAACTTTGCGTCCGTTGTCTTGCCGTTGACAGCTCTGATCAGTCCTAAACAGGAATTCCGATGGACTGATGAATGCCAACATGCTTTTAACAGTGCCGAGGCCTTCCTTCAGCATGCACTAGCAGCTCCCAATCTCCTGAAACCATTCCAACTAGAAATAGATGCTAGTGCAGTAGGAGCAGGCGCCTTGGTTCTACAAACTGATGATAACGGGATTGATCACCCCGTTGGATATTTCTCCCGGAAAATTAGCCGACACCAGCTGCATTACTGAACCATCGAAAAGGAAATCTTGTTGCTGTTGTTGGCTCTGCAGCATTTTAGCGTATATGTGGGTTCTTCTTCTGTGCCGACCATAGTCTTTACTGATCACAATCCATTGACATTCCTGGCTAGGATGTACAACCATAACCAGAGGCTAATGCGTTGGGCACTCATTGTTCAGGAAAACCCTTTGGAAATGCGCCATAAGAAAGGTGTTGACAACGTCTGTGCTGATGCTCTGTCTCGTGTAGAGATGCTGAATGAAAAATAATGCAGATATGAAAAGATGGACATGTGAAGATGGACAATGTGAAAATTGTGAGTGTATGCTTACGTTCTTTTCTGTGTTTCCACAGAAGGAAACAGTAAGAACTTGGTTGATGGACCTAAGTTTTAAGGGTGGGGGTGTTGTTTAAATGTTTAAATTTTGCAGCACGGTTGCACGGCTGCAGATCGGACTGTGACCTCCCTCCTCGCCCACCTCTGCTATGATTGGTCACCGCCTGTTCAACTTCACCTTTGCTGGGACCAATCTCTGCTCTACGGTGATTGGACGGCTATCATTCTCCACTTCCTATCCAAGGACCAATCAGCAGGACTGATAAAGAAGGAGGAAATGCCAACAATTGGGGCAGCTGTGTTCCATTAGGCCCACAGCTCACCAACTTGGGATTGTGTTGAGACGCTGGTCTGAAAATACCGTGTGGTTTGTTAAAAGCATTTAGAGAATCCCTTTAGTTGTGTACATGATAGTGTTTTGGTTTAAGAAATTGTGAAGAGACACACTCATCTTTTGAGTTAAGTTTATTTAGGATTTTGGTTTGTTTCATTAGGAGACGTTTTGGTATTGAATTTCAGTTTGTTATACAGAAAGCTCTCATTTGTAAAGTTAAAGTTAGTTGTATGATTTTGTTTGTTTAGTATTGGATATTTAACTAAGTAAGAAGAATTGTTTATTTTTCTATTTAATAGTTAATTGTAAAGAGTAAATTGTTAATTCATACCTCATTGAGGACACCTTTTATTAATTGTTTTCCTTTTACTTTCACCGGACAAGATATAGTCTAATATTGGACACCTTTTGTTATTTATTGTTAAATAACCTGGGTTTGTAATAAAATTATTGTTATATATCTTTAAGTTGGTCCGGCTTGTTTTGTAATTGACCCCAATTCCCTTGTTTCGAGGGTCGTAACACTGTACCACTGCTTGAAGAAAGTGTCTTCTAAAACTGGCAGTATGTTTGGGAGTTCATTTTGAGTCCATCTTCAACCTAAGTAGGTCCAACTAGCTCATCTTTAATAATACCAGCCCATACCAGTATCCCACCTCCACCTTGCTGGCATCTGAGTCTAACTGGAGCTCTGTGCCCGTTACAGATCCAGCCAGGGGTCCATCCATCTGGTCCGTCAAGAGTCAATCATCTCATCAGACCATAAAACCTTAGAAAAAATTTTTTTTCAAATATTTCTTGGCCCAGTCTTGATGTTTAAAATGTTCAGTACTGATCGGGTTTCAGCCTTCCTTACCATGGCCATGTCTCTGAGCACTGAACACCTCGTACTTCTGGAAACTCCAGGGAGGCTGCAGTTCTGAAATATGACAGCGCTGGAGGATGATGGCTTCCTGGTAGCTTCATGTTTGATTCTTTAAATTTTTTTAACCCTGTCCTGTCCAGCGTCCTAACATACTGAACGGTGGTCTGTGTGCCATATTTTGCCGGACAGATTTGCTCTTCCAAGGGAGACATGTTCTATGAATGGCTGCCC
>JBAMHW010000015.1:30597344-30609488 GCA_037177495.1 Rhadinocentrus ornatus | reverse complement strand
CTGGGATAGGCTCCAGCTCACCCCGCGACCCCTACTGGGAACAAGCGGTACAGAAAATGACTGACTGACTGACTGATGACTGACATGACTGAAAAATTTGGATTGTCAATCAGTGTTGCTTCGCGGACTGAGGAGCAGGCATGCCTGCCAGGACCGACCCAGAACCACAAACAGCAGATGCAAATAATATTCAGAGACACGTCCCAAGGTCAAGGTTGTTATCTGGTTGTAGAGGCCTGGGCTCTAAATCCCAGGTGTCATTGTCCACAATTATGCTTAACAATTAGTAAAGTACCTCGGTTCTTACCACGACAAAACTTGGCATTGTCGGCAGGATCAGGGTTGAGAAGAATTGCCACAATTTTTGGGAGTTGACAGATTTTTATTTTTCTTGAACAACGATTATGTCTGTGTTCTCTGGCGCCCCATGGGTGCCTAAGTTTAGTGGCCCTGAGTCGGAACTTGAATATGCAGAGTGGCGGGAGCAGTTACTGGGATCAATATATCATAATGGGAGCTCTGGCCGGAGTGGCAAAGAGAAAAATTTGTGTTTTACAGGATGAAGAACGTAATACCATGGTCAAACTATTTTGACCACTGATAATTGCACTTTATAATCTTTACAAAGAGCCGGTTCCAGCATCAGTGGTTCGGGCAGAGTTGTATAAGTATGTACAGAAACCTGATGAACCATTGCAGTCTTGTGTCCTTAGATTGAGGGTATTAAATTGTAGGCTGTAGCAACATGACCCAGAGGAGGGCCCCACTGATGCACACATGAAAGAACAGTTCCTACTTGGGCTGGAAGGGGGACCCCTAACCCAAGCGTTAAGAAGCTACGCGTGCCAGAACCCGGACAGAACATTTCACGACCTACAACAGGAGGCCCTTGTTTTGAAAAAGGAATAACGTGGATCCCGATGGCCTGCATTCACATTCACAGCAGTGGGACGAACTGATTCACGTTCTCATCCACAGGGCCTTGACTGGAAGACTGAGCTCAAGGAGCAAATAATGGCTGAACCGAGGGACGATTAAAAAGACATAAAACGTGAACTCCTGAGTGAGATGAAGCCGAATAACCCACCTGCCCATGTAGGTTATACCAGCCTTCACCTGCTTACAGGAGAGCAGCCTCAAACATCAGACAGTAAGCCTATTTGTAGACATTGTAAAGAACAAAGACAAGAAACACCACTTTTAAACTAGTAACTCCTAGTAAGCCAGCACAAGCCTTAATTGGTAACTGACCTCATGTTGAGGTTCTTATGGATGGCATGTTAATGCAGGGGCTCCTAGATATGGGCTCACAAACTACCTTAAAACTGCATGATGTGTTTGAAAAACATTTTCCAGATAACGCTGTTAAAGAGCTCCCCACAATGATTAAGCTGAAAGCTGCTAATGGTCTCAGTATCCCCTGCCTGGGCTATGCGACCATGGACTTTGAGGTTGAGGGTCATAAAATTAACCAGCGTGGTGTTTTTGCTGTGAAGGACGAGTTTTCTTCAAACCCCCTGATTATTGGTATGAACGTTATTGAGACTTGCTGGGATGCAGTCTTTCAAAGCTCAGAGGGTCCAGTGTAGTTTTCCTGCAAGAATTTCAAATCACAGGGTGCATAGAGAGAAGCCTTTGCAGTGTGTTGCAGGGATGCAGTGACCTCAAAAGATCGATTGGATATGTCTGGCCTGCCAACCAAAAGGGCATAACCGTCCCAGCTAGAAGTGAGGTGGTGGTGTGTGGGCATATTAAAGACAGAATTATTATGGACTGGTTGAAGCACTGCCAAAGCCTAGTACTATCATGGCAGCTCGCACCATCTCTGTGGTAAGACAAGGCCAAGTTCCTGTACGCATCTGCCATCTAAGTGAGTTTCCTGTCTCCATAGGATGTTATCAGAAGCTGGGACAGCTTTTTCATGTGGATGACAGAAATATCTACAGAGGTCAAGACATCGACCTTAAGCCTAGAAACCGTGGCGCTGCGAAAGTGGACTTAAGGCGGATTTATGCTTGCGCGGCGTCCGCGTCACCGCCGTAGGCTCGGCTTAGCTCCGCAGAGATTCCAGACCTGATGTGCACCCCTGCTACGCAAACGGTTACGTGGAGGTTCTCCCTTGTTATTGGTCAGTTTGGGATCACGTGTTGCCGGATATCTGGATCTTGTGGCTGAGTCTGTGTGGTAACCACCGTTTCTAAAAACAATAACCAGGATCAAGTTGAGGAGAGGGTGATCATATTATTTATTTATTTTCTTTCACAAACTAATAAAGACACTGAACCATACTGGACGCCATTGTTGTTTTAAAACAGAAAATACCTACCGAACTGAATTTAATCATGAAAATAACTCCGGCCTGGTGAGTTTACCGGCCGATACCACCCATGCTGCCACCTTCAGATTAGGAGGAGAAATTGCAACATGACACCAAAACGACGTGCACCCCCTATGCTCGAGTGTGAAAGCAAACTCACCAGCGTCAGCTACGCCGTAGCCGGCTGCACGCAGACGCCGCGCAAGCATAAATCCACCTTTAGTGGATATGGTAACAAACGTGGTGCAGGACCAGGGGTTTGATGTGTTAAAGTTGACCAAGAGAAAAAGCAACAATTAAAGGCTTTACTACAGAAATGGAAGAAAGTGTTTTCTAGCCATGAGGAAGACTTTGGGAAGACTGATTTGGTGAAAAAACACATATCCACAGACGAAGCAGCCCCCATGCGGGAGCAGTTTAGACCATTGCCACCCCTCCTATATAAAGACATGAGATCGCCGTTAGCTACAAAATGGGATTTTGCAGAAAGCTGTAGCCCATGGCCGGCCCCTATCGTGATGGTCAGGAAGAAAGATGGAAGTTGGATTTTATTTTTTCCCTGCTTTGGCGAGTGCTGGGCTGTGACAGCCTGCAGTCTAAACTCAGGGCTAAGTAAAACAATTTTTTTTCTTTCTTTTTTTTCTATAATTCATTACGTCATACTAGTTCGAAGTTCCATGATTTAATTATATCTCATATTGATCACATCCACAACATGCACAGATTAAAAATAGCCAGTCACAGATTTGAAGCCACTAAAATCAATAATATCAACCAACGCCAGCATGGCACACAGAAGTAAAGAGTTAAAACAGCCCTGTTCTCTGTATATCCCATGCTTTACTTTATGTAAGTTTCAATGACAATATAAGGTGCAACCCTCCTAAAAATGTTGATGCAGGTTTCTACTTTTCATCATGAAATGTGCAAGGCTGTATTTTACTGTATGGAGATGGAGGAAATGACATCATGAGCATCGGAAAGAGATGCTCTACTGACCTCTGCTGGTTAGGTTGGAATAATAAACGATGCCTTCATGTGTTTACCACGTTTGATTTTCCACCTGCTGATAAGCGAGCACATAGACGTAAAACTCATGAGTTGCATTGAATCATCTGCAGTAGCCATAAAAGCTTCTTCCACAACAGGAAGTCTGCTCTCGACCCCACTGATGGGGAATGTTTGTGCTTCACATGAAAATAGATCTGAATTTTTTATGATGTTCGTGTCTGTTTGCAGAAATTTCTAAATGTGATTTAAAGGAGAATAAAAATCCCAGTTAGCATGAGTGCGTGAGTGTTCAGACATTATGATAAAGTGGAGGTGGGTATACGTGTGTGTGTGTGTGTGTGTGTGTGTGTGTGTGTGTGTGTGTGTGTGTGTGTGTGTGTGTGTGTGACTTTGACCTTGCCTGCAGAGGTTTTGTGTCGGAGTCGAGTTCTGGCTGTATTATATTTTCTCGTTCTGCTCCCGGATAAATTTCTTTCACAAGTTTCAGGGACACTCACTTCAGCTTCTGAGTCAGAAAACCAGCGTTGCCACGGCAACTTGAAGGCCAGTACCACTGAGGTAAAACGATATAGAGATATTGAGAGCTTGTCATGAAAGACCTCTTTTTCCTCCGTAGTGAGTTCATTGTTTGAAGGTGAGAAAGTCTCAGAGGTTGGATCGAGTGAGACAATCATCCTTCCTAAGACGTGTCAGATGGATGTCTTTCATGTTTGTGTGTGACATTGCTATGCATTGTGTATGAGGGATGGCGAAAAGACTCATGATCATTGGATGAAAGGTTATTTGTCTCCACTAACAAAGCTGGAAAAAAAATCCTTTTTTTTTATGAGGCAAGACGGGTAAGTAGCTGCGAAAGGATTCTATTAGGCTTACTGAACCTCTCTTGAAACAACATTTTATCCATCTATAAATCTGGCTCCTTCAGGCCAAAGTCTGGGTCTCGGGGGCAACAACCACTTAGCTGCTAAGACGTCCCCCTTCTTGAACATCTCCGCCTGCGCTCCTGGGATAACACAGAGACGAATTGGAGATGCTCCTGAGTGAAATGACCCAGAAGTATCCAAAGGAATTGTATCACCCATAAAACCTATAACCACAGCTTAAACTCTTCCTCACAAAGCCACTTGTTCTACCTCCTGTCTGAAACGACATAGCCAAAATAAATTAAGTATATCTTCACAACTACATGGGCTGTTTGTATGTGTTAGTGTGTCAGATTAAATTCACCTGGAACACTGTAGAAAATGTAAATGCCATCATCTATCAATGGTCAGTCAGCAGGATCCAGGGATAGCCCCCACATTCACCTTAAAAACACCATGAGGATCCAGAAAGAAGGCAAGCCCCAGATAGTCTATGAAAGAGTGAATCCTCCTTCATCTCCATGGAAACCAGCAGGACCTTCATGATGCAGTTTCTGTCCCACAGTGATGAGATATTAGCAGAAGCTCTGAAGTGGACTATTTTGGTTACATTGGTATATAACTGCTTAGTTTGACTTGTTTTTTGTTTGGATGCCAATGCCTGGTAGAGCCTTTTAGCTGAGTTTCTTCCCATCATGTCGCTATGCTACATGTTAGCATTGCTGCTTCCTAGCTTGTGCAAAGATCTTCTGTACTTCACGTATCTCAGGCTGCCGCTTGTACAGGAGACTCTCATAAAGAGGTTAGAACAGCGGTCTTCCTGATGCAGACCTGTACTTTAATTTCCCTTTACTGCAGATGCCTCATGAATTCGTTCATCATCTTCTTGCTTTATTCTTCCTCTGTTTGTAAAAAAACAAAGACCTAAAGACACTGAAATTCTATTGAAGCAACAACTTAAAGTGCTTTAGAAGTTTTATTAAGTAGGTCTTAACCATGAAACCTTTATGTAATTTTAAAATAATACATAAAAAACCATCAATGATAACTAAAAACTACAGAAACCAGAGTTCACAAACGTGTTTTTAAGCTGCTTTTATAATGTGAAACAGCCTCAGCTTGAGCTATCGGAGATGAAGAAGCGGTGTTGGAGCTGAAAGCACAACCTTTGTTTCAAGCCTCGAACGCAGAGCATTAACGAGCATGATGCGAATAGTTCTGCTGCCTGTTTTCTTATAAGCTCTAAGAAAAAGTGTTGATCTTTGTGGGGCTTTAAATGTGATCGAGATGATCATAAACATCATATTGAGGGAGGCCATTGTAGTCAGAGAAAAAGAAGTTATATGCTTCCTACGATTACTGTTAAAGAGCCGTCTGCCACATCTTCAGCTAATTAGCGAAGCAGTTGGATGAGATAAAATCATTGAAAACCTGCTTTCTGTGCTGCTAGATGTGAACATTTTGGGCTGTGAATAAAATGTCCCCATTTCAAGCAGCTAAAGTTTATGTGCTAGATCCTAAAACCATTTTATTTTAAGCAGCTGAATGTCAGAAGATCAGCTCATTTCAGAAAAAATAACTTTTCCATCCTAGAATTAAATGAAAAAACGAATTAATCCTGTTACTTCATTCTAAAACAAATTTGAAAGATATTTTTATAATGCATCAGAATATTTTTAATTATCTAAAATATTCTATATAAAATGATGTCTTTAGCTCTGTTAAAAAACTTTATTGATGGTTGCACCTACATTACTTTTTATTACCTTCTTGAAGGAGGTGTGTTTGTACATTTGTTTGCGTAATTAATCAAAATATAATCAGCAGATTGGCATAAAAACTTATTAAAGATGGCACATGAAATACAAAGGGGTTAAATTTTCCGGATCCAACATATTTTTCACCAGCCTTGGGGAAGTTTTCCCATCTAACTTTCCATTTTTTATCACTCCTGGTGTCTGTGGAAGTTAATTTTCTAAAAGAATCGCATAACTTGTGACAACGTGTTGACAACATGACTTTTTAATACAAATATGGTTTTGGGGTAAAGTCTGATTGACTTCAATTAAACTTTATATATATTAAGACTCATTGGCCACATTAGGTCCACGTTTCCAGCTGCTTAACACAAATACCAGCCAATCACATGGCAGCATGTAGACGTGGTGAAGACGACTTGCTTTTGATGCTCAGTTCAAACTGAGCATCAAAATGAGGAATAAAGGAGATTTAAATTACTTTAAATGTGGCATGGTTGTTTATAAGGATGGTCTGAAGAAAAGAAAATAGCCAGCGAGCAGCAGTCTGGACCAGAATGTCTTGTTGATGTCAAATTAGACTGGGAAGACTGGTTGGAGATGATAGAAAGAACAGGAAGTCCAGTCAGCACTGATTCCAACCAAGGTCTGCAGACCAGCATCTCTGAACACACAACACGTCCAGCCTGGAAGCAGATGGACTCCAGCAGCAGAAGACCAGACCGGGAGCCTCCTGTCAGCTAAGAACAGGAAACACTGGACAATAAAAGATGGAGAAACGTTGCTGGTCTAAGTCTCCATTTCAGCAACTGTGTGATGCCGTCATGGCAATATGAAGCAAAATCTCTGAGGAAGGTTTCCAACACCTCGTTCCATCCATCACACCAAGAATTAGGCAGTTCTGGTGGATAAAGGAGGTCCAACTCGGTACTAGAAGGTGGAACTGATAAATTAGTCTAAAATAGGTCAGACAGTGTAAGTAGCCAACACAGAATCTTATTTTATTACATTGCTTTCCGGTACAGTAGAAAAACAACATGGGAAAACATATTCAAACCGTACCGTAACAAATCTGTTTCCAAACAGAGAAATTAAGATATTAACTTTTCTTTTATAAAATTTTTCAAATGGATTTACCTTCTTTAACTGATATAAATGTGTTTTAATTGTGGAAATAAATGAAGATGAAATTATTTAAGTCAACCTCCCTCCAGGCACCAATAAACAACAAGATATGGAAAAACCATGAACTCTTCAACAGTAGCAGCAGATCTTTTCACTTTAGCTCTGGGTTACTTTTTACTTTCAAATGTGACTCATGAGTTCTAAGAAGTACTGAATCTTTTGTAAGAATTGTTTTTATAGTCTGTCAGACACTCGGTCCGCAGCTCAGATTCTCCACCGGCTTCATGGACACACACGCAGGTTGAAGAAGCCAGAAGTGTGCAGTGGACAAGGAGGAAGCCTGATATCAGGATTCAACAGAGAAAACAAGGCTTGCAGGCGTTGGAGATGTGGAACGGGAAAGAAAGCCATGCTGGGAATGAGCCAGTTGAAACACGAGTTTGTGCAGGTGTGCAGGCATAAATCAAAATGAATGAACCAGCACATTAAGAGATCATCAGAGAGGGAAAACTGCTGCATTCAGGTGTGTCGACTGAGCAGGAGAATGACATGAGAAATGTCGGTCTACAGGAAGAGCTCTAAGCTGCTCAACCAAAGAGAAAAATCAGGAAACTTATCTGTCTTTAGATTCTTTCACCGGTGATGTAACAACAACACCCGGCAGGAAGTCCTTTCCACCGTGTTATCCACCATTCATAAGATTAATAGATGCTAGGACAGTGGTCCCTTTTCCTCGGGGACCCCCCTAATGCGTAAACTAAAAAGTCATGGACCCACTGCCTCAACCCGTGCTGAAACGATGTTTGGTTTCATGCTTTCAAAAGAAAGATTCTCACCCGTCCTGTCCTTCCACAAAGCCACAGTTAAATTAACATGTAGCCTTACTTTTTAAAACGTTTTCTTATAATATGGACAGTGGCCTTCGTTTATCAAGCTGACGTGGAAACGAGCACATCTGATCAGAGGAATGATCTTAGATAAGGTGGGATTTATGAAACGTTCGTATCTGACTGATCCCAGTGCAGAAATGATCGGGCCTTGATAAATGCAGCGGCTGAAATCCATCCTCATTTACATGTTACACCCTTAATTATTCCTGGTCCAGAGGCCACGCCCAGTGAGGTCAAACCATGGAGAGGACACGTTCTGCCAAAAAAGAAACTTTTCGGAGGCCAAGGTCAAAAGCCTCACTTGTGAGGTGGGAAACAATAAAGAGGTGCTGTTTGGCAGCCTAAAAACTGGAGTCTGAACTTGAACAAAAACTTTACATGGAAGAGGATCACGGAGGCAGTCAGTAGCCTCACCGTTGTTGATCCAACTCCGGATGAGGCAAGAATAAAATTCTCCATCATTAATGTTTTATTGGCAAGTGGACGTTAATGGCTCTGCATATTCAAAGCCTTGGCGACCCTTTGTGCTCTTTGGGGGACCACCGTTGCAGAGTACTGGACCCCAGGTTGAGAACCACTGTTCAAGAGCATTTGGGATAAGTAACACCTTAAGTAAGAAAAAGTTTAAATACACAACATTTTAAGGGAGTTACCTGTAGTGCAGTCACGCATCGCTGCACCTGAAGCCACTGGATCCACTCATGCATGAAAACATCTTTCTGTCTGGAAGAATTTTGGCCACTGACGGCCATCGTAGATTCCCAAGTCGATCTTTACCACTAGATGTCAGTAATTCTTACACACCGTAACGTTAAACCTACCTAAGAACCAAACGTGATAAATCAGGGCTGAAACCAGAAAGACTGCACCAGGTAACGGGCGTTGGCCACCCTGGCCACCTGGTCGGTAAAAAGCCGGTGGTCCGACTGCTACTAAGGTTTATTAAGTTAGTGGATGCAGGTGCATAAATAAGAAACAAGGAGCCGGTGGCCAGTATCAAGCTCATCTTGGTGGTGACGATGGGAAGCTCAGGGCATGCGAAGCAGAGAGCTGGAAGCTGACGTCAGTTCTGCATGAAGACGTAGCTTTCTGTTTTTGTGTATGTTTATATTTTTTTTTATTGTTAATTCCTCTAAAGGGACAAGAACAGAAAGAATCAACACTTAGCCAACAGCGATCTTCTCCACCACACTGGAAGTGGACTGAATGCCACGACGTCTTTTCCTGCACATTCAGGCCATTTATTTAATCCTCAGCAAAAAAATAAATAAATTCAGTTGTTTATGATTCAGTAAAAAGTTGAAAACTTCTGTGCAACGTAGGTCATTTACCACAATGTTCTTAAAGGTAAATAAAGCTCTTTATCATACTTGGACACATTTGTATGTGTCCGCACGGTCATGGTGTCATAGGTGACGCTGGGGGTTTACATTTGGGGGGAACACTAGTCAGTCATGAGATGTTTAAAATATGTTTAAAATGAGACCCACGTGCACACTCGTGGTTGGTTGGAGGTTTACAAAGAAAGAAAACTTTAATTAAAGAGCTGTGAGTGAAACCTTAAAAACAGCCAGGCCAGAAACTAGGGCAGCTCTGGAGAAATCCATCCCAGAAAACTCATGAAGTAAACAAAACCAAAAAGGAGAGACGTAAACGTCCCCTGTTTGAGAAAAAAAAACTTTCTAACAGGAGAATTATAAATACTACTGATGTGTAATCAAGGAAATTTACAGACACTGCACCAGTACTGGAGTCAACACAAGGTTCATAATAATAATCCTGTTACAATAATAAAAATAATAATAAAAAGCAATGCTTTGCTACAACTTCGTCTCAGCGTTGCTGTCACTGCAGCCATTTTCATTTGACAGAAAAGACATTTAATTAGATAGATGAGAAGATTTAACAACAGGAAAATGATCATATTCAGTACCAGCACACGGGGGGAGAATGAGTAATAAAACAGCAGATAACAACAGGCCCTGCAACAAGAGAGAACATCCAATAGAACAGAAGGAAAAAGTTGCTGAAAAGACACATTATTCAGAAGTTCCAGCACAGAACGTGTTTACAGAGCTGGCAGGAACAACAGAGATTGCACTTAATTAATAAATACACTCCAGAGGAAGATTCAGAAGAACAAGTCATTCTTTACCAGGACTGGGGAGAAAAGCTAGTAGGATCAGTGTGGACCGAGTATATTTAAAAGCAGTATTTGGAAAGGTGTTAAAATGAGAGTAAAGATACGGGACTGCTTGATGAAAGCAGAGAAATATGGATTTTTTTATTAAATGAGTCCTACGTGTTGCACCTATAAAAGCTCTGGTTCAGGAGGAAGGTCACGCCTCCACCACACCTCTGATTCATCTCAACCTTTCCATCCATCCATCATCTATTCATCCTTCCATTTATCCTCACCCTTCCCCAGTTGTTCATCCATCCTCACCCTCCCTCATCATCCTCCCTCTCTTTCATTTATCAATGTATATTCCTCTTCTATCTTCTTTCATCCTCCACCTTCCTCTTCTTCATTACATCTAAACTCTTTTTGCTCCTTCTGCGTATCATCCTTTTATCTCTCATTTGTTTTTTTTTCAGGTATCATGTGGGGGTTCCTCTGTTTTGGACAAGAAGATGATGCTGGAATGTTTTGGTACTGATCCAATGAAACATAGAAATATGACTGTTCAGAAAGCAAACACAGGATGGGGTTGCTGTCAGGTGGAGGACCGACGGGAGGTAGAGTAAATACACAGGTGGACACTTTTCTCAATCCAGTGATCAAAAGATTTGGTGATGCTGTGCTCATTTTCCCAGATGATGATGCATCTCCACAGAGCAAAGAGCATTAAATTCTCATGTTGGAGAGAAATAACTAGTCTTGGAGTGTGGAGCATTTACTCTGCAACTGGTCAGTAATTGATCGTGAACTGGCGCAGGGCTTGATTTCATATCTTTGTTTTCATTAATTCTTTGATAACTACATGCCAGCATCAATAAAGCAGATCTTAATTTCCTCCAAATGAATGTTCATTTGATGAGAAATGTATGAAAACTGCAGAGCACCACTGGACTGCGTTGGCCCGGTGATGGCCTGGCGACCTGTCCCGGAGCACCCGGCCTCCCGCCTGCTAATTGCTGGGATAGCCTCCAGCTTTTCCGCGACCCTGAACTGGAATAACTGATATGATATAGAAAATGAATGGAAGGGCTGGATTGTTTCAAAATGCAGTGGAAGCTGTTGTTTCTCCACGCTTTGTGCACAACGAGCATCTTTGCACAGCACGACGTTGGATTCACGACCCCGCCGCTAAAATGACATCAGTCACCTGTCACAGCTCTAGAAAATGTACAAACACCTTTTCCACCAAACAGCCACCACATCCATGTGTTAAACAGCAGATCTAGACATGCTTCCTCCTCACACAGACCTTTGATAATCCACATGTGAAAACCTCACTTTTTTGACATGTTTAAAGGCTCATGCACGCTCTGATGTTGGTGCCGTCCGCTCCAGGATGGAGGACATGTGCTTGCACTTGAGTTCGTCTAATTATGAGAAAATGGGAGAAATGTCTTTCTGATAGCATCTTTAATGTTTTTTTGCATTTTTGTGGAGCATGATGTAATTGTAAAATGCAAACATTTGGTGAACAGAAGTGAGATCCGGCTCCAGCCTCCGTGTAAATGTCCAAGCATCGAATAATGTTCTGGAATGTTTTTATTAAACACTGAAGCCCCAATTTGTATAACACAATTTATAATTGGGATTTAGGTTTGTTTTTTACAGAGTGACTATAAACTGTACACACAACTGGGAGGAGAAGAAAGGAGACTTAAAGCCAAACTTGGGCAAATTTTTACACTAACGACGGCTAATCCAGCCAGTAAAAATCGGTTCTGTGTGGATTCCTTTCTTATATCTAGCTCTGTTACTTTGTCTCTTTCTTTTCCTCTCTTCCTCCAATAATGTCCTCTTGCATTTCTTTACTGAATCAGACATGGTAGCGTCCAGAACGACCAGTTTGTTGATATCCAGTTTCTGGCGTGTGTGATGGTGCCATGAGGCACAAAGCAGCTGCCATGTGATGCCCTGGCCTGCAACATCACCTCATTCCCCTTATATTAGCACAAGGACTTTATCCTTCAGTCCTGGTCACATCTACAGCCTGTCCGTCCTG
>JBAMHW010000015.1:30572879-30582899 GCA_037177495.1 Rhadinocentrus ornatus | reverse complement strand
CTGTATAAGATTTTAATCCAGTTAATGAAAGACGGTCCAAAGCCGAATCTGTTTAAAGTAGCTAGTAAATATTTCCATTTAACTTGATCAAAAGCTTTCTCTGCATCTAAAGAAACTATTATTGTTTCCAAGTTATTGATGGTAGAATAATCTAAAATATTAATTAGTCTCCGGTGAACTGAGGAAAAGAAGGTGTACTCTCTGATATTAGGGTGATAAGACCACCATATATCACAAAGTCCAAAATCCTCCATATATTGTTTAACAGTGATTTTGGATTGCCAGTTTTGATGGTTTCCAGTGTTGCTAAATCTATCAGCTGAGCCCAGAACCATGTTAAAATCCCCTCCTGTGATTAGTTGGCTATCTGCGTGTTTAGAAAGTGATGTGAAAAAAGAGTGGAAGAAGGAGGGGTCGTCAACATTTGGGCCATATAAGTTAGCTAAGCATGAATGAATCCCCTGTAAAACCACAATGTCTGCCTGCAGATCATTTAATCTGTTAAAGATTTTTAGTCTCATCTCTCTGGTCCCAGCTCCGTGCACATTCCATGTAATAAATCTAAGTATGGTCATGCTTGTGGTGAAAAGGTGAATGTTGGATGCTTCCCGCTGATGTACATGTGTATGTATGTGTGTGTAAGCGTGTGAATATGTATGCTTAGTGTTGTGTGCCTGTGTTGAATATTATTCAAAGTGCTCGACTTAATCGATGTTAGTGTTGGGTTATATATGCAGGTATTACTAAATGTACTGTGCAGCTTAGCATTAGTGTTACATGGTTTTGTAAGGTGGCAGCTGGAAAAAAGAAAAACAAAAAAGTGTGCAAGAAGAGAAAGTGAGAAGAAAATGACAAAAGAAAAGAAAAGAAAGGCAGAAGTGGGTGAAAAAAGAAAATGAACCCATAAAAAACAACCAACTATTTTTGTGGACTGCCAGTATTGTTGTCTGTTGTGAACAAACATTAAACTCTGTAAGTGAAGCCCAGTGAGTCTGATTAGCATTTCTATCACCTGTGCAAAGTGTGGAGCGTGTGGATACATATCTGAGGTCAGTAGCCAGGGAGTGGTGTTATGGTCACGATGTAGCTGTCAATTGACATAAAGTTTGTCCACCGAGATGACAGCGCGGGCTCCTCCGTCCAGGAATTTCCTCCTGATCGGGAACAAGATCTTGCGACGCTCCAGGATTTCTCTGGGAAACTGATCACTCACGCTGAGGTCAGTCCGGTCAGGAGATGGCTTGTACCTTTTCCTCTGGAGGTTTCAAGTTGGTTCTGATACATGATTTACAGCTACCTCTGTATCTACCTTCACCTGCATAGGAATCCCTGAAATAACTAGGTTATCTCTCATGCTACGAGCCAGAACATCTAGGACTAATTCTTTAATTTTTTTATTTTACATTGATAGTCGGCTTACTCCTTCTGTAAGGGTTTTCACCGAGTCTCTGAGGATGTTGTTCTCTGTAGCTAGAGCTTCTATCTGCTTTTGGCTTTTTCTTTTAAATATTGAAACTCACGGTGAAGAACTTCCAGCAGGGAGAACCGGGCATCGAGGCTGGATAGCCTCCCGTCGATGGAAATTAAGATATCCGCTGTATGGCTGCTGGTTGGAGAAACTGGACTGGTCACGTCGGGGGAATCCGCCGGGCAAACTCTTTTGGTACTGGAGCCGGTTTTGGAGGCTGTTGCCGCAGCGCTGTTGCATTTACCCATTACGATCCGCTGGAAGCTTTCTTCGAAGAAATCCAAAGGGCTGGTGAGATCTTCTTTGCTGCGATCCAGAGTGACCGGGTTGGTGTGGTTTGGAAAATCAAACTAGTTTTTCTTCTTTTCCACCGTTAGTGTAGGGCATTTGTTTGTTTCAGTGGCGCGCCATGTTGATCCTGCCAAATCTCGCCGAGCCTCATGTTACGGCATTAATCTCCTAGATGTGAGCTTTCAGTAGAGAAGTCGTTTGTCTGTTCTGTCAAGTGGACACGGGGATACATCATCTGTGTTTACATATTTTTTGGACTTTGTGTACCTGGTCTTTAACTGTTTCTTGTCTTCACTGTGTTTGGTGCTCACATAAATGGTTTTACTGAGCTGTTAGCTGAGATTCTGGACTTGCAGACCTGACGCTATACCCGGAAGTCCAGATGTTAATCCCTTAACTCCCGGTAGCAGAGCTAAGAATGCAAAGTTAGAAAAATGTGTGTGTGTGTGTGTGTGTGTGAGACTCAGAATGATATACGCAGCCAGTGTTAGAATATGTTTCTGGTTTCTACAGTTCAAATGCTGCATGCTAGCAACAGAAATAAGTAAACATAAGTTTACAAATACAGAAACTAATTCCTTCTAAAAAAATATTGTTCGCTGTGGATCAATTGGGTAATATCACAGTTTGAAGAGAAAAACTGACTTGAAGTTTCATGGATGTTTGGGGAACTATCACAAAAACTTAGTTTAGCATCCATATGACAGCCCCTACACAGGGGGGCAGCATGAGATACGTACAGTACAGGAGGTCATGCGTACAGTAGAAGGCAGCAATCCTAACATGCAACATACCGAGCAATTATATGGGACTGTAAGAAAACCTCGAGAACAGCTCTGTCCACTTTAGAGCTTCAGCTAATTTCTCCACACGAACAAATATGAAAGCAGACACTCTGCTGATTACAAAGATGTCTGTCTCATCACTGTGGGACAAAAACTCTGGGAGCCAGCAGCCGGAAGTCGGGAAATTCTTCTGTTTTATTTTTTAATTTAAAGAATTACAGATCATTTGTATTAACATTACAGACTTCGTGGTCTGGTGCGTTCAGTTTATCAGATAACAAGATGTCAGGAACATCTTCACAATCCTGAAATTACAAGTAATCCACTGATATATACGTAAATATATATGTATATGCAAGCCTCTTGAGCTAAACTCAGCTGTGGTGGCTATATCTCTGGTGGCTTAATGTTCTTGCGTATAAATGTGCCATTTTTAATTTAAAAAAGAAATTGTGAAGAATGTAAATAAAGCCGAGCTTTTCCACCTTATAAATGGGTTTCGTATCCCAAATGAGATGCAACAGGACCACATCCATGACCTCTTTCCACCGGGGACACTATGAAAATGATCCCCCTAGCGTTGTCTCATAGCTGGAGTCCGTGGGCTGTTGTCTTGTACATCTAGGAGAGAGCAGTATTTCTCCCACCTGGCAGGGTGCCCGTGTTTCAGGTGGTGAAATAAATCAGTTGTTTTGGTAGAAACAGCCTATAAACTAATTTAGCAACGTGTTGTTACTTGTTCTGGGTCTGAGGTGGCAAAACAGAACCAGCTCTAAAAAACTGGTGAGACGTAAATTAAACCTTGTCTCTAGCTTCCATGTTTTGTTTGTCTTGCATGTTTGTGTTTCCATGTGTGGGATAGGAGCAGGAGGAAGGCTGAGTCCACTATAAACAACCAGCATAGCATTGGTGGTTTGAATCAAAAGGAGGAAAAAGTATCCCCCAAGTCACTGTGATATGCTTCAGTAATCTCCCCAAACCCGGTCCACAAGGCCCACTATCCTGCATGTCTTAGATGTCTCCCTGCTGCACCACACCTGATTCAAATTAAACAGCTCTCTGACAAGCTCTGCACAAGTCTGCTAATGGGCCATTAAACTTAATCAGATGTGTACAGGTACACCCTGGACAGCAGGGAGACAGCAGGGAGACATTTAAGACCTGCAGGTAAGTGGGCCTTGAGGACCAGGGTTGGGGACCTCTGATCTAGTACATAATAATTTCCTGATAGTTCTGACTTCATATGAACAAGAGAGTGAAAAACAACTACAGGGACTGGATCTGTTAAGGTTTGCAGGAAGACATGCAGGAACCAGGAGGGAGCAAACAGCAGATACAGTAAAGCGTTAACAGGTTTATTTTAGTGAATCCAGAACTGAGGCAGAGGTGGTGGCAGTGCAGCAGGCCAGACAACAGCTTGTGGTGGGTTTTCCAGACTAGGAAATGGAACTCTTCTGTAAAGGTAGGTTGACCAGACAAAAACGTTACGAGTCAGACTGTACACACAAACTCAAATAAATCTCAGAATGGCCGGTGTCGTACCACTTGGGTTAGGCAACGATCTGGCGATGGGGGGACTGCGGACCGGCTCTTATGTAGGCTGGCTGAACCAAACAGCTGCAGGTGAGTGGCATCTCCTTTTACCACCAGGTGAGTAGAATCTCCAATTAGCACCACCACCACCATGCCCAGTAGGATCTCTGAATCACAAGTAGCAGAAAACAGAATATGACCAAATACCAGTAACAAACACAATCCTGACAGGATCCTGTTGACAATTACGTTTGAAAATAATAGATGTTGGAGTTAGAAAGAAATGACTTCAAGGCTACAGCTGCTGAGTCGTGATCATTGCTTGAGGTTAACTTCTCAGATTTACAACAAGGAGGACTGACTTTGCTTTTGGCAGTTGAATTACATTGTGATAATGTAGGCAAAAGGAAATAAAAGTTTATACTGTAAAATATAAATTACAACAGGACACAATGATCTACAAACATTTTAAATCCAATATTTAAATGAAAATGTCAGATACAAAATTTTAAGTCAGAAGATTAATTTTTATTATCATTTTTAATTGTGTGCCAGCAATTTCCTTGACTTTTCTTTTCACTGAGGTCATAAACAACAGTTCAGTGTCTCAGTAAAAAAATTTAGAAGATCTGGAGGAGTCTCTGTATGCACTAGACAAGGCTAAAAAACCAATCTTCAGCGGCCATGATCTACAGACCCTCTGTATAACAAAAAATTATTCATATTCATTCAACATATGGGCTCAGCAACATTTATGACAGCAGTGAACACAATCTGTCTGTGTTCATAAAAGAAAATTAAAACTCCATCATGCAAGAATAAGATGAAGGAAAGAAGAGTTTCCATATTATTGCATTATTTGGAAACAGAGAAAACAAAATAGTTTTGTAGGATGGGGTCTATCAGGAGCTGTGATAAGCGCAGCTGCCTCTAAGAATTTTTCCCTGTTTTTCGACCAGACCAGACGTGCGCACCACGCAGGCACCAAGTTCTAAGATGGCAAAATAAAAAGTCGGGCTCATGATTAATCCCAATCATGATCATATGATTAGCATATCCAAAGTTACTAATGTTACGGCCTTCTGAACGGCAAAGTGTGATCCGGTGTTGTTGATGATTTAGTCAACAGAAAAGTTCCCCGCAGCGTTGAAATGGTTCAATTCCAGAAGCGGCCTCTGCAGAGTCATCGACTGTGTTGATGTGCAAACCTTCAAGCGAGCTGAACTGCCACACCTGTTCTCAATCAAGAAATCACTTAAGTAGGATCTTCCTGAAAAAGTGAAGTAGGCCAAAAGATCCTCAAAAGCTAGACATCATGCTGAGAACCAAATTAATTCAAGAGCAAATGAGAAAGAAAGTAAATAAAATCAGTCTGGAATAAAGCATTTCTAAAGCTTTGGGACTCCAGCGAACCACAGTGAAAATATGGAACAGTGGTGAACCTTCCCCGGAGTTGCCGACCGACCAAAATCTCCCCAAAAATGCAGCGACTCATCCAAGAGGTTACAAACAACTCCACAACAACATCCAGAGAACTGCAGGCCTCACCTCCCTCAGTTAAGGTCAGTGTTCCCAAGACCAAAACCACTGCTGAGACTCGTCTCAAAACTCGCCAGAAAATATCTTGATGATACCCAATACTTGTGAGAAAATACTCTGTGGACTGACGACATAAAAGCTGAATTTTTAGATAGTCTGTATTTGGTTACATCTAACGTAAAAGTAACACCGCATTTCAGAAAAAGATCATACCAACAGCAGTAAACGGTGGTGGTAGTGTGATGGTGTGGAGCTGTTTTGCTGCTTGAGGGCCTGGAAGACTTGCTGTGATAAATAGAACCATGAATTCTGCTTCTACTAAACAATCCTAAAGGAGAATGTCCGGCCATCTGTTCATGACCTCAAGCTGAAACAAATTTGGGTTTTGCAGCAGGACAAAGATCCAAAACACACCAGCAAGTCTGAAAGGCTGAAGAAAAGCGAAATAAAGACGTTGAAGCAGTCTAGTCAAAGTCCTGACTTGAATCCTATTGAGATGCTGTGAAATGACCTTAAAAAGGTGGTTCATGCTCGAAAACCCTCCACTGTGGCGGAATTACAACAATGCAAAGATGAGTGGACAAAAAGTCCTCCACAGCGCTGTAAAAGACTCATTGCAAGTTATTGCAAAAGCTTGATTGCAGGTTTTCTCCCTTAATAATAAAAACCTTCATTTAAAAGCTGCTGACACACAAGTTATGTCCACCCGACACAAGAACAGACAAACGGCTCCTCTACTGAAAGCTCGCATCATACAGATTCCACAGCAGGAAGTTTCATCTCACTATGGTCGAGATTCACTGAACCACAATAACTTCCATCAGTGCACCTTTAGTGCTTCATTATCCAGATTTCTGCCTAGAAATTCTCTAACTGCATTCTTAGCTCTGCTACCGGGCGTTAAGGGGTTAACATCTGGACTTCCGGGTGTAGCGTCAGGTGTGTGTTGTCCACAGTCCAGAATCTCAGCAAACAGCTCAGTAAAACCATTTATGTGACCACCAAACAGTGAAGACAAGAAACAGTTAAAGACCAGGTACACAAAGTCAGAAAAATATGTAAACATAGATGATGTCTCCCCAGGTCCACTTGACAGAACAGACAATCGCCTCCTTTACTGAAAGCTCACATCTCACAGATTCCACAGCTGGAAGTTTCATCTCGCCATGACCAAGATTCACCGACCAGAGGCAGAAGCAGGCTCAATCAAATCAAGATGGTCTGCCTATCTGCATGGGTTTTGACAGACAGAAGATTCTATTTCTTCTTTCTCAAGTTGTCTTTCTACCTGACTATGCATGCAGCAAGCCAAGGTTGATTAACCTTACCTTAGTCCTTGACTAGGAGATAAGACATCTTGTTTATATTTCCCTTGATTTTTTTCAGGTAAATATTGAATTTATGTTTTGAATGTTGAAAGAAGCATGCACTTATCCTCGTACAAGAACCCAACATCACTAGAAGTGCATTCACACAGACACTGTTTGGTTAGCTTTTAACAAACCCAGGTCCCCTTCCACGGATGGTATAGTTTGTTTGGAGCAGTGTGAATATGTATTCCCACTCTGGTGTGGACCAACAAAGGGAACACTGGTCCACTTGACAATCAGGGGTCTGGGTTCATTTGCAAGTATGAAAGCAAATGGACCATCTAGTGAGGCAAAGAGAGGAATTGACGCATCGTAGCACAACATTTGGATAACTTGCTGCCTTTCCAGCTGCTCATACTGTCTGTCCACCTCAGTTTGCTATCAGTTTGCTGGAGGTATTTGTGATGGGTTGAAATCTATAAAAGTTGTGGAACAAGCCTTCCTCTACACTGCATTTTTTACAGTAAACACACTTGTTCCACAGCTGATGAATCATTGATGTGAGAATTTATTTGACATGTAAATTACCATAGAATTCCAGCTCTTGAAAATGTGAATGTATATCAACCTTGTTCTAAATAGTGTAATCGTTCAAACTACAGAGTGCGTGAGTGCATGTGAGTGAATATGAAAAGCCTTGGGAGTGGATTAATCATTTATTGAAAAAACAGCAGAAACAAACACGGTCATGTCCTTCAGGAGGTGAGCAGAAACATAAGTCTTATTTGGTTTGGTGGACTGGAAGCTGCTATTTAATGTGGCTATCGCCTAGAGAAGCTCTTCTTTCTGAAAGGGAGCCAGTACACTTAATACTGATCAACTCTGTTTAAATAAACAAGGAAAAAATGACTGGTGTATATGTTAAAAACCCACAGTATCTTATTTAATGAGTGTTCAGTAATGACAAGTCTCATAGTGTTCAGTATGTTTTTATTTTTATTTTTTTCTGCATTTCATGTTCATGTTGACTCATTTGTTGCATCTGGTGGCCTCAAATCAACTTACAGGTTACTGGACTGAAAACATGTTTCTTTATATCTTAATCTGCAGTCAGCTCTTTCTTTAAGTGGGTAATGAAAAATAAGAGAAAGATCATATATTAACATTTCACCTGGGTTTGTTTGACTCAGCAGGTCAAACATGCAGCTACAACCAGACTAGAGCTAAAACTTTGGGACCAAATTTACTAGCCATCCCAGCATGCTGAAAGCACTGTTTGATGTTAAAAATAAGCAAAACTGACTGTTGCCCGATTTCTTTTTACAAAAATATGGAGAGAAGAGTATTTATATGAATAATGCAGTGTAACTTACTAATGTGTCTGGTTCGGAGGTCTCTGATATGCATCCAGGGTAAGAATTACGGGGGAGCTGAGGGGAGCTAAAAAGCAGAGGAGCTCCCCTAAAGACATTCACTTGATACATTGGTAGCACTTTACGTTACACCGCGGTAATAATATGATAATAATGTGGAAAGATGCTAGTAATACAGAGGAAATAACTGTACCCTGTAATTACCAGAGTAATAACCAGGTTATATCCTTGTAGCAGTAACACTGAGAACGTTATGGTAACAATACACTAGAACTGAAGTTACAGGGTAATAAATGACTTGGAACCTATGAGAGGGAACAAAGTACCTCTGTACCCTTGTAATAGAAAAAAGAAAAGTGCCTGGACTGCTACTTGGGTGTAAAAGATGGTATTCCTCTGGTGCTCTTCAGTTACGGGATCAAGTGGAACTCATGAAAAAATTACTGAGGTACTCAAGAAGGTAGAAAATAAAAAGCCTTTATTATCTCATGGCTAATCTATTAAAAAACATATCAACGGCAATGTGTTTCAGTCTAAAGGGCCTTCATCAGGGCCAGTGGCAAAATGTTTGTCTGGCAGCTTAATTCATGTATAAATAGGAAATCACCAGCTGCTGCTCTGTGTGCAGGTAGATGGTCACATGGTACCCTGACCTGCCAATAACAATCACAGTCAGAAATTCTTTAACAACAGGTTAACATAGCATAATATGACAAGATACTTCTGTACCCTTATTCAGCTGCTACACCTGAATAAGGGTTTCCATTTTTAAACTCATCTTCAAATTTGCAAGGCTGTTGTTCAAATAACTGCCAGTAATGTAATTCCTTTTGTCATTTTTTCTATTACAGTTTGCAGGAGGGCAATGTGGGTGCAGCTCAGATGAGAAGACGTTGAGTCTTTGGACTGTTATCAATTCAAATTTGCTTGCAGACTAAATGATGAAGGACTGCTGCCCCACAAAAAAACCCAAAAAAGTGCTTATTGGAGGCCTAACTACACACTGAAACAACATGGGTATATACATTATTAAATCCATCATATTTCTTGTTCACCCAGCTACAGGAGTACATACTCAGTGTGCTGGGCAACTATCAAGATTTTTAATCGCGATTAATCGCATTGTTACGCGCATAATGTCTCTTTCCTTTAAAAGAAGGCCTACAGCAGTATAAGGAAAATGCAGTAAATTTGGGTTTTCTAACACTAAATCAGGGTCTCCAACCTGCAAAGTGTCTCTCTGAACCTTGCACAACGCCTCTAAATACGTCCCTTAGAAGAACGTCTGTCTATCCTCTTTTTATACAAGCTTTTTGTTGTTCTTTACTTTAAAACCAAAAAAAAAAATGAAAATAAAAATGTGGTTCTTCAAAAAGAACAAATATCCTAGGGTTGCTCTTAACAAAAAAATTTTTTTTTTTAAATTAAGTTGCCTTATTACTTATATATTAAGTTTTATTTAGCTGGCTGAGGGAAAAATGGCTCTTTGGATTGGAACGGCTGCAGACCCCTGAACAAAACACAAAAAGATTTAGCTGCAGTTTGTTCTTTAAACAGCAAAAGTTAAAATATTTCTTAATATATATGAAATCAAATATTTATGGCAAAGAAAGATGAAATGTTCAGGATTTACTAACTAAAAGTTAAAAAGTCAGCAGGATGAATTTAAAGCTGTGAAGCTGCTTCCTTCTAAACACAGAAGGAAGAATATCTGATGAATA